>MU274931.1:5818-275316 GCA_022160335.1 Irpex rosettiformis | reverse complement strand
CTTGGTAAAGGTTACATAGGTAGGGCGACGATGAGAGAGATTCATACGAGTGGAAGGGGTACCCGGGTGGTTGAAGAAGTGTGTCACACAGAGGCCTGCAAACAGGGCAGTAGCCTTTTATTCCACCAGGGCCACTGTGTCAGAGTATCAATGACATAACTGATGATGCAAGGACGTCGATGTCGTGCATGTGTGACAGACGCAAGTACAGTGACATGATATGTGACTGAATGTCACGTAGACTACCTACAAGTAGTCTACGGAGACTGGTCTACGGCGTAGACTTTCGAGATTCGGAACTTTCTGGGCCATTCGGCCTCCGGAACGGCCTGATGGCGCTCCTCGGAAAACGTGCTTCCTCCGGGACCGAATGATGTAACGGCCAGTATCTGCAGCTCTTTCTCTAACCACATCCACGACCTTCGTCAATGCCAACATCAACGCTGAACTCGCTGGAATGTGAATAACTGTGAACCTGCAAAGTCGTTACCTCCATGGTCAACGACGACCTTCAGCCCTGCCTCTACATCTAGAGCCCTCATCTCTTCAAATGAATTCTTCGGTCCGAGTCGATGGTAGTGCTATGTCGAGGTGCGAAAGACTAGGTAATTGAATGTATGGATGGTTTTAGGTCCGTCGATAGAAGGACATGCATCTTATGTAAATTCTTTACAGGTAGATACGCACCCCCTCAAGAACCGGCGCACCCGTTTGCCCATAAAAGTTCGAGGGTAGGGTCCCCAATGCTCATTCCACCATCGCATTGTACGTACACCCTTTGTAGTGTTTCTAAAGTATTGACTTTTTCTCAAAGCGGAGTTCCGTACGGATGTCTCTTGGTACAGGTGACTTTACTTCGTCAAGCGGAGAAACGCTGGAAAGGTCCTCCAATACTACTACATCAATATCGTACTCCCTTTACCTTTCCAATGGACATGAAGTATACCACACAACATCCTAAAGCAAGCGCGGGGACAGCCCGACTGATTGTGAGACAGTCTTTATTGGCGTCTCCACGCCTGTTTCCTGTCCTTTCCCACCTCTATCCTAGGCTTTGATGAAGGTTGACCTTATGACTTCCTACGGGCATCCGCCTGACTTCTCTCGATCCCAGTTGACCCCAGCGCGGGGTAAACTAGGCTATGCAAGGCCGTCCATTTAACGAACGAGGTCCTGGTTGTCGAGTGAGGTTCTCTAGTTAAGCTCACTCGTCGCAGCTCCACAAACCTTCACCGTTACAAACTGCAAGGCATCACGCCGAGTTAAGGGATGTCTTTTGCGCTGCGTTCTCGTTTACCGTTTGCGGCGACAGCCATAAGAAGGCAGGCAGTATTTTCCAGCGTCAGATGGAGGGGATATGCCACGGGTAGTGGGAAGGATTCTCCTCTGAACGTCGACCAGCAACAGTCAAAGACCGGTCAACAGCCATCATATGGGCCTATAGGTGTCAACGCAGCACTAAAATACACGGAAAATGGTAAGCATATCTTTGTCTGTCTATCGAATGCTTACTCACGTGCACGTACATTAGATCCTGCACCATCCCCGACTATCTTCAAGCACGAGTTCTCTCTTGCGGATCGCGTTGCGCTAGTCTCTGGCGGTAATCGAGGTCTTGGACTTGAAATGGGGTTGGCACTCATCGAGGCTGGTGCTCGTGCTGTGTACTGCGTCGACCTTGCGAAAGAACCCTCGGACGAGTGGCAAGCTGTTCAGAAGTATGCACAAAAACTTGCCAGTACCGGGAAGACGGGAGGAGATGGTCGTCTAGAGTATATCACCGGGAATGTCACCAACCAGGTATGATGCGTTACTGATAATTTTACAAGGGGAGAGGCGGCTGAATTAGATCGTTCACGTTTTACTACAGGATGAAATGTGGCAAATCGGAAAGCAAATCGGAGACAAAGAAGGACGATTGGACGCGTGCGTGGCTGCTGCGGGTATCCTGAAGAATCACACGGACTGTCTCACATACCCTGCTGCCCAATTTCGTCAGGTACGCGTATCAGTCTACGCTACAACTAAGGGACAGACATGAGCTTATGAAATGTAATTGCTGTTAGGTGATGGACGTGAATGTGAATGGTGTGCTCTTCACGGCACAGGCTGCTGGCCAGCAAATGGACAGGTTCGGTAACGGTGGAAGTATCATACTCATTGCGAGCATGAGCGGATCCATTACCAACAAGGTTCGTTTCTCTCGACCCTTTTCTCTTCGTCTCATCAGCCACCATTTCTATCCAATCTTTTATTACTGCGCTGACGCGTAAATGTTCCCTGACTGACGCTAATTGCGCTGGCCTCTTGCAGGATCACGCATGGACATCTTACAACTCATCAAAGTCTGCCGTGCTCCAGATGGGCCGCAGCATGGCTTGCGAGCTAGGACCACGTCGTATCCGCGTCAACACGCTCAGTCCGGGACATATCTACACCAAGTGCGTCTAATGTCTTTTTCCCGGAGAACTTGCAGTATGTCTGATGCGTCTTTGTTCATCCTTTTCTTCTTCTCCTTCTGCCGCCCCGTACGTGTGTGATTGCGCAGTATGACGGCGGCGTATCTTGACACTCAGCCACATTTGCTGGACAAGTGGGCTAGCTTGAATCCTATGGGCAGGATTGGGCGGCCGGATGAGTTGAGAGGTGTTGTGACGTGGCTCGCGAGCGATGCGAGTACGTTCTGTACTGGTAGCGAGTGCGTAGAACCCCTCCTTTTTTTTTTTACCATGGTTCAAAGAGCTCACTAGTTTCTTTATTCAGTATTATCGTAAGCGGAGGCCACCACTCGTGGTAAAAACGTCTTGCTAGGTCCTTTATCCTATACGTATACATGTTGTATTTGTATTAACACTTCGGTATATCGTCGAAGAAACTTTGGGCCAGAAAGGGAGACATTACTCCGTCACTGTCCCGAAGACGTTGGAAACTCGTACAAAGCATATTGACGTTGGACATTGAGATCATCGTTCGGTGTTCGGTGTCACACGTCCCTGTCTGTTCAGAATTCCAACCCTCAAACGGCCAACAGCTTTCTTCACGCTCTTTGCACAGCGGATAACGAGATACTATTCAATGCAAACATACAAGAAAGGTAACAAAACATGAAAGTTTCCTCAATGCGCGTCAAGGAGGGATGCAATAAATACTATACCATACTCCTTGCGAACTTTGTCTGAGAAGAAAACTATAACCTTGGGGATGGTTCACACAGTATTTCACGGATTATGTACGTCCGGGAGTACTGCGCAGTTGATGAGGCCCAGGGGTGGAAGTCCGAACAGCGAGATGGCCGAGCGCGGTCGAGAAGACGTGTTTTCTGGCGAAGTTGAAGTAGGAGCGGGCCGGTTATGAGGTGAGATGGGTTTGTACTGTGGATGGTCACGTTGGTTAACATCGCAAGTAGAAAGGAGGTCTCGGAGCCACATTGAGGTAAAGTGCTTGAACAAACTTCTTTTAGGCTGGGACTCATAGAGCGGTGTCGTAACGGAGTAGCTATCGATCATCATGGACCTTCTGCCTTACAGGAGGCCCTTTAGTATTGCTCGAGCCAACCTGACACGGAAGACGGCGTTCGCTGTGAATGGTATATCTGATTTGTTTACGTGTGCGATGAGAAGATGAGGGCGTACTTTCGTTGTGACTTTGGCGCAGCGGCACAATGTGAGTAATTTGCGCTACTTATTGCTGTATCCTTTGTGCGAGCTGAATGGGTTATCTGATAGGGTTGCTTTACTATCTGACCAGGCACTTGATATATAGCAAAGTTTCGACCTTGCCGGGCGTATTGGATATGCTTACTGCACTAATCACAGTCAAATGGACTGTAGATAGGATTGCACACGGCGACGGGAAGAAGTGTTATCTTACCCTCTAGAAATCTATTTACACGTACAACAACGGCAGGAAGAACTCACGCCCGCGCCGAGTGATACGTGCGTGGTCATTGTGGTGACCGTAAAGGTGATGACCGCGAAGGCGATGACCACAGTGAGCTACGTGCCTTGAACGTTGAACGACAACGTTGAGCTCGCCGTCGAAGCCGTGGTCACGCCGGTCACGGTCGACGGTGAACAAGATGCTTCCGCCGCAGTCGCTGTTTTCGGGTCCGTAACACGCATCACGTCGTGTCACGTCATTTGGGGGAGATCCTGTGACCGATCTGTGACGACCACGTGGCGAATGATGAGAAAGAGAGATGTATGCGCAGTCTGCTGCGGAAATAATGTTGGCTCGGAAAGCAGATGAGGGAATTAATCCAGTCCGTCCTTCTCATCGCAGCAGCTGCGCAGCCCGCCCTCGACACCGTCCTCTGCGCGACCTAGCCCTCTCTTTTCTTCTCCCAAACCGCCATCACCGACGACAGAGAGGTGTCCATCTCGCTCCCTCTCCCACATCATGCCACCCGACGTCGATGCTATGCTGTACTTGAAGAAGGGAAAAGAGCGCGAGGTCCCGCAGCCGACTGATCTCGCCGCCAGAATGGTTGCTTTCCAGCGAAAGCAAGCGCAGTGCGTGCACATGAATATTCTTGCTGTCGACTGCGCCCGCTTACCCCACTCATCTTGCAGAATAACCAAGCCAAAAGAGAGACCCGACCGTCCTGTCCCCTCTGCCTCTACCTCCTCAAAACCTCTACCAACACCGCGCCCCCAGTCGCCACATCGAAAGATGCATGCCCAGCCAAGCATCGTTGTCTCTCAAGCGACACCCCAGATCGAGCATGGTCCCGACGATGAGGACTTTACCCGTCGCCTCAAGATCTCACATTCTTCGCCCAGACATGCTACTCACAAGAGAGTAGAACAACATCAACACACCAGTCCACGTGGGTCAGGGAGACTCTACAACCCCAACACCGACTCGATAATACGGCGCCCTGTGATCACCGCCGAGCCAGACGGCATGTCGGAAGACGACGTCGCTGGGGTGGCTCGTAGTCATGGCCCGCCGTCTTTGCCTCGATATCAAGTGCGGGCACCCGCTGGACGGGAAGGCGTGAGGCTATTCGACCCGAAGAAGGATAATCCTTACCACCCCGGACTGCTCATGAGGCCTGGAGGAACGAACGGGTCGCCACCGAACCCAAGAGCACCACCGACACCCAAGTCGTCAGGGGACTGGGTATCTGCCTCCTCGACGTCATCGGCTTCTTATGCGCAGTCCACGATATCCTCTAGCTTCACACTGAACTCAACTACGACGGATTCTTCAGCATCCTCGGCCATCTTCAGCAACGGACCACGGTCAGAAGACAGCGCGGCATCGGCATCAGTGCTTTCGAGTCGGTTAAAGCAACTTTACCGGAGGGTGGTCACTATAGAGGACCAGCTGACGAAAGAATCGGATCCGGAGATGCAGGAGAATTTAGAATCTAGCCCCCAACGTATTGGAGTGCTGTTGAAGACGCAGCAGAACGGGGTTATCAGGAAGGAGGTGGGACTGGACGACGGGGATAAAGACCGTTACAAGCGGTTGGTCGCGAAGCACAAGGAGTGCGTGGTTTGCAGTGTCTTGCTCTGTGCTACTAACAGCTCTTGAGTAGACTCTCCGAAGCTATCCATGACCTACTAACACTAACAATGGCACCCTCCATCCCAACATCACTCCGCCATATCCCAACAAAATACGGTCTTGTCGGTCGCATGTGGAAAACCGCTTTTTACCATTTGCTAGAGACTCTACGGCGCGCTGCCTCATCGTGTCCTCCCGAAGCCGAAGAGAACGTCGCGCTCGAGCATCTAGTGGTAAGTTGTATTCCTACTATAGCTGTATGCACAGGACTAAACCCTATTATTGCAGAGCTTTATTTATTACGCCTACACATTTTATTCTGGGCTTCTCGACGAGTTGAACCTCGCTCCTTTTGTTGGTAACTGGGTGGAATCTCTCGGTGACTTGGCCCGTTATCGCTCAGCGGTTGCGCAATTACTGGAGAGTAGAACCGTAAGGGCAGCACCAGGAACGCTCACCATGGGCGCCATCGCCCGTGCTTCTCTCCCAGGACATGGGCTTCTGTGTACCGGACCCGGAACTCCTGAAGTATCTGCGATATCTGAGAAGAATGCGTCTCCCACACCCGCCGTCACCCCCGTCCGGATGCCGCGCATTGATGACTCACCTCCGGCTTCTGACGGGCCCCAGCAACCTCTCATGTATTCTGGCATGGCTCCAAGTGTTGGAATTGTGGCCGCTCGACAGATGGAGATGCTCCCGGAGAAGGAGCAGTGGAGGCTTATCTCGCGGGAGTGGTTTACGAAAGGGCTCGCGCACGCTCCGACGTCTGGGAAGCTCCATCATTATCTTGGGATGTTGAGTAGAGACGCCGAACCGAGTGAGAAGGAGGACCTCAGAGCGGTATATCATTTTGTCAAGAGGTATGTCTGTGCTATTATGGTTTGTGGAATGAGGTAATCTAATCTGGTTTGAATTTATTATTAGCATGATCGCTACCCACCCATTCACGACTTCTCGTGAGACTGTCCTGCAGATGTGGTCAAGCACTGCGCAGGCAAGACGCCAGGCGCCTGACGCAGGGCTCACAGATCTTTTCCTTCTTCTGCAGGGGATGATCTTCACCAACATACAATTGGACGACTTCAAGAGTGTGCTAGCACGGTTCGAGGAGAAGCTAATGCTCGAGGGTAAGTGCCAATCTGTGTTCTACATCGAGTGGAATTTAGTCCTGCGCTTGTTGATTTCGAAAGCGCAAAGACGCTGGATTATTGTGTTAAATTAAATATCATAAGCTTCACGACGCTGACCGCTGTATTTGATCTTATTGATAGGTGGTGATGTCCAAGAACAAGATTGGATCATGATGGCTGTCATCAACATTGGCTCAATCTTCGAATATGGTCGTCCGTCCGCTGTGCTTCGACGTGTAGCTGGACTCCAGTCGGACTCCCCTGTCGCCGGTACAACGAACCCGCAGGTTTCGAATAGCCGTATGAAGGTTGTGTCAAGGAAGCCAGACATAGACGAGAAGACGATGGACGTGGACGACGACGAAGCACCTAGATCCATGGCCTCCCCTGCCATGTCCGAGTCCGCCGCAACAAATCGCCATTCCAATAACCTTGATCTCCCGCTGTCGCTCAAATACGCGCTGCAACTAACGTTCACAATGCTGACCCACACTCTTAGAAACCCTATTCGTCAGCCGCATGCGCTTTCGCGGTCGTCTCTCAATCCCTACATCACGGTGATGATGACTTTCTTATCTACTATGCTTAAGGATAGAATAGCCGAGCGTGCACTTGCGCGGGCGATTCCGTGGGAAGAGGTTGCTAGGTTCTACACAACAATACCTCGGCGGGTCATCCAGGAGGCATCCAAGGAGGTTAAACTTGTGTCGACTGGGTGTGATCCACTCCCGGAAGACTGGTGTTTGCGAGGGATGGGATGGGGTGGAAAGAACGTTTACGAGAGAGGGTTTTGGAAGCGTGCCGTGAATGGAGAGGATAAGAACTACGAGACCGATATCCTGGATAGGAGGGAGACGGATGCCGCGCTTGTTGACGGGATCATTGAGGACGAGGATGATCAGGACGAGGAGCATGCCAAGGGGCGTTCGAACACCAAGGATCGCTGGTTCCGAATCGCGCGGTCGGCTGTTAGGATTGGTAAGGTCGTCAACGGCCTTGTGTATACACCTCCTATCGAGCTCGATGGTCGCGGAGAATGGCGCGTTGAGGGCGCTCTCGCTGACAAAGTGGCTCAATGGAGAGAAGAAGATAGGCGCGAGAAGGCCGAGGAAGAACGGCGTCTGCGCGGTACTCGATGGAACGACGACGACGATGACATGGACGTTGACGAAGATGTGCGCATGGTCGACGTGGATAGCATGAGCGAAGACGAAAGCGAGGACACCACTGATGAGGTTCGGGCTCTGAAGGTCAGTTTCATATTCTACTTGGTTCAATGTTCATTGTGCGCTAAGGTTTTGTTATACCAGGATCGCCTCAAGTATCTCCAGAGCATGCTCACATCTTCCAAGCGTACGGTACCTGATAACAAGCGCTTGCGTGCCTTGTCTGCGCGGGAAAACTCCGCTCGACGACTTCAACTCGTCCCCGGCTACACAGTGCTAGTGGTTGACACTAATATTCTCCTATCATCCCTGTCAATGATTGCATCCCTCGTCGAAAGCCTAGAGTGGACAGTTGTTATTCCTCTGCCAGTTATCATGGAGCTCGATGGGCTCGCATCAGACACATCAGTTCTTGGTGAAGCTGCGGTGGCCGCATCTCAATACATTGTCTCCCACCTTCGCAGCCACTCCACCTCCCTCAAAATCCAAACCTCGAAGGGCAATTATCTCACCAACCTCAACGTGCGCACCGAGCAATTCGACCTTCGAGATAGCCAGTCTTGGGAACGGAATATGGATGACCTCATTCTGCGTGCCGCTATCTGGCAGTCAACGCACTGGGTGGATAGATCGGTGTTCTTGCAATCTCGTGGTTCCAAGCAAGACGCGGCGAATGCCTGCAAGGTTGTATTGTTGACGTTTGACCGCATGCGTAAGTCAAATCTGTTTGTATATCGCTTGGATGACTGGATGTCGTACTTATTGACATGTTGTTTGATTTGCAGTTCGTCTCAAGGCTCGTTCACGAGAGGTCGATGCCGCGGGAGAGCAAGATCTTGCCGCCCTATTGGCCAGCCGAAAGCCATGAGCCCCCCTTTTTGACGTGTGTTATCGAGAAGCTTCTCTATTCAGCACAGGGCCATGAAACTAGGATAGGCGATGGTACAGACTTGCCATGGGTACCCCGCGTCGCGTCTCGCTCGCAAGTATAGATCGGCCGACGATGGCGGCTTGCACCATCCATCAGCCCTGCACTCACTCCCTGCTTGCTATGCACCCTCCTAGTACTGCCCATAGCACGTTGGATCGAGCCGTCCTTCCATTGGGCGAAAAACAAAAAAAGTACGCCGACCGTGTTGATTGCTCCCTGTTCACTCGATTGGAAGGATTCGATCCAATTTTGTCGCTCCCTACCGTTTGACGTTTCTCCTGTCTTTTACTTATCTGGCTTTGTGTGTGTATCTACATGTTTGCATCCATACCCTCCTTTTTCTCTTTCTTTTTTTCTTCTTCTTCTTGTTGTCGTCTGTTTGTATACTCGCAATGTACATTACTAGCAAGTATGAACACTGGGAATGGGAACTCTCGTATCTGCATAAATTTCATCTGCGGGTCAAGTGTGCCAGGGTCGATCAACTCGTTTCGCAATGGGAGAACTGCTGGGCAATATCGCTCTCTTTCTCCCAGGAGATGACAGAACGCTGTGCAAGTGGGCGTCTAAATCGACTGAAGGTTGAACTTGCCTTTGCGTTTCACTTATCTAGTCACCACGACGGTGGTAATTGCTACGTCTACAAACTGTAAGCAAAGTAAGTACAGTACATCATTTAAAATCCTTGGTTTGCGTTCTGATGGGTGGCGGCTATCGTGTTTAGGTTCGCTATTGCTCTTCTGTGACCGGTATTAGTCTGCCAGTGCGGCCATGGAAGTCAGGACGGACTCCGTAAGCAGCCACGATGCAAGGCAGAGTAAGCATTCTCGACAACGGCATTCTGCCAGCATTCGCAAGCAGACTTGGTCGAGCCCCTGAAACAACTATCTACGGTCCAAGCGTCCACCATTTCACTCGTTGCCACCCACTTGTCTGCTCCGTGCTCGCTCGGTATGTGGAGTCTCGTTGGAATGAAGTCGGGACTACCGCTAATTGCAATTATTCGAGGACGCACAGGCTATAATTCGCAACTGACAGCGTGCAGCTGGCGATAGGCTGTCCAAGCACTGAATGCAGCGCTGCAATTATGCGATATACGATATACGATATGCTGTCAGGGCTGATGATGTTCACCGCCTTGACGTTTACTATCAAGCACCGAGCGGTTATCATGCCCTACAGCAGCGCTCCGTATAACCGGTATGTTTTGTCGCAGCAATAATAGTAATAATATGCAGACGAACGCGGGCTGATTCATGACAGGGAAGAGGATTGGCCAATGCCATATAAGCTTTGGCTGCCCGTGCTCACTCGAGATTCTACCACCTCCTCCCAACACTCCCAAAGCTTCTTTGTTTGTTGTGCCTAACAAACAAACCATACACTTATAACCTCCTCGGCGAGTCAACAGATTTGTGGACCACCCAATCACTTCCCCCTACTAGTAGCCTCCCATCCCAGCCCTCTCAACATGTCTCGCACTATGAACAGCGCCCCCTTCCTCCTCAGCTCCGTTCCAGACTACTGCCACCAACCTCGTCGCTCACAGCTACTCTCGTCGCACTCTTCAGACACCACATCGCTCCTCTCAAGTATCATACTAGTGGTGACCATGGTGTTCTGTGCCGCATTCTTCATCATGACCCTTGGGTTCCTACTCTCCAATGAGCACGACACTGGTGAGCACAGCTTTTCAACTCATCAATCAAACACACTAATCGCCTAAATCTATCCAGTCATATATCCGCCCTCGGATGGCGCGCATGCCCTTGTATGGGCGGTGAAGCAAAGTACCCGAGGCTGCGCGACTGGCTGTTAGTCGGTTGTGGTCTTTACTCTGGTTCGCTTTAGAAGGGACAACAAATCGGTGAGTCAGGGCTGTCAATGTTTTAGTATCAACAGCTCATTGTGCATCGCGCTTGCAGTCCCTAGAAACACTTGTATTGTAAAGTTTTGGGACGTCGAGTCTAGGGCGGAACTCCGTCTATCGCGAGAGACTGAAAGAAGCCAGGGCAGAAGACATGTCAGGACGCCCGCAGCCCATCCAAGGGCGCCCTCCACATCATCGCACATGCACTACCCAATTCGGCAGTTTTTACCTCGGTCTCCCACTATCGCTTCCTCTACGCATCACGATTGGGTACGTTGTGGCCTCCTATGGCAACGTCGAATCCCAACCCTTCACGATTGGGCACCTCGAGGCCGCACACACCTGGAAAATGGGATTATTCGGGTATAGAAGAGTTTCAAGGAATTTGCTGGAATTACATATCGCCGCCGCCATCTATAGAAGCTGTAGTTTTAGAAGACAGTGTTCATTGTATACTATGCCACGTTGCTACAGGTTTAAGCCTCACACTATGCCGCAATTAAACAAAGTCCAAAAACCAGCGATCCACCTGTGGAGTTCCAAGCTTAAATACAAAAGAAATCTACTAGTGCGTGTTCACCATCACAAATTGCGTTCGAAGGCTAGCAGATACTGGCACTGAACTCTGCAGCTCCCGCATCTCGACACTAGTACCGAGTGGTGCGCCTCCTCGTCGTACCGGACCGCTTGAAAAGCTTGTTGAACGTCGAACATCGCGTGGTTCGTCATCTGGCTGGTAAGTCCCACCGCGTTGACCAACTCCGAAGCTCCTTTGTGCTTCTCTTTGGTGGGGTCGAAATAGTCCCGTTCCAATCGTAGTTGCAGTAGTAGTGGAGCTTGACGCAAGCGAGAGGTGCCATCCGAGTCGTTCCTGGTCGAACTGTCTACGTAGCCGCACCACACCTGTAAGGTAAGCTGCAGCTACCAGCTAGTTTTATCATCAGTCGCAATGGATCTATCAGTTAAACCTCGGTCTTAGGAAGACAAACGGAAATAGCACGTACCACTGCGATAACCACACAAGCTATTGAAAGAGCCTTGCGCAAACTAGTGCCGAGAGTGGCATCTCTCGTGAATCCTGTCTTTGCCTAGCAGTTACATACACCCTTGGGAGTCAGACGATAACTTTATACAATCGATATGATATTCATCAAGCCACTTACGACAGAGAACGCAAAGCCGACGATGGCCAGGCCAAGGAGAGCATGAGCATAATTTCTCAACGGATGTATTCGACCGTGCTTCGGTTGCCGCTGGTGGATGAATACACCGAGAGCGACTTGGGCGAGACATATCGCAGGAAATATAACGCCAGTGATCTATAAGTATTTTTCTCTCCTCGGTCAGTTCAAAAGATCCTCTTTAGCGTAGATTAAGCTTAGCCTCTACCTGATGTTCATTGTTAACATGACGCTGTCCACGAAGAGCGACTACTGCCACTCCTAACGCCCATCCGATGGTACCAAAAGGTATCGCCAAGAACGCGACGATGCACCAGTGGACAAGGAACCAGTTTGGACTGACAGTTCTTAGCCATCTTGTGGCGATAGCTGAGGCTGGAAGAAAGACACAGAACCCAAGGAAGGAGAATACTGCATGGGCGACAAGGACGTTGTGGCGAGAGCGGTCTCCGACCAGCGATGGAGAGTCCAGTGGTTGAGCTTGTGGTAGTGCGGAAGCAGAGCTTAAGTCTGATGTGGTGGAAGCTACGGTGTGTACTGATGTCAAGAATGTTTCTTGGGCCGATGTTGATAATGATGGTGTTGGAGTGAGCGAGGGGAGCACTGAAGAGGGAACTAGTGTTGAACTAGGGCTTGAACTTGTCCCATCTTCACCTTCACCTTCCTCTTTACCCCCATGCTTCAACAAGTCCAGGCTGAAAGCGCCGGCGTCAAGATGTTGGTCGATGTTAGAAGCGACGTCCGGCGCTGGACGCGCTACGCCGAATGCCCATATCAAAGATTGGCTCGTGTTGTTATCGTTGGGTATGTCGAAGGCGAGGATAGGACTTGTGTCTGATGACTATCCATACAAAGAATATCAGCCTTGCTTTGAAATACGTATTATCTTTGAGACCTACAAGGTCAACATGGGCCGATATCGTAGCGACGCGAGGGGGGTCTGGGTCGAGCTGGGGAGGCACATGTCCATCGGCCACTCGCTGCGACAAAGTCACTGAGCCATCCTCATTGGGCCAAAGTACGACTAAAGGTGCTTCATCCATACGAGGGCCAAATCCGCTACAGGATCGATGGAAATGAGGCTATGATCAGATATTTTGGTATCGAACGTTTACGTTCAAAGCCGCGTACATTGACATCCAGCCTAACTGATTAAGAGCCTTCAGCCGGTCTGTTGTAGCGAATATGAGTACCTCATGGTTATCGCAAGGGCAGTGAAGAAGGGCTAACGCACAGGTGACTGTGCTTCCGTTGACGATAGCATCAACGCACATAAGAGTACCGCACCATGAATCGCCGTTTAGAGCCCACGTGGGTGGTACCAACAAGATCGTCCACAATTTTAGTCGATTGTCGAGGCGCATCCAAGGCGTTGGTTGGCACGCTTGAACCTAGTGTCCGATTGGGCTAGAGAAGAGTTGAAGGAGGAGGGCAACCAGCTTGGCTCCTCGAGGCATTTAATGCCACGGTTTTGGTGCTTCGACCAGCATGAGAAAGTCGACGACGTTTACGAGATTGCTTAATAGTTAGCACAACAGTGCTACCATGTGTGTTGCGAGTCTATGGAGGAAATGGACACATTCGACGGCACTCGAGGGGCGAGCGTGTACGCCCGAACCTACACATTCACCGGCGCAGTGCGAATGATCAGGTTCCGGGGAGCCGGGGCCTGACCGTTCTCTGCATAATAAAGAGCGAAGCAGTGTGGGATATCAGACGGAGTACGCACCTCGAAGGCGTGCTTGAATATCATTTCTCGCGGTCAGACGGTAATCTCGTGTACAACTTCTCTTCCCGATAGCCGATATTTTACAATGTGCTGTGTTTTACTGCATGCGGGTCGGTGCTACAATGTAATGATTTTGTCTGGGGGATCTACTCGAAAACCCAGGTGTCGATATCCTTGCCGTACTGAGTGACGCCCTCAGGGAACCAGCTAGTGTACGGGGTGAGTAAGGATGGTAGATCATGTCAATCACTCAGAAAACTTACAGAGCAATCTCCTTCTCGGCGCTCTCAACAGCGTCGGAGCCGTGGCAGATGTTACGGCCGACAGCAAGGGCAAAGTCTCCACGGATAGTACCTATCAAAGCAATTCGAATGAACGATTGTCTCGCTACATAAAATGCGAGATCTCCTTACCGGGAGCAGAAGCCAAGGGGTTGGTGGCACCGAGCATGACACGACCAGTCTTGACAGCGTCAAGACCTTGCCAGACCATAGCGACAACTGGTCCAGAGGCCATGTACTTGATCAAGCCAGGGAAGAAGGGCTTGCCCTTGAGGTCAGCGTAGTCTATCGCGATGTCAAGATTAAAATGTGCACAAAGTATTACAAGGGGAGCTCGACGTACGCTTCTCAAGGTGCTCGGGGGTAGCATGAACAAGCTTGAGAGCGATGAGCTTGAAGCCACGCTGCTCGAAGCGGCTGATGATGTTGCCGACGAGTCCGCGCTGGACACCGTCGGGCTGGTGGCAAGACGCGACAACGATGGTCAGTGAACGCGTCGACGACGACGGCAAGAACGTGTTCTGACCTTGACCATGATGTAGGTGCGTTCTTGAACAGACATGACTAGGAGATGAGAGTAACAGACGGGAGATGGGGGGAGAGAAGAAAACGACGACGGGCAGAGTTTTATAGGCTGCCTCGCCCGACGCGATGATCACCAGCAACACTTTATCGATCCTAAATCGGGAAGCCACGTGGCTTGATTTCTTTTACTGGCGTCTATTCTCTGCAGCCAAATAGAGCCAAATAGCGCTTCGGATGGTCCCGGTCATTGGAGGAGGTAGGTCGCTCGACGTTACTCGCAACGCTCAACTCATCACTCTACCACATTCTTTCTCAAAATAATGTTCGGACCTCTTGGGCCCTCTCTTGCCCCCACCATCAAGGCCAACCGTGGCCTCTACAAGATTATCAAACCTTTTGCCGGCTGGTATGCTGACCTCATGGGTTACAGGAGGATGGGGTTGAAGTACGACGATCTCTGTGCGTGGAACTCGCGTCCAACCTCGTATGTTGGGTTGGTAAAACTAACTGGGAGTATTCTATAGTGGTTGAGGAACGCCCGGACGTTCAGAGGGTGCGTTCACGTATTTTCGTTTGACGAAAACCTTGGATGACCATTCCGCGATCAGGCACTGGGCCGTCTCACCGACAAGGAGCAGTACGACCGCACCTTCCGCTTCAGGCGTGCATCCCAAGCCAGCATTCTTCACGCTGACCTACCTAAGAGCCAATGGCTAAAGCCCGAGGAGGTGCGTTGTATTTCGAACTACTGACTACACTATTGATTCACATTGGTTCAGGACACCCGTTACCTCACCCCTCACGTCGAGAGTGTTGTGGAGGAAGATAGCGAGAGACAGGTCTGGGATACTCTCGCCGTTGAGAGAAAGAAGTAGAGAAGATTAGCTTGTCACTATTTCATTATAGAGTTACTCAGGTGCCTGCTTCTCCAACCTACAGTAATGACGCTCAACTATTACGGAACATTTCACCCGGACTATAATTGGTACGCGTGTGGTGGTATAGGGCATGCTCAATGGCTCGACCACGGTATGCCTGCACGATAGATCCACATAAATCTCCCAGTCCCATCTCCTCAGACACACTACGTTCAAGAAAAGAAACCCTGGTCAGAGGCAGCCTCAGGTGTTGACTGTAGATCGATCCCTCCTCCCATGACTAGCTAAGCACTGAGGTACGTGCTCGTAGTAAAGTCAAGGCGATGAGATTACACTTTCTATTCTTTTTGATGACCCTACATCCATTATATATACACTCTACAGCCTCTCTCTATATTGTTAAACAACTTCAGATCCCAAATGTACATTGATTGATTTGTCGACAACGTTTGAACCCTCTATAGAGCCCTGACGAGGGGGGAGATAACCTCGCCGCCCTTCTTCTTGTAGAAGTCAATGACTTTCTTGCCCACAACAGCGAGGTCTGTCATAAAGCGTCAGAGAAAGCGGAGAGTGAGTTAAACTGGTATGGACGTACTGGAACCAGTGAGGCCGAACTTGGCGTACACCTCCTTGTAAGGACCAGAAGCGCCCCATGCGGGGAGACCGAACTGCTCATGACTGTACTTGGCCCAGCCAATGGTCTTGAGAAGACACACTTGGTCAGCCATACAACAATGCATCTAGGCTCGCGATAAACTTACAGTGTACGCCTCAACAGACAAGATGGGTGCACCACTCCTGAGGACAGAAAGCCTGTACTCTTGAGGCTGGCGGTCGAAGACCTCCCACGAGGGCAAGCTGACCACACGGACCCTGAGGCCCTCCTGGGTCAACTTCTGGGCGGCCTCAAGAACGATGCTAACTTCGCTACCAGTGGAGACAAACGTGAGGTCCTCCTTCTCGACCTCGTTGACAACGTAGCCACCCTTAAGAGCTCGCTCGAGTGTGGAAGCCTCGAGGTTAGGGAGATTCTGACGGGAGAGGGCGAGGACGGAAGGAGTGTGCTTGCTGGTGAGAGCGCTGTAGTATGCAGCAGAGGTTTCGTTACCATCGGCTGGACGCCAGACGTCGATGTTGGGGGTGGCGCGGAGATGAAGGACAGTCTCAACGGGCTGGTGGGTAGGGCCGTCCTCACCAAGACCGATGGAATCGTGTGTAGCCACCCAGATGACCTGGTGTCCGCTGAGGGCGGAGAGCCTGACGGCACCAGCGGCGTATGAGACAAAGTTCTAAACACTAGACATTAGTGTTGTCGATGATAGAGAAGTTTACAGGAAGCATACCAAGAAAGTAGCAACGAGGGGGATAACACCACCATACGCGGCCAAACCGTTAGCGATGGCACCCATGGCATGTTCACGAACACCATAACGGATGTACACGCCAGAGTAGTCACCAAGGCCGGTGCTCGGGGGTTGGAAGTCGACAACACCCTTGGCACGCGTCAAGTTGCTACCAGTCAAGTCCGCAGAACCACTGATGAGGTCGGGGAGGACAGGAGTGAGGGCGTTGATAACAATCTCGGAGAGCTTGCGAGACGCCTGAGCAGGGTCCGACGCCTTGTAAATGGGAAGAACCTTCTCCCAGTCTTTGGGCAGCTCGCCAGCAATACGGCGAGAGAGCTCAGCGTGCTCCTTGGGGTACTTCTCCTTGTAGGCTGCGAAAAGGCCATTCCACTCTTCCTGGAGCTTAGCGCCACGAGCGGCAGCGGCAGCATACGCATCGTAGGTTTCCTTCGGGATATGGAAAGACTGGTCGGCGGGGAATCCGAACTTGGCCTTGAGAGCAGCAATGTCATCGGCCTTCAAGGCTGCGGCAACGTTAGTATCAACGCAACATAAGCAACATTGGAAACTTACGAGCGCCGTGAACGCCATGCGTGCCCTGGAGCTTAGAGCCGAAACCAATGGTGGTTCGTAGACGGATGATTGAGGGCTTGTTCTTCTCTGCTTTGGCAGCAGCGATGGCATTGTAAATTGCCGCGAGATCGCTGTGAAAACATAAGCATATACCTTTATATGATGGGGAATATACCTACTGGTCACCATCGTCAACGTGAAGAACCTGCCAGCCATAAGACAAGAAACGCTGCTCGACGTTTTCAGTGAAAGCAACAGCAGTGTCACCATCGATAGAGATGTCTATGTGGGTGTAAGGGATTAGCAGCTAGCGCAAGTTAACTAGAATCCGCACGGTTGTCGTCATAGATCTGAATTAGGGTAGAAATGAGTAAAACTCCAAAGATATAATTTTATGCAACATACGTAGATGAGGTTTCCCAATTGCAAGTGTCCTGCAAGACTGGCAGCCTCTGAGGCAACACCCTCCATAAGACAACCGTCACCCGTGAAGACTGATGAGGTCCATGTGAATACACAATACACGTGTCACCGATCGGTTACGCACCATAAGTGTAGTTGTTGATCAGATCGAAACCCGGCTTGTTGTAGACTGCACCGAGGTGAGCCTGAGCAATACCGAGACCGACGGCGTTGGCAAATCCTTGACCAAGAGGACCAGTTGTGACTTCGATACCGTCTGTATGGCCAGCTTCAGGGTGACCTGGAGTGAGAGAGTCAAGCTGACGGAAGGCCTTCAGATCGTCCAAAGAGAGCTTGAAGCCAAGAAGATGGAGCAGGATGTACTGCAAAGCACATCTAGACGCTCATTTAGATCATAGAACCACAATCGGACGGTCATTGGGACTTACGCATGACTACAAAAAGAAGGAAGCTTTGTTAGCTTCTTGCAGGACACATAACAGTTGTTGTTACGTACCCATTAGAGAGAACAAATCGATCACGGTTGAACCAGTGAGATTGCTTGGGGTTTGTGTTGAAGAATCTATGCGCGCAAATATTGGTTCGCTGCCCTTGCATCGGCCGAGAAGCCACTCACCGGGTGAAAAGGACATGGGCAGCAGGGGCCATGCCCATAGGCGCACCTGCGGTGGTCGTGAGCAGGGATTTTCCACGCGCAAGAGAGACTACGCACCTGGGTGACCGGAGTTGGCCTTGCCTACGACATCTGCGGCGAGAGTACGGATAGTCGCGATGGCCGCGGCGTCAGAGTTCTGCGTTACAAAGCCAGACATTGTCGCAGAGGAGATGAGAGGGAGAAGGTGGGAGGGGGGAAGGGTGGTTTTGCGGAGGGTCAGAGACTATATATTGCTCAGATTCCCCCAGCCGATGATATCTAATCACCACCATCCTGGCCGTGACATATCGCGGCAGCGGCAAAAGCGCGTCCAGTCACGCGTCCCCGTGACAAATCACTTAAATATGGCGCGGGCACGGTGTAACACCCGTCACAGCCCGGAGCCCCTTTTTCTCCCTCACACGATTGTCGCCATCCCAGGCTCACCACACTCGACCGGTTTCCGACCTTTTTATAATTTCTGTTCACGACTTGCGCAATATCGCAGGTATGATAGGACTTGTTTTCTCTCACCCATCTGTGCTGATGTTTCTCGGAAGAACCGAATTAACAGCAACGATGCATCAGCAGCTCATGGTCGAAAAGCGCATTGGTTCGCAACCGCTTTCTCAGTCGTAACACGCCGTGTAACCTCTGACCTTTGTGTCCACATGGATCTCGTTGTGGTCGTTTTGTCTCGCACTGTTCCCATAAAATTACTGACTTTCACAGCTTGCAAAGACTTTATCGAAGCGCTCGATGTTTGTCACGCCGATTCGTGGCTAAAGTTTACTGGCGGTTGCAACAATACCAAGATTCGACTGAACAGGTGTCTTCACGAGCAGGTATGTAAACGTAGCGCTGTTCGAGTTCTGTATTTTTTTTTCATATATGTTCCGGATGTAGAGCATGAAGCAAGCAGCCGCTAACCGTGAAAAGGCAAAGGCGAAGAGAGAAAAGACAGAGCAAGTCTGGCAACAGATCCGGGACGAGCAATCTTAATTCTCACATGACCTAGTTCTCCTGATTCCGTGCCAAGCCTGCTTATCTCCAAAGCAGGAAACCGCAAACAGGCAACATTCTCTCATGCACTCCATGCATGCCCTGTGCGTCACTCTCATTTCAGCCAATCACGGAACAGCCTTCATATGTAATTTATCCTACAAATTTATTATACATTTCCACTCCCTCAGCTCACCACAAACACAGTCTTGACATTACACTAACAAGGTTATTTGCTTCTCGTTGTTCGTAGCAACCCTCCTCGTTTGGGAGCCAGCAAAGAAGGTCACGCCGGACACCGCTACTCCACCGCTGATAACATTGACACACACCTCACCCTGCTTTCTTTCCACCTTGATCACTCCCGCCGTCTCTTTACCCTTACCAGTAGGGATAGTAGTCTCGACAACCTGACCGTCGGCAAGCTCATAGACCTGAACCTCAATCTGCTTGGCGTATTCGTAATCGGGTCGGCCGACACCGGCTGGACCCAACGCAAGGACCGAACCAGGACGGACCCAGACGGGGATCTCATCAATTGGAACGACCTCCTTTATCCAAGTAGGTCCCACAACGGTTCGCTCTGGGTGAAAGAATGATGTCCAAGTGCCAACTGGGAGGTAGTATTCGGATTCCTCTTTCTCGGGGACGAAGACCGGGGCGACGAGCAAGTTGGGACCGAGCATGTATTGACGGTCGAGATAGTGAGTCGTGCGGTCTTCCAAGAACTCGAGGAACATTGCACGTTGCATAGGATGGCCTTTGTCGTTACCCTCCAAAGCCTGGCAAAGGACTGTCAGTTTGTGATCTTCTGCATCTCGGTGTTTGGCGGACTTACCAGCTGATAGAGGTACGGCATCAATCTATGTTTCGCATCAATGAATTTTGCCATGTACGTTGCTGCTTCTTCACCGTAATTCCACGGAACTCGGTACGAACCCGAGCCATGGAGACGAGAGTGTGACGAGAATAAACCGTACGCAACCCATCGATGGTAAATTTCCGGAGGCGGGTGACCTTCGAACCCACCAATGTCGTGCGAGGCAAAGGCGAAGCCAGATAATGTTAAGCTAAGAGCACCTCGGAGTGCCTCAGCCATAGCTTCGAAAGTCGACTCGCAGTCTCCACCCCAATGCTATCATGATTGTGAGTTCGATCGTACTTTTTCTAGGAACAACATGTTAACGTACCACAGGGAATCTCTGACCACCAACAGTACCAGAACGAGCAAAGACAACAGCTTCTCCCTCACCGAAACGCCTTTTAAGTAGGTCGAAGACAAGCTCGTTGTACTGCACAGAGTAGAGGTTGTGAATGCGGTGAGGGTCAGAGCCGTCGTGGAAAACGACGTTAGCATGGGGTATACGTTCTCCAAAGTCTGTCTGCGGCGATGGTCAGCGCTGAGCGACAAATCTAACACAATTGCCTTCTCCGCACCTTGAAAGTGTCGACACCAAGGTCCATGAGAGCATCGAGCTTGTCCTCATACCACTTTCTAGCTGCTGGGTTGGTGATATCAACAACTCCGAGACCGGGCTGCCACAAATCCCATCTATCATTACCCGTGGTAAGTTCCTGTGCTCCAATCTTCCGGTAACTCGCACTTACTGCCATGGTTTGCCGTCCTTACGCTTGATCAAGTAGCCACCTTTGACAGCCTCCTCGAAGATCGGTGAGAGCTGGGATATGTAGGGGTTAACTAAGATGGGTGCGTGAGTGGCAACATCAATATATGATCGATGGTGGAATTGACGAAGACTGACTCCAGACACAAATCTTCACTCCGTATTTGCTCTTGATTTCTGCCAGGTACGCCTTTGGGTCCGGGAAATTATCGGGATCAAAGGTAAACGAGCACCTGAAATGAAACGAGTTCTGTAAGCGACCAATCGCTTGTACTCATGGGATACTGACCACTCGTATTGCTTCATCCAGAAACAGTCCAAGTGGAAGACTCGGACGGGACAATTACGATCTTGCATACCCTGCAAGAATCCCGCAACCGTCTTCTCATCGTAGGATGTCAAGAAAGACGTGGATAACCACAGGCCGAACGTCCACGCGGGCAGTAATCTAATTGCATTCCATACACAATTTCAGTTTGCCTATCGACACAAGAAAATAAGCTCGCCACCTACGCAGGACGCCCAGTGATACGGGTATACCTCTCCAAAATCTAAAACAACAGGTGACTTCCCTCTCACGGACCGAGGTTCGGCAACTCACCTCCAACGGGGTCTTGCCGTAGATGACGAAATACTCTAGACTCTCGCCAGCGACACTTACCCCAACCCTGCTGACCTTTTCACTTCCTACTTCGACTTCGACTTCCCCAGGGTGGTTTATGAAGACGCCATAGTTACGGTTAGTGATATAGAAGGGTACACATTTGTAGGCCTGCTCGCTGGAGGTTCCTCCATCTTGGTTCCATACACTGACCGACTGACCTTGTTATCAAGTTCAAAGTCAGGAGACCTTTACGTGAGGTTGTGGGAAGAGGAAAGCAAACCATTCTTCACAAACGCGCCGAATTGCTCTCCGAGTCCGTAAACCAACTCCCCCGGAGAGAGGTTGAGCTCAGAGTGAATGTATCTGACAAACTCGGGTGGGCTGGCAGGGTTTGGGTTGGAGCTGAGATCGGTGGCAAGGCAGGATGCGTTAGAAGCGCTCCTGAGGGTCCATTTATAGGGGATGTCATAGATCGCTTGGTGCCTGTAGCCAGCAAAGGTCAAGGTACGTTTCTCGTCCTTGAAGGTGACGGTATAAGGATTTTCGGTGATCTCAGCGGTGAGACCACCGGAGGCAACAGACCAGACTTTGTCACCCTTTGATAACTGGGCGTTGGGGATGGCTGGGGTGTCAGGAAAGAGAGGGATTTCAGGGGTGAGCGGAATAGACTTGAAGTGCTCGATCTTGACTCCAACGACGCCCTCTGTCGGAGAGTGGACTCTGATGCTGAATACAGGTCCTCAAAATAAAAATCAGTACCGCGGATATACCATCATGTTTGACAACAGAATTACCCGCGAGAGTGTCTCCACGGTGTCTGATGGGCTTGGTGGAGACTTGTAAGTTGTAGCCGTTCTCTTCTGGGAAGGCTTGCACAACTTGGAGTCCCCAGTAGGGCTTCACGCCGCTTTTGAGCAGCCAAAAACCGTCGTTGAATCGCATGGTGCTATCGCTGAGATGATAGTGCTGCAGATGGGGTTTAACATAGGAATCTTATCGTGGGCTCGTACGGGTGCTCTTATACTGGCTGCAGAGTACAGGTGCTCAGCTTAGTCGAGGAAGCGGGCCGCTGTACTCCGATGATTTTCCGTGGTGGGATATCATAACATTTATTTCCCTAGAACGTGTTTTGTAGCATCTCCACATATATAACTGGATGTTGTCCCTTTCCTCGAAACACGTCTTGCGTTGTCGCACCATCTCGTGGCATATTCCTAGCATAGTCACGTGAGCGCGTGGTGGCGTTTACCCTTTAAGACAGGTGTGGTTAGGCGCCTTTATGTTACCGTCATGTTTCCGGGGAGGGGCATGCCTGCAGACTTCGGTAAGTAGAGTTGTTCCTCCTTGCCGGTTGCTAAGGCCTTTGAAAGTCGAAAGACCATAATCACAGACAGACTCTCATACAACTATGAGTCCCCGAGCCATCCTCGTTGCTGCAGAGCGATATCCGCAGACGTTGGGCTGCAACTTGGGTACTAGAAAGTCTTGCCTAGTTCCTCTTCGGTCTTCCAGGGTGGTTTTATTTATTCACCGTTCATTTGATAGATGCCACATATGGTGCAAATACCATGCCGAGGTGTGCCGTCCGTCCCAAACGACAACACGCCCAAAGTCTGAATTCTATATACAAGTAAACATAGACGACCCGGCTAGCTCAGAACCCGCCCGGTGCTCTCTCCGTTTCGCCTCGCCCTGCTCTCGTTCTCGAACATGGCATCCAAGGACACAAAGGCCTTGCGCGATGACGCTCCGCGGCTGAAGAGCCAACAGCAATCAGTATCCGTGGACGCAACCCCTTTGGATGCTCAGGTTATCCAGGAGTATGACAACGGTCACGACAAGTATACTGGTCGCGGTACACGAGAGGACCCTTTCGTCGTCGACTGGGATGACCATGACTCAGAAAACCCATTTAATTGGACAAAAGGTCGTAGATGGCTGATCACAATCCAAGTATGTCTCACCGCTGTTTAGTTATTATGCTTTGTACTGATTACTTCCCAGCTGGCACTTGGGACATGGACTGTATCTTTTTGCAGCAGCTCGTACACCGGAGGTCTGGCGTCGATGATGCAGGAACTTCACATGAGCCGTGAGGTAGCTATACTGGGCGTCTCGCTCTACGTGCTCGGCTTCGGTATTGGGTAAGTTGGTTCGGCGAAGTCAATATCGATTACGCCATATGCTGAACTCGTGACCAAGGCCGTTGGTATTTGCACCTGCTAGCGAGGTATTTTAAGCCGTAATACCCGTCTATTGATATGCGTAATCAGCTGACTATGGGCTCTTCTTAGCTTTATGGAAGAGTAAGTAACAAGTTTGAACATGACATGTCTCAGTCCATGGATAAACAGCCATAACGTCCTTAGCGGATTGTATTCCTCTCGACGTACTCGGTGTTTACGCTCATGCATCTGGGTGGTGCATTAGGCCACAACACCGCAACCATGCTATCCACTCGATTTTTAGCGGGGATCTTTGGATCTTCTCGTAAGTTTCACTTCCGCGATGTGCTTCTCTAGCGTGTCGACCTGACTTTGCACCCCGAAAGCGCTCACCAATGCCAGCGGTGTATTGTCTGATATGTGGACTCCAAAAGACCGAGCTCTCGTGTCATCAAGTACGCCCTCGTATTCTTATATCCCGGATATTTTTAACCAAGTTCTGTACAGTCTACGCGACTGCGCCGTTCATGGGGCCTGGTACGGAACTCTATTGTAATTTCGTCACTTATCTCACTATAGTTTTTTAGTACTGGGCCCCATTGTCAGTGGTTGGATCGCTGAGACGAGACTGGGATGGCGATTTAATTTCTGGCTGATGCTTATTTTTTCTGCAGTCTCGCTGCTCTTCGGGTTCATTGCCACGCCGGAAACTGTAAGTTATCTTCAGTATTATCAAGACAAAATTTCTAACCCTCTTATCCTACGTTTAGTTTGCTCCAGTGCTTCTGCGTCGAAGAGCGAAGAAGTTAACTGAAAGCACAGAAAATAGGCTTCATTACTTATCTCAGTATGACCTGAAACAACATTCGTCTTTCCTTGAGGTATTGCGCATCAACCTCCGAAGACCCTTCGGTAATTTATACACGTATTCCGCCTGAGAGCTTACTGACATTGCTCTCAGTTTTCCTGCTCTCCGAGCCGATTGTCCTTCTGTTGTCCATCTACATTTCAATCGTCTACGCCATTCTCTACGCATTCTTTGCGGCTTTTCCAATTGTCTTCCAACAGATACGTGGTTTCTCTTCTGGACAGGGTGGACTTGCGTTCCTAGGTGTCGGCCTTGGGGTGGCACTCGGTACGGCACTTGCGCCGCTTCAGAACAAGCTGTACAGAGAGGCGATGAGGAATAGTCCAACAGGGAGAGCACCTCCTGAAGCGTCAGTCCTACTTTGTGACCTACTATGCATGAAATCTGACCACAAATATCCAATAATACCAGCCGCCTTTACCTCCCCATGATGGGTGCCATAGTATGTCCTGCAGGACTATTCTGGTTTGCATGGTAGATTTCCTTTCTCCGCTCCTTACGCTTCGTCCTCCCTTGAAATCTAATCGTTGATCTTAGGACAAGTCTTCCCCCAATCCATTGGATAGTTCCCATCCTGGCTGGAATCCCCTTCGGTATAGGTGTTGCACAAATCATGACCGGTCTCACTCAATACCTCATGGACTGTTACACGATATACTGCGCAAGTGCGATTGCTTCCACTGTCATCTTACGATCTATCCTGGCTGCCATCTTCCCGCTGATTAGCCCTGCGATGTACAAAAATCTGGGAGTGCATTGGGCGTCGTCGGTGTTTGCGTTCCTCTCGGTGTTGTGCATGCCCATGCCATTTTTGTTTTTTGTAAGTCTCTCTCACCAAGTACTAGTAGTGCTTTTATTTTCGGGTCTAACATGTAGCTTTTGTGCTTCAACAGAAATATGGACCGTGGATAAGGAGCAAGTCGAATTTTGCGCAGAATCAACAACATCCGGGTACCGTGCAGTCTCCCTCACCCGAGGAAACTTTGCATGAGAAAAGCGAAGGTACAAAAGATGCATTAGAGAAGGTCTGAGACACTAGAGATTCGCGGGTAGGATACTAAAAGTAACGACTAACGGACGGACGGGTTTACTTATCTTCTGTACGCTACATATATGTATATGTCACCATGCAATCCTACACCCATTTTGCATTCGATGGAATAAATCTTCTCGAGTTACGTAGCCACTAGTAACTTGCCATCAGCGCTAGCTCTAATAATATCATTTGGCCGATTCCGATGCACAGCTGCCACCGAGTCGATATGTGACTCGAATTCTGCTTACAAATCACATTATTCTGAAGGTATTTGATCCAGCTTTCCAGCTTCAGCTCCAAGTTCAACGTTTTCAAGTACTAACCACTCGCACAGTACCCTACTGACCACTCCTTGGCAAGTCATAAACATGTCGTCCGAGCCTTTGAAGTCCCTTTGGCTAGAGACCCCTCTTATCTATTCGAAACACATTTCCGCCTTCTTGGGTGCGAATGTGTATCTTAAACTTGATGTGAGTTTCGAATCACTTTCTCGAGTATTACTAGTACATAGTCACAGCAGCCTTCGAACTTCATCCACTTCCACCAAATATCATAACTCCCCACCACTTCATGAAAATTGACCACAACCATCCTGTCCCCCTACTACTTAGCTCCTCCAACCTTCATACTCCTTCAAATACCGCGGCATCTCACGATTCATTCAACTCGCCATCCGCACACACGGTCCATCCGTCCACTGCATAGTCGCCTCTGGCGGCAACGCAGGCCTGGCCGCCGCATGCGCTGCCAAAGTCCTCGGACTCAAATGTACCGTCTACCTTCCTGCAGGCGCCATCCCAGCCATCCTGGCCTTCTTTGCACAGGAAGGAGCTGAAGTCCGCGAGGTTGGAAAGTGTTATCAAGAAGCTTTGGCGGCTGCGCAGGATGCGGTGGCTGCTGAAGAGAACGCGTGCGTATATCGTCGCCCACTTTATATCCGGGTAAGGGCGTTTGATAGAGGCGTTTTCTTCTAGTGTATTGGTGCCTGCGTACGAAGATCCGGTCATTTGGGATGGCCATGCGTCTGTGATTGAAGAAACAGCAAGGCAACTTCCGCAGGGTGTCAAGCCGGATGCGGTTGTCTGTTGCGTGGGTGGTGGAGGCCTGCTAGGCGGGATCATCGTCGGCTGTAAGTCAGTTGGCTGGGACGATGGTAAGAATAATGCGAGTTTTCATGACGGTTGACTGGTTTTGATGATCATGACTATAGTGCCCATCGTCGGAATGGAGACCCATGGATCCAACTGTTTCTACCAATCTATATCTCTGAACCCAGGTCCCTTCCCGTCATCCCCGCTGCCTCCAAGAGAAGGTGTGGAGATCGTTCATGACTCGAAATACAACGTCGATGTTGCCAAACTGTCAAAACTCACCTCTCGTGCCTCCTCCCTGGGGGCTTCATGGCCAAGCCCGGGAGTAGTAAAACTCGCATTGGAGCGAAAGGGAGGAATCAAGTCTGTTTGCGTGTCCGACGAGATGGCTATGCAAACAACTCTCAAATTTGCGAGTAAGTCTGAATCGCACGACGATAAGAACGAGTCAGAGAACTTGATACTTTTTTAGATGACCACAAACTCCTCGTCGAACTTGCTTGTGCGGCTACGCTCGCCTCCGCTTATAATCCCAGTCTGTTTGACAAGCTTGTGCCACCAAAGACAGACACCGAGCGCACGGTCGTTTTCATCGTATGCGGGGGCTTCAAGATATTCCTAGAGGACCTTGCAGAGTATCGCACTATACTAGACGCAGAAGAGAGGGCCAGGTCAGAATGGGAAGTGTGGTGTAACGGAGAGAATTGGAACGTCGCCAAGGATTAAGTCTTGCGCATGAGACTGGTTGATAGAAGGGCAAGAGTAGATCAGATGTGACTTGATAAGCATAGAAGAAGACAATCATTTACAATAGATGGCTCTGACGAATTAGACTCACAAAATGCTGTCTGACATAAGGCATATACAAGGCACACTAACCTACATATATGTTAGGAAAGCATTTGGCATATTTGCGAACCGCACAGACTATGCTCTCGTGAGACAGAGCAGCACAGTATAAAAACTGGAGTAGTGGCATGTTACGAAGCATCATAAATACACACTAAGAGAACGTAGCTCATTATAATGTACAACCCATCCTTTTCCCGTTCTTTTCAATTTTGAGGTGCGACACCACGAACCATATAGTCAGAAAAGCTGGACCAGTGGTAGAGTATTCTGCTATGACGAGCGTTCTGAGGCGGCGGCGGCAGCAGCAGCAGCTTCCCGTTCAGCCTTTGCTTGTAACCTCTCCGCTTTGATGCGTGCCAACTCTTGTTTGAGTGTGACCTGATCATTTGGCAAGTTCTGCAAGCAAAAAAGCCATAATGATCAGTTCCTAGAACCCTGGATGCTTTTCTGGGGCAATGTCCTTCTAACATCCGAGACTTACTCTGACGATATTCTCCTCCGGAGGGAAAATCTTCTCCTTGTACTGCAAGATGTCTCTGTCATGGCTTGTTCTGCTCGAAAGTACAAAGTTACTCACGGGAAGGACGTTATTCCTATACCACTCTGGGTTGCCGTAGTGCGCCATGACCAACAGCGGTAGAGCAACGTAGGTCGCAAACTTGAACACTTCGAGAGCCGGTCCACCCATGACTTGGACAAGATTCAAGCAGCCTCTTGAGTTCAGGTTGTGAATGGAGACGATGGTGGTCGTAGAGTTAAAGCAGGCAGGCAGTATGTGGCGCCCAGGCGTCGGCGGGCCGCGGCTGGGAGGTCTGGTCACGCTCGAGGCACGCTCACGTGCATGTAAATGGCCAGCCAATCAGCTTGACTTTTGCGAAGTCACCATGTTTTTTGTTTTAATACACGCGAGATTTTGCGGAAAGAAAGAAAGCTACTAAACATTTGATACATGATGCATGACCTATAGTATGATTTCGTGAAGGAGCGAGGATTAAAATAAATACGCGTAAACAAACAGCGGGTTGAGCGCTCGCTCGAACTTTATGATACTGTCGCCGCGGTCAACTTCAACTTGTTGTTGAACGTTGAACGTTGAACCCGGACTCCATAACATCCATTTCCCAACAGTACGTTTTACTCTAGCACCCATGGCTCACCTCAAAGACATCCAAAAGCACCCTGACTTATGGTTTGAGGATGGTAACGTGGTTCTTATAGCAGGAACCACCGGCTTTCGCGTGTATCGAGGGCTGCTCGTGAGGCAATCAGATGTGTTTCGCGACATGTTCTCATTACCCCAGCCGTCATCTCTACCGATTGAAGATACTTACGAGGGATGTCCTCTCGTTTGTCTAAGACACGACGATGCAGATGAGCTTGCCAAAGTTTTGACTATTATCTATGGTGGTGGGCAGAGGTGCGTAAGAGTTAGTGGTATGCGTCAAGGAAACCCCGTTCTAAATCTGCTTTTATAGTTTTTATGACAAGACACATCCGATAGACTTTGCGACTGCAGCAGCGGGACTTAGGATTGGGACAAAGTATTCGTTCATGAATATTCGTCAGGAGGCTCTGCGGCGAATCTCAACATGTTATCCGGCTGAATTACATGCAATGCAGACACACGGACCAGGTCTCCAAGCAACAGGTCTCCATTGTACCTCCAACTGCCCCATCACTTGGGATGCTGAAGACTGCATTGCGGTCTTTCATCTTGCTCGTTGCTTCAACCTCAACGAATTGATTCCCGCGGCGTTATATAGATGCACTACCCACGTGTCTATCTCCTCGCTCTTTGCCGCGGCTGCTGATCAAGACAATCAGCTTCACACACTCTCGCAGGAGGAGCTCGAGGATTGCATACAAGCTCGGGAAGTTCTTTTTATCGAAAACGCAAGACTCTACAACATATTCTCGGAGCTGGAACCGAGTCCGGATTGTACTGATTCAAGTCGGACGGATCCAGTTTGCGTCAACGCAATGAAGAACATGCTAGCCAATGCTCACAAGGAAAATTTCATGCATCAAAATCATCCTCTCGTTAAACTGGATCATTGGATCGCTTTTTTTCAAGACAGCGAACATCATAGTCACACTATATGTGATTCATGTGTTTCCTACTTTACTATCGAGGCCCGGATGCGACAAAAACAAATCTGGATTGAACTCCGCACGCGGTTCTGTTCTTAATCAGGTGAGCCTGAATCATAATGTCTTAGGAAAGACTACAAGGATTAACAGACAGTTATCACGACAATTCAGTGTGGCAACCGTTAGGATGACTGCACAGCACAAATTATACCAACCCCAGATAAGTCAGGCGGGCTAACGCCTGGTGTTTCAAGTCAACCTGCTGTTCAGCAACTCTCCATTCCAACCCAAGTTAGTATCTATTGAGCCATTGCTCCTTTGCCTTTCTGCCAATGGTTCCTCCCTCATTCCTTCTTTATCTCGTCCTGCACCTAGAACGGCTCGCTTGTCAGTTTTTCAATCCCAAGGCTTTCACCATAGCTTTAGTTTGTCCGATTTCTGCATGTCAAAGCGATGAAATATGGCCCTTGTAATATTATATTCAAGGAATAATCAAAGAACCAGGAAAACTCAAAATTCTGTGACGGGGGTCAGTCCAACGCCACGAGTCCAACGTTCTACCAAACCTCCTAAGGAAAGTCGAGGTCCCGAGCCTGGCATTTCTGATCATTTCTACCTTGAATGTGGACTGTACTCCCGACTCCTTGCTCTTTTAATCCGGTATGCCGCCATTCCTGCTTTGGCTCGATAAGTTCATGACATACGTTTCCGCAGACGGCTCGCTAATTCAGCAGGGTCCAGCACCACCGCTAACCTGGATTAAACATGTGGCACGAAGATCACTCATCCAGAAATCCGGGCAATCCAACGTGTACAACGTATGCTTGGACCCTTGTCGGCCGTAAAAGTTGGATCTGCGTTGAAAGTTGGAACATTGGGTGATCTACCGCGATAGCAAATATGCCCGATTTCTTTTGATTGCAGCTTTTTTGAAAGATATGTTGATATGACTATTAGTTTCTGTACGCGGAAATAAACATGGCTGACGTAGTATTTGAGGTTGTATAGTGGTATGAAATATTTTCAACCGTTCATTCAGATTATACTTGAATTCCGGGGATTCTAGAACAATAATACCCGCAGTCAGCACCGTGCCGTTCCATCGATGCGATATATAACGGAAAAGATTGAGATAAACGAGCCCACCTCTACACCATCTACCACACTGCTTATAATAATAGGATCCATGATAGGGGCTCGGAGATCTTTAACCGCACGTTCTGACTCCCTCTCAGCGACGAGTCGCGTGTCATCCACAGGCTCAACCGCGGTGATAGTCGTTTTTTCCGAGTTTTCATCCTGATCCGTCTGTTCCAGTGTATCCTCATCGTCCCAAAGGCTCATGGACTCTCCTAGGTTGCCGATCAATATGTTGGCATTGAATCGAATTGTCGATTTGTGGAATGTTGTATTGTCTGGTGTTGGACTCGGACCGCTCCCCGCTTGTTTTAGGTTGAGCATGAACCGACACATGACAATTGACTGCATACTGGTAGCGATGCGCGAAGTCATCGCTATGGTCAGCTTGAATACTGCGAGGTAAGTGGGGTCAGACTGACGGAGTCATAAGAGCGCCTGCCAACTGAAATCCCAGCAGATATGGCTGGAAACTTTGTCAGTTGAAACAGAAAAGATAACAAGCTGTGCAGATTGACGTACGATGTTATCCGCGAGTAACTGGAAGACGTTGATAATCACAAGTCCCCTAAATCGAGACGCTTTTAATATTCTATCATCGCATCACACCGAGGGACTCACAAGAACAGGAATGTCCCTGCCATTCAGTCAATTTATTAATAGCTCAGTGTCATGGTACTTATGAAAAGAGCTTAGCTTACCGTCCTCGATCAGAACTCTACCCAAAGGCACCTTGATATGAAGACGCGACGCTTGCCGCACTGTGCCAACTGCTTTATTCCATGCTACCGCCAGAGCGATAATGTCAGCGATTATAGCCGCGATACATCTGCTTAGGGATACTGCGACGAATCCGGCGTCGTGGTCAATGTCTATCACATGTACAACGAACAATTACTTACTTCTACATGACCGTGAATGGTGACCGTCGCGAATCAGCATGAAACATGGACTTGCGCCAACATGGAACGTACCCTAATTCCTGTGCTCCACTGAATGGTATGTTCGCGTCGCAAATATTTGTTGGAGTCGCCACTGCGAACTCTATCGGTGCCTTGATGAATATGACCTAGATATGCGGTATGTACAGTTAGTAAAACCGCGCATCGGTGGCCCCTACACGTATTAGATGGTAAAACTGACCACATTGGAGACAACTTGGACCCCACTGAACCCCAAAACTACCAGGAATACCCAGATGCTTCGATTGCAAAGTGCAGAAGTACGTAGAGCTGTGAACACTGAAAGAGAAGCAGGTTGAGCATTCGTACGTCAACCACACTGGTGATACGAAACATGGATACTTACATGCTAGTGCAAGATACTGTACCACGATACAGACTTCGTTCAATATGATTCCCCAAACACAACTGTAAGAAGGCCATCAGCTACGTAAGTCCGAGCGCAGAGACTGTGCTTACCTCTGTAAACATATTTAGCACTAATTAGGAGCAGTTGCTACACAAACCTACGTACAGCGCGGCTTGGGGCGGGTGTCAACTCCGAGATGAGGAGTAGAAGGGTTGCATATCGACTGCCAGCAAAGATCAAGGTGGATAGAGACCACTTTCTTGCCCAGATGTGTTCGGCCTCTTGGTCCATTGTTATCAACCACTCGAAGCAGTAAAACGCTAGTGTACGATTCAGAACACCGGGGCTCTCTGAAACGATGGGCGATAGCTCACCGGCAGATGCTACGATAGCTCGTGTTTGGATCACACTATCCTCGGTAAATTTGTCAGTAGTATAAACTATGCTGAGCTAGCGTACAAGGGCTTACAAATTTTGTATCTCGCTGTAATCATTCCCGCTGTCTTGAGTCGAGTTCGACATGAGCTGGAACTGGAAGTAAGAGTTGAAGACGTGGCTACTGGGTCAGAGAGTATGGTGCGGTCAAATGCTCCGTTCAGGTAGTGTACGCTATTATAAGCCTAGTAGCGGAAGATGAATTCTCCCCATAGAGCGCGGGGCTCAGTCACAAGGATCAGTCCAAATACTCCACATATTTATCGAGGGCGGAGCAGTACCCTTGTTCGCAGGAAACTAAGTTAGATCAAACGTAAGATAATCAACACGATACATACCGCTCAATGTTGAGAATAGATACAAATCTTAGCAACGCAGCAACAAGCTAATCAATGATTGAGTGCATCAGCGAAGAGATCTTTTGCGTGTAATGTAACCCCATACGTTGCCAATGATAAATGGCCGCCGGAGCCTTTCTCGTAGTAGTCATTCAAATATAGTGCGTAGATCGCATTGCCCAGTGCCCGATGACGTTGAGTTGTGGATTTGATCATAGAAAAAGAAAGTGGGTATAAAGCTAGAACGAGGCCACCTGTGTAGGTTGCATTGCCTTCTGCAAGGGCGATAGCCGTACAGCCTGTGACTGTCTGACGGACAACACTGAAAGAAGCTTGGGTACTGTCCCCTCTATCTCATACTTAACATTGACAACTTTATCAATCGTTTCTACAGGAAAAAAAACATGATCGGTAAGTTGAAAATTACTAGCAAGGTTGCAAATTACTCACTGCTACACGTACAGCTTACTACACCGCCCGTACGAATGTCTAGTATAAACTTCAGATAACGTTAGCTAATAACAGTGTTAAAGGTTCGCTAATCAATCAAAGCATACGATTATTGGATTCTCCTACTCAAACATACAGGCACATGTTCAAACTGTGCAAGAACCATCGTCACAGATCCCCGTTACTCGGTCTTCCTATCAAATCGATCACTCTAGGCCTGCAACACAGCATGAAAATCACAACGAAGGCTTTCTACGGGGAAGATACATACCACACCAGGTATTACAACCTCAGTCGTAAACTTTCCTGATTCTCAACTTCACCCGCACGATGTGGTTTGGGAATGAGTTGCCGGGTGCCCTCAGACCGTTCCAGCGCACTTGAGTTCTATTGAAACTCCGTCACGGGCCGGTATTACCCGCGCCACAACGATCTCAACAACGCAGGCGCTTCCGTGTGAGGCTGTGAGCCACTGCAGCTCCTCGCTCCCGACTCTGACTTGGTTATGTCGGGATCTCAAGTACGTCCAAGTCTCTTTCGTGTTTACTTATTTACCTTGACTGAGATCTCTGACTAGAAACAAGCGGGGGCATGTTGCTCTCAAAGCCGGCACTGCCAACTCCGTATCTCCAGGCCCCACACACGAGAGCGAGATTTTTCATTGCCACAATTCGATCTAATCTGACCATGTTGGTCGCTCGTTTGAAATCAAGAACGAGCGTGAGACGTACAAGTTCATGGCGCAACCACCTATGCCTGTAGACCTGCAAACATTCAAGTATTTTTCAGAAGGAGACTTCCTGAGGGGATGTTGAAGAGCGTCGTGCGGCACGTCCTTCTAGAGTTGTTTTTCTTGCACAAGGAGGCGAGGGTTTATACACACGGGTACGCATATATCTTTCTCATTCCATTTTACGCAGCACTCGTATCCTTAGAATATTAGATGTTCAGCAGAACAACGTCTTGCTCGGTATAGACGTTTCCGACGCTCCTTCCGGAGAGCCCACCACCAAGGAGCAATATACTTCAAGTCCCCACAAGGTCTTTGATGATCAACGTACAATCTATACGCAATCTCTTTCCGAGTTCTTATGAGCGTCCAGCAAGGCTACCTTCTTGCGCTCCGTCAGAAGGATGGTGCTCCAGAAGCCCGAAGACAGAGCTTCGGCTCGAGAGTTACTCGGTGATCCGTGGTTGCAGAAGTAAGACGGACGACGAGAGACAACAGGAGACTGTTGACTTTTTCAGCACGTACACGCGTATGTTGGTTTGGATAGTAGAGAACAGGCGAACTGGGTTATTAACTTATGTACGAGGAGCACATGTTGTACAATATTACATACGTATGTTATACAAATTGGGATATCCAGGAAGAGTACATAGATCGAAGGCCAATTAGTGTGTACGTTCAAGACGGATAATGGAATTTGGGTGAGAAAAATCACTCTTTCGGTACGTGGAAGAACCAAGACGCCATCTTGCCGTTGAACTTTCTCAGCAAAAGCATACCTCTCCCCGTTGGGAGCTCCTCGCCATTCCACTCGTCGACTATACGCACGACTTTGAACTCGTCGTCAAGCCATACGTGAACGAATGAGATAACAGTCTATTGGAGTGGCGTTAGTGAACACATTTTAGAGGCAGTAGAGGTTATACTGACTCGTTTCATCCCGAAAAGACGGAAAGTATACATTTGCTTTTGCGAAAATACAAGTTCGTTCGGATGAAGGGAGCCAGATAGTATTCGAGATTCTTGTCGCTCGCATTTAGAATACAACTTAGACTGTAGTAGATGAGATGCTAGGACTTGAGAGGTTTGGTATGGGGGACTTACCACAGCAACAAACTTGGCTGCAGTCTCATTAAATCCGGTACATTTGCACCAAGGATCCTCGAATTGGGCGTCGTTAGCAATGCGCCGTTCGAGCACATCACGAGTTGCTCTCCCACAGAACAGCTAGACAGTTATTTAATACCGCGCATATGAAGTCGATCACTAATTAACTCACCTCTTCCAGATCATTCATTACATCCCTATATGCTTCCTCCACAGCCGGTTCCTTCCCACTTCGACTCAATGATCGCACATGCCTCAACATCAGTTTTCCTTCGACGTGCTCGTCCGTCTGCTTCTGAGTAGGCGACAACGCCCCCGAGTAATGCGCACCGCTTGCGATGGACTCGAGGATGTGAGGACTCAACGAGAGCATATGTGAAGGATGGCGTGTTATCGTAGGTACGCGAGCTGCATCGCTAGTATTGCTCCTGATGGACATCGGAGGGGACATGCTTCGTCTCGGCTCGACATTTCGATCCTCTGGGACTGTTGGAAGAGTAGCCGGAATGTGTCCGTGTCCGCCGCCATCATGCGTCATGGTGTGAAGGGGTAGCACTGCACCCTCTGCTGCCGATACTCCATCTGGTTTCGAAGACGACATCTCGTGTGAGCGCGCCCTTGTAGTCGTTGTCGTCGTCGTTGTCGTAAATGTTACACGCGGCGGTGATTCTGTTGCGGTCGTCGACTAGAATGTGGGAGAAGGGAAAGGTGTCTGCATATTCGGAAAGGCACCGGCCCCTCATTGTTTAATACTGGCTAGGATAGAGTGCCGATTCAAAGAGTGAGCACGTACCGCTTAGGCTAGGTCGGGACTATGGCCACCGTTTACGGCCACTGCGAACAAGGGCTTACGTTGAAGTGCTCTCGTGGGCGATCGCGTTTGGGGGGACATTGAGCGCTAAACGTGCACGAGAGTCTAACCCCAGATCCGGGTTAGGGTGTAGCGCTAGTGCGTGACGGGTCCGCCGTCTTCGAAGTTGTTCCCAACCTCCACGTCCGCCGGCCGCAGTGGACTGCGCATGAAGGGTGAGTGTTGTCGAGCTCCGGGTTCCAAACACTGACAGATCTTCTACGTGTATTTAGCGGCATGGTGTCTATTGTACAATGGTTAAAGTTAATGAATGGCAGGCAATGCAGTAGTGTTGCGTCAATAATCCACCTGTAATTTACCGTAAATAAATATTACTTTATTTACATAGTAAATTACATATTTTACATCGAGGGTTCATTGACCTTGTAAATAAAGGTAAAAAATGATAGGGGGAACAATATGGCTATTAGCTTTATATTCACGCCTGGATATGCTATCCGTCATAGTCTATACATCCCAGGAGCCCAGAGCCAGAGTATACTCAGGGCAACGACGCTGGTTATCGTATTTGTTTGATTTTGGGCGCCGAATATTCATAAGAGTCGTTACTTACTTACCTTTCTTACTTTTCTTACTTTTCTTACCGTTTCTTACCATTGTTTACTTCACGGCACGGGCGCTCCGAGTGAAGGTAGGAAACATTATTTACACCCTTTTTTTACTGTCTTGGTGGCACCTATTTCTTACTTACTTACCTTACACCCCGCAGGTATTTCTTACGCAACACTACAATGCAGTGCCTCATGACGACTCGACCCTCCTCAGGGTCCTTACCTATGCAGAATCGCCTCTGATTACCATAAATTTCGATGGAAGGTACGAAGAATGGACAGCTGCAAGTGGCCTGCGATCCGTCCGCCGAGAACGCATTGCCCACGACGAACGTCTTTGGCCGCCCATACCCTGCACTTTCTTCTAGATATGTCGGCTTCTGGCCTGCCGTCGTGCTACTTCATCCGTGCAGCTCATTTCAGGCAACTTTGGCTCAACTTATCATGGTCAGGCCGTGGTGATTTCAGTTTATCCCAGTAAGTAGCCCATTATTCACCCAATTATCCAAGAAGAGCAGTTATTTTTGATCATCAGGGCTGCCCAGGCGACTCGCGACGATGTGTGCGCGTACGTATACCACAGGTTCTGCGTTTTCTTCAGGCTCTGCTCGACCTTCTTCATCGTTGCGACGTACATAGGCGACGTAGAAAGTTGTCAGACGACGCGCATTGTTCGGGATTGGCTGTGCACGTCGGTGACGCGTTGTTCCCACCGATGCTGTTTCTTGATTTGCCACTCCTCAACACTGACGCTCATTTACACGAGGCTTCCGGCTCGGGGCTGTGATCCCGCCATTCGAACGGGTCTTTCCCCTGTAAAGTATAAATATGGGCAACCGAGCACAATCCTGCTCTCTACCACTTCATCCACTCATCTATTTCTCTTCACTATGGAATCTCTAATAGAGCGCGATACAAACACTGTTGCCGTTTTCTGGGACTATGGTGCGTGTACATTACTCAACTTTGTCTTTTTCCAACTATCTATCGCTGTGGCTGTGGCGAACCAGTTGACCCAACCCTATCACAGAGAACTGCGAAATTCCCGCCGCCACCGATGGGTTCATTGTGGCGAATGGGATTCGTCGCATAGCACACAACTATGGGAGCGTAAAGGCGTTCAGAGCGTACTCCGCGATGCCTGAAGTATCGTCGCTGAGGACGGCTGCCATACGGTCCGACCTTCAAGCATGTGGCGTCTCAATTATCGACTCCCCACATAACGGGCGCAAGGACACGGCTGATAAAATGATGATGGGTGAGTCAGAGAACAAAGGAAGCCCAATTCCTTTGGTGTTCTATTGTTCCTTTGGTGTTATTACGAATACTTACTCCTGTCTTCTTTCCCAGTGGACATGCTGGCGTTCGCAAACGACAATGCCTCACCAGCCACTATAGTCCTCATATCGGGTGACGGCGATTTCCTCTATGCAGTTTCAACACTTCGTCTTCGCAAGTACGATGTTATCCTTCTTGCCCCATCGCAATGCTCCCACCTTGGACTCAAAGCTCAAGCAACGGCGGTGTATGACTGGCCTCGCGATGTTCTCTCAGCGGAACTCCCTTTGCCAAGCTCTACAGTAATGACAGGTAGCGTGCTGATGACACCTGTCACCGCACATTTCAGAGGCTTACCTCCTGTAGGCCGTTATGGTGACTCTAACCGGGCAGGACCAACATATGCCGCAGCTGCGAACAGCAGAGCTGTCTCCCAGCCGAACACACCTCAAGCTATCACACCCACAAGACTCCCAACGACCCGACCACGCGCAAGCTCGGCCTCACTGCAACAGCATACTAGGTCGTCGTCTATGCCCGTGGCACCACAGACAACGGTGATTGCCACTTACGGTTTACCGCTTTCCAGAATTCAGGCATCTCAGGGTGGTGTTCTACCTGATGTAGTACAACGTCCAGCGCGAATGGTACGCATTTTTCGCCTTATTCACTGCTTGACTTTCTACTAATGTACGCTATTGTGTTCATAGGAACTTCCGCCGCCACCTTCGGGAAGGAACAACGATCGACCCCAGCCGTCTCCTTGGCGTCAGCCTAGGGCAATCATGCCTACCTCTGGGTCGACCAACAATGAGTCACTATCCGTACGTCTCTCGTATTTTCGCTTTCAGTCGGGCCAGACTCATGTTTGATCTTTAGCCTCTGGCGCCATCCATCAATGTCGAGATGCCTCACGACCTCGCCTCTTACGAGGAAGAGATTGAGGAGAGAGACAGCGAAGACTCTTCGCACGACGATGGATCGCAATCTTCGACTAGCCGAGGCAATACCCCAGTATCCGGTGCCTACCTTACACCCGCTGAAGATAGCCTGACGCAAATGTGGAATCATCCGCCTATGCAATTACCTACACCACCTACCCAGGATGGAGAGCAACTCCTGGATGATTCGACTTCTTCTCTCGAGTCTGATGAGACACTAAGGCCAGAAGAAGAAGTCCCTCTAGGCTACCACTGGGAGCTCGTCCCTGATGGTATTACTGTCCCCTCGGTTGAGATGTATCGAACCCGCAAAGTCTTTCCTTACTACTTTGAGTCGCTCGTCAATGTCCTGGAAGAAGAGAGACTCAGAGGGAACACGCGCATGATCTCCTCCCAACTTGGTGGAAAGCTCAAACAGGCGGACGCCAAGGTGTACATCAAGGCTGGGGTGACTAAACTTTCCGAGTTTATCAGGCTTTCGAAAGATCGCGGTTTCATTATCACTGGCGACCTTGGGGGCTCGATGGCCTCCAATGGGAATGTTTGGGTGGCTCTGCATCCCAGTTATCATGGCAAGCCTGCTCCACCTCCTGGGTTGATGCCGACGGCGTCGACTTCGTACACACAACTGGTGTAATCGGTTTCTATCTCTTCCGACCTCACTCAGTCTCACACAGTCTCGCTTGCCCGTCTACTCTTCATTGTCTGTCTCCTTCTTTCACTCACGCATCTAGCAATCTGGACTGTCCATCGCATACAATGCTGACTTTCCGTCTCATGTTTTCGCGTTCTGTTTCGTCATTGGCTTAGTTTTCTACCACTCATTCTACATGGTCTCGTCATACACACATTGCTCTCGCTCTCTTCGTGACATCGTGGATTGTACATATCTATGTTTCTTTGGATCTCTCACATGTATGTATCGAATTAATTTTATACCATCATTTTCTCCATCTACACACGACATGAGTATTGTGCACCTAAATACCCAAATTTGGGGCCTCTGCTTAACCAGTGATTACATAACGCACTCTCCGCACGTTGCTAGCGCTGAGATGATGCGCGTTCTTCTCTCTTGCAGCCACCTCCCCGAGTCCTTTCTTCGAGACACACAGACACATTTCGTCCATATGGACGACTTTTTATCAAGGTTTCTCTCCTCGCTATCCTTTCGGTGATCTTGCATCATGAATCAGGCGTGAACAGTGGGGTGGATATGGTCTACAAAGAAACTGGCACGCCTCAAATTGATATACCTTCTGGACTGCATGATTACTGCTTAACTTTAACGCGGGTTGTAAGCCGTAATTATACAATTGTCGACTTTCCCTCACTCTTCTCTCTGTAGGGCTGTAATGTTCTATGCTTTGCACATGACAAAGCATGTTGACCTCGACTACTAGTGTCAATACTTTGATTCATAGGAGATCTTTCCAAGCACGGGTGCGTTCAAGTATATTTACATACTAATATTCGGGCCTCAATTGCAGCATTTTTTTTGCATTTTTTGCAGAATTTTGCCCGGCTTTCTACGTCCCAATCTGCGATGGTATCTTCTAAGTCTGTCTTCAGAATATCTTCCACGCCTTTTCAAGTTCCTGCTCCATCTGGGGATTAGCACAATGTTTACAATAAGTCGGTCACGGTATTACTCACCATCTTCCTGGGTGAAATCCCAATATCTCCCATTTTCCGTTCGTGAAACGAAGTCTGCCGGAGGAGAGCCTAATACTTAGAGCCACCATGATATGCGAGAGGTGGTATGCATCCGTTTCTTTCTTCTTTGAACCACTAGTTCTCTTGAATAGATGTCCTTTCCCCAACCGTAAGCCAAGTATCTATAAATAATGAGATTATTACATAAGTTGTCGAACTTCATACATGCCAATACATCTTGATGCTAACGGACGAGAGGAGGGTGCTTACCATAGCACTGACGTTCCAATCATCTATTATCGAGGCAAACGCTATACCAATAGTAACAGTAATTGACCAGTCGACGTGCAGTTCGAAAAATGGATTGCATTGAGGTATCAACGCGTTGACAAAAAGTTGAAGGTACGACTGACTCGTGGTGCGTGGCAGAACGAGGGCAAAGGCCAGGAATCTGGCTCATCAATTCCGATAGCGCCAAGTTCGATCAGCCCACGTGGCATGTATTTGGGGCATGTATCCGGAGCCGCCAATCTTGTTCTTTTTGAAGACGTTCAAGTTGCGCTGGCACAACGTGTACCGCGATCGCTATCGCAAGCTCTCTTTCGTGGTACATGCACAGGCCTAGAAAAGAGCTGGTAGTGAGGAGACAACTTAAAGGTCGGTGCGTATTCTGGATTTCTCACCAACAGAGTCAAATATTTATTACTAGTGCCACGCTGTTGCACTGGCCACCACAGAATTTCCCTCGTGTTTCAACTTTCCCGTTGCTGGCTCGGAAAGGATGCTTCCAAATCTTGCCGCGGCCGGAAGGCCTGAAGTCTGGATAGAAATTGGTCGTTCCGAGCTATCGCCGATCCTGGGGTAATCATGTTGGCCTGTCACCCTCCTCGGACTCGGATCCAGGCCTTTCTTAGGACAAACACAGATTGACTTCGTTAATGCCAAAGGGATTTCCCCAAGTATACCCGATCGGACCCAATATTTTAAAGTGGCTCTCACTCCAATTTGACCGCGATATTTTGGGTAGCGGTCATTAGTACATAGCTCTCTAGAAGCCTGTAGAAGGCGGCGGCATTGCATATGCATTGCAACCACACCCACACCACACGTCAAGATATGCGATCAGCTTACTACCTTCTGCCTTGTCGCCTATACAAGGATTACCAGTGAATATCTACTCGCAAGTCGATTGCTGGAGGAAAGGCCTGTATAGCAGATAAGTAGCGGCGTATCGGGTCGTGACAAAAGTTGTTGTACATGCGTGATTATAGTGATGGAGTACATCCACTGTCGAACTAGACTAGATACCTGTATAACTAACCGCCGTTCGTTTGAGGTCCCTGCCAAAGACCATAACTTGTCCCTGGGTTGGTTTGCCAAAGCCTTATCGTGCCTATATGAATAGCATTGAGCATTGGTAATAGATGTCAACGAAATTTAGAAAACGTACCGTCCTCTGTTGAATTTGGGGCAGGAGAACATAGTGAGGATATTGAATGAGCCGAAGTTTTTCATCGCAAGTTGAGAAATCATACGTACCGCTACCACTGGCAAACATTTCCCCATCAGGACTATATTCCACACAATGAACCGGACCATGGTGACCCTTCAAAACATCTCGTTCTGTACCATCCAGACTGTGCACCCTCACCCATTCGTCGCTCGTGCTTCCCGTGACAAATCGATCTTGCAGAATCGGATGGATCGAGGCTGACGAAGGCGCGTAGTTCAACGTGAGGCTGAGCGTCTGGTTGCCGTTAGGGAGGGCTGGTATGAACGATACAGTCTTCCCAGACGTGACGACTAATCGGTTGGTCTGCGCCGACAGCTCCATTGAGGTGATCGGCCCAGGGAACGTCAGGCTGGTGGTAAGGTTCCTGGTACGCAGATCCCACCACCTATTATGGTAGAGGGACGACAGCCGATCAGTGTCAACTCGCATATGGTAAGCGAAGGCTCAGACGAACTTGATAAGACCATCTTCTCCAGCCGTAACACCAGTATGTTCGCCCACCCATACCACACTCTTAACTGTACCGTCATGGGATACGGTGGCGCCGTTCTCGATGAAGAAATCGGGGTCGGCGTCTGGCCGTCGTAAATCGAACATTCGTACTTTCTTCTCCTGTCCACCAGTTAAGAGATGAGACACGCTGGGTGAGATCGCGACACTGCGAACGATATGATTGTGCGGGAACGAATGGAGCACTTCACCGCTAAACGTGTCCCAGATTTTTCTACAGAACACAACACGTGGCAGTCAGCATGCATCGAAGTAGAGTGAACAGAACAGCATGCACATACGCGGTGAAGTCGGCACTCCCTGATGCAGCTCGGGATGTGTCTGGGGAAAGTTTGCTGGACCACACCGCACCTTTGTGTCCGAAAAAGGTACCTATCCAATCTCCTGTCCATTCGCGCAACATCGGGTTCCCGTCTTTGCAGCTAGAGATTAAAACGTAGGTGCCATCTTCTTGGAGGGGCGAGAACGAGAGGTGTGTGACGGGTCGCGTGTGTCCTGGAGCGACGAGAGGGACAACTTTATGAGGATAAGACATGATATGTTTGAAGGTTGTTCGTAGTTTCGTGAAAAGGCGTAAGTCGTGTACGATGGAAAAATTAGGAAGTCAAAGGACGTCTTGGGCGGAAGGGCGGCGGGCGGCGGCGCACTGCGCTTTGGCGGGAGAGAGACTTTGGCGGAAAGGTGAAGCGGCCAGCAGGCGGCGGGTCGAGTGCCACAAAGCCATGCGCGCCGCCGCCACGTGGCAGGCATCCCATCAATGTTGTCGGCTTTTACCGAAGTCATAACACCGTGAGCTCTTTCATGCGCATATACTCACAAGCTACTCTGCAGACTACCATCGCCAGCAGTGCTACCCAAATATTGCGACGAGTAGGTCTCAATTGGAAACCGCGTGTACACCGAAGTTCTGACGTTGAGTATCATCAGTTAATCGCAGTAAAGCTGCACGACTCATACTTTCCAAAATATTGTCAAACGACACACCACGGTCGCGCAATACATTGTATGCGTTTCTTGAGGCTGTTTGGTATGTCCCACTTCTGGAAATCATAAGTACTCTACTCTAGAAGCTTACGATAATCGCAGTGTTTCATGTCGTTTACACGAGCAGTTTGGCATTTCCATCGTTTAAAGAGGATAAAGGGGCCCGAAACGCGTTGCAGCTGCTGCCCCTAGTATAGCTCCCTTGTACGCGGGACATTCTAGTCATCCATAAACGTGTCTCAACAGCCGTGCTTGGATGCGATGGGCCACTCAGTTTCGAGGTCTTGATACGCTCACCAGCAACGTCACCAACTGATGGTAAGCGGCATTTTAATTCAAACTCCAAGCTTCAAGGATGGCTACCTAATTGATGATAATACCAACAAACTTATAGATGGCGAGAAACAAGATTGGACTGAACTATATCCACCGTCCGCTTAAATTGACTCTCGCGCAATTGCAGGCTATGGCGACACATGAGGCGTGTAGATCGTACGCGGATATGTTCCTAGCTTTCAAAAAGAGGCACTGAAGCCAAATACTGGAAGGAACGTTCTTCTCAGATACAGACACATTGCGCATTTCAACACTATTCTCACACTACCCACGACACACGCCAGAGTGTGCCACTAACATTTGGGTTCAAGGGGAGGAAGCTCAATTCCAATTGGACACTTTTAGATGTTAGTACCAGGTGAGTTAGGGGACATCAATCGTCTTTGATCGGGCCGACGGTACTGATCTAGAGTCCTGGTTGCACTCGTCCCAGAGACTACCTTTTTTCTCCCCAAACATTGAATCAAGCCATATCATTTGGACTCGCTACAGAGCCTATGCGGATGGAGCGGAGAGCAGGCTGGAGCAGCGCAGTGCCCGGAGGCGGCGAGGCTTTCCTTGACGTCGGAGAGCGTATTCACGTTGGCTCTGGATTTTATATTCTGGCGTGCACTATGGTCGTGTGCACCGAATGAAACATACCAAGTTTAGTGGCAACCGACCGCAGGGTCCAGCACCTAGGCGGACGGGAGATTTTTTTTAAATTCTGCGTGGACCCCATGAGTACGTGCTATCTCAATTTTCCTGTACCTGGATGGGAACTGAATGTGGTTTTCGCGTCCCAAAATGTATAGAGCACGGGCGTTATTGCTTGAGGGGCGATAAATTCTCCAAGGTTGACGATGCAAATCTTGTACTTTCTGAGCTCGCTGCTCGCTCGTGCCTAACCTAGTGGTGATCCCGGTGGTCTGCAAAGTCCAAAGTTCCAGGTTATGCGACTTATGTCAAGTACTGCTAGGCTCCCATTGGAACGTCTCAAATGCCCCAGGATATTGGATAAGCCACCGCGGCCAACGATCTGGCATGTGCTTCTCGATCTGCGGGACCAGATGTGTCTAAATCACAGTTAGGCTCGCGATGGCCTTCAGTCAATGGTAATGGCGCCTTAGGGCAAGGGACAGGTCGCGACGCGCTTACGCCTGAGCGCGAAAGAGCGCGGTCACGTGATGATTTTCGCAAGTGTTTTGACGTATTGCGTGCTCGTTGTCCACACCAAACGTACCTTTGAGGCGTAGGACGGTGACTCCCTCATCTTGCGCCATCTCTGCCCGGGATTTATCATCGCCGCAAGAAAATGTATTTTCTTGCTTGTGCAGGACTCTGCGACCTTTGCTCGTCAGACACAACTCTGCTTGCACCACCGTCCTCGACGTCAACGCCCCGTTCACCAGCAACCCAGTGTAGACGACATCCATCAGACGTGAGCCTGCAACAGAACGCCCGAACTGGAAGGATCGCATCTTGTCCGCAATTGACATAGAATTGCATTGCCTTCCGCTTAGACCGTCAAGTCTTCTTCCACTGATTCCAACACTTTAACGTGCCTGGAGATATCTTCTCCCCCGATCCAGTCCCACACCGCAGATATATAAGCGGCTCCTCGAGTCTTCCGCCGCATTGTCTTCTTTCCCCTCCCTCCGACAACCATCTACCATGGCTTCCGTGTACGCGAAAGCCAAGCAACTGGGGAAGCGCATCATCGGCTATCCCGAAGACTCTGTCCCCGTCGTCGGCGTGTCCCACTGGTTCCGCAGTCTTTCTCAGAACCCAAAGCGCGACGTAAATACTCTTCGCAAACTATGCCTTTAGCGAACGAAAGCTTACCATATGTCAGGCGCTCAGCTATGTAAAGTCGCTCTTCCCCATCACACACTGGATCACCCGTTACAGTGAGCACAAAATATGCGTAAACGCAGTACATGGGACTAACGCACTAACTAGACACGGGTTGGCTATACGGTGATATCGTCGCAGGTCTTACTGTGGGAATCGTTGTCGTGCCCCAGAGTATGTCTTACGCACAGGTAATAAACTCTATCGCGCTAGCCAATCTACTCTTCTGATGCACTTCGTGCCTGAAATAGATTGCAACACTCTCTCCAGAGTATGGTCTCTACTCGGCTTTCGTTGGCGTGCTCATCTACTGCGTGCGTAAAATACCCCGTTTAGGTCATTCCATCAATTTGTTCCTAATACCTCTTACTTCCGCAGCTTTTCGCAACGTCTAAAGACGTCTCTATCGGTCCCGTCGCCGTCATGTCTCTCACGATCTCTCAGATAATCAAGCACGTCGAGCACAGCCATCCTGGCCAATGGGAAGGGCCGCAAATTGCTACCACTGTCGCCTTCGTTTCCGGATTCATCGTCCTTGGGATTGGTCTACTCCGTCTTGGATGGCTCGTCGAATTTATCCCTCTCCCGGCTGTCAGTGGTTTCATGACTGGCTCCGCTATCAACATCGTCTCTGGTCAGGTTGCTGGTCTGCTCGGAGAAAGTGGATTCGAGTGAGCACAAGGAACTTTAAAACGTCTCGCGTGATACTGACAATATTTAAGCACTCGTGCTTCCACTTACAAGGTGATCATCAACTCGTTCAAGCATTTGCCTAGTGCCAAAAAGGACGCTGCGTTCGGCTTGGTTGGGCTCTTTTTCCTCTACGCTATTCGTATGTTCTGTGATTGGCTCTCTCGAAAATACCCGAGGCGCAGTAAGTTCATGACTCTCCGGACCACGCGAACACCCCGCTCATCTATGCTTAGAACGCTTGTTCTTCTTCCTCTCGACGTTCCGCAATGCTTTCGTCATTATCGTGCTCACAATTGCCTCATGGCTCTACTGCCGTCATCGCAAGAGCAAATCTGGCAAATATCCGATAAAGATCTTGCAGACTGTCCCTCGTGGCTTCAAGCATGTCGGACCGCCAGTCATTGATAGCAATTTGGTGTCTGCTCTTGCAGGTCAACTTCCAGTCGCTACTATCATCCTTCTTCTCGAGCACATTGCCATCTCAAAGTGTGAGTTTGCACTCAATACACACTGTGAGAAGTACTAATTAGTTCATTATCAGCCTTCGGTCGTGTCAACGGCTACAAGATCAACCCAAACCAGGAATTGATCGCCATTGGTGTCACCAATACGGTAGGAACAGTGTTTGGTGCATACCCCGCGACCGGCTCCTTCTCTCGTTCTGCTCTCAAATCGAAGTCCGGCGTTCGTACCCCGGCCGCTGGTATCTTGACTGCGGTCGTTGTCATTGTTGCATTGTATGGTCTTACGCCCGCTTTCTTCTGGATTCCTAGCGCTGGTCTCTCCGCCATCATCATCCACGCCGTCGCCGACCTCGTCGCTCCTCCCAAACAAGTCTACAAGTTCTGGCGCGTGTCTCCTCTTGAATTTTGTATCTGGGCGGCCGCTGTTCTCGTTACCATCTTCTCCACCATTGAGAATGGGATTTACACGTCCATCTGCACGTCTGCAGCTCTTCTACTCATCCGCATTGCTCGTCCGCGTGGGTATTTCCTCGGCAAAGTCAGCCTTCGCTCCACCGACCCGGATTCGCAAGAATTGCGCGATGTGTACATCCCGCTTAACCCCAAGGCATCCCTCCTTAACAGCGCGGTCAAGGTTTCTCCTCCCGCTCCTGGCGTCATCGTGTACCGATTCGAGGAGAGTTTTGTCTACCCGAACTCATCTATACTTAACTCCGTTATCGTCGACTATGTCAAGACTAACATGCGTCGTGGTGTGGATATGAACGCCATCAGACCTGGTGATAGGCCTTGGAACGACCCCGGTCCTCGTCCTGGCCAAGACCTTGCTGCTGAGAACGCGAAGAAGCCTGACTTGAGAGCCATCGTTCTCGATTTCTCCACTGTGTATGTTTTTTTTCTTATCGCCACTACTACTGTTGTTAACTCCGCACTTTAGTTCACAAGTAGACACCACCGCTATTCAAGCCCTCATTGATACTCGTACTGAGCTCGAGAAGTGGGCGAACCATCCCGTTGAGGTATGTTATCCTCGCAACCCTCCATAACAAGCAATTAATCGCGCGTACACTGTAGTTCCACTTTGCCACTGTCCTTTCTCCATGGATTCGCCGCGCTCTCGTCGCCGGTGGCTTTGGCATTGGGCGCGAAGGACGAACACCGGTTGAAATTGCTTCTGTCGTTCATTACGGCGATGTTCGCGACATTACAAACCCCGACAACGACAATACTGTAGCAGAGAAAACCGACATCGAATCGAACAGAGAACACTCTGTCACTGAGCTACGAAGAGGCTCGTCACCGACTAACGTCGATAGCACAGTGTCTGGGGAGCCCATATCTTTGGAGAATACGCCCTTCTTCCACTTCGATGTTGTTGCCGCTGTTAAGGCCGCAGAAGAGAGCATGGTGCATTCGATAACCTCTCCAAGCACCGAGTCGGTGATATCGGGAAAACGTCCTAATCGGGAGTGAGTGTTGTACCAGTAAAATCCTCGAAGCGGGCGGTGGTGTTGTTGCATTGGAATTCGTTAAAACTCACCCTTGTCATCCTACGTTCTTTGTTGTCGGGTGGTAGTGGTTTGTTATTGCGCTCAGATAGAATACTTAGTGTAGCTGTAATTTTTATATCGTGTACGAGTAGGATGTACTTGCTTTCTCTTTACGAACATGATCACGACTTCATCTCAACTGCTCATTTTCGAGTGACCGAACGCTGCAATTTACTGCAGTTTGCAATCGGCGGTTTGTGTTCTATTTTCATTGGGGCTCGGTAATCATTCTGGCTGAAGTACTTGAATTTTGCATTTAACCGCTACTTACAGGATATAGTTTACGATAATAAGCGCCAATAATTTGATGCGCCTTTTATCGTTCTTGGAAAGTGTCGGGATTGCGAGAGTGATCGGCGCGACCGGAATTTGAAGACGCTCACTTGTAAAGCTGCTACTGCTTGGACGCTGCAGCTCCTCAAAGTCAGACGGTACGGCTTCACTGTCTTACGGATCCAAAACCTGTACAGCAAAATGTCACTCTCATTTCTCGCTTCAAGACGTATTTCAAGAATTCCAAGAATAATGCCAATTGCTCGACCGCTGTCTACGTCGTCGGCTCTTCTGTCTGGTCATAACAAAGTACGCATTAGACACATGATACCTAGCATATGTGATTAACCAGGAGTCTCCAGTGGTCAAAAATCAAAGGGCAGAAAGCTGTTACGGATGCTCAGAAGAGCGCATTGTACGGAAAAGCTGTAAAGGTACGCCTAAGCTGAGCTCTGCGTCAGCCGGATACAACACACTAAATAATTTTTATTATAGGACATTGCAGTGGCCGCACGACGTACGTGTCAGTTCTCCCATTTGTTGTAGTCTCCTCTCCCACCACTGAACTCTGTACCTTTGTATATTACAGAGGGAGGAAGTGCTGACCCCGAAACAAACTTCGCTCTTGCTGCTGTCATCAAACGAGCTCGATCACAAGGCGTACCAAGGGACAATATAGACAAGGCATTGAAAAAGGTACATAGTTAATTTGTCGTTGAAACTTACACTTTATTGAGCTTTTCGTTCATAGGCTGCGGGGGCAAAAGACTCTGGAGAACAGCCCGTAACATATGAGGCAATGGCGGGTACTGTGGGTCTCATCATGTGCGTAGCTCTACATTGTTCCTCCGTATTGGACGTTCATATTTGTACACAGCGAGTGTTCTACCAATAACGCTAACCGAACAGCAACGCAAATACGTGAACAGCTAAATCGTAACAAGTACGTCGCTCTTATCGTGTTTAGAATGCCTTGTCTCACGAATATTCTCATAGTGCGCGACTGGCTCCCGTTATGTTCCTTTTTGAGCGAAAAGGGATTGTGCGTATAAGTTTGGATGAAGCAGATGATTTCGATGCAAAACTTGAGCGTGTAGCTGACGCTGCCTTGGATGCCGGCGCGGAAGACTTTGAAAATGACGAGCCGTCAGAGGGTATTGTCGAAGTCGAGGTGAGTGTCTCCTTACTAAAAAAGGGGCCGTCAAACTCACAATGTTATACTTGTTCAGTTCAAATGTGACCCGGCAACGTTAAGCAAAGTGACCACTGCAGTGACCGCTCCAGGATTGGCTAAGGAACTATTGGGCAGCGAAGTTATCTACGCCCCAGTTGACAAAGCTGACATTCAGGATGAAGAGCTCACAAATAAGGTATCGACGCTCGTTGACAGTTTAGAAGAGTTAGAAGATACCATGAACGTATGGACAACTTTGGACTAATTCAAACCGCAACAGTGCTGGAGGAAGACATGGGAGAAGTCCAGACCCATTCCATTATCCTACAACATAGCTATAATCATGAGTACAATGCGAAATCTAAATTATAAGTACATCCACTTAGGTCAATGGCTACTGTTTCTCTGGGAAGGTGTGATACGACGTATGGACTACGGCTCCATTGTGCTCCGCAGCACGCACGGCGGCGGTCAGGTCGAAATGGAAGAAAGGCGTGGATGGTTGAACCAGAGGTGCTCTGCCCCCGTCTATCTTGTCACCAACTTCCATCGAATTCACCGTATAATCCGACGACGAGCGAGAACTTGAGGGTGTGGGAGTTTCAACGATCGCTTCGGGATCTTGTGCAAGGCGAGGTTGAACGTTGTTGGCATCCTCGGTGCAGTGTTGTGGATCGGCGATGTACTCGTCATGATATCGTGTGACCGGTGCGACCTCCGGCCTCACATGTACATTGTGATCGGAGGAGCTCATTCCAAAACCGGCTGCAACCAGCGAACGTCGAATCCACGGGGACAAGATCGATGCGAAGTGGAATTCGACAGGACGATCAGCCCATCGTTCAACCTCGTTCTTCGTGTCAACCAACGCTTGAATGCCTGTTGTATCGATATGCGAGCTATAGCATGAAATGTCAGTATGGTGCGTGTATTGAATCAGATGTTCATCTCACATGGCTGAGAAGTCTAATACAATGGCGCGCAATACAGGCTTGGATGCGTTCATTAATTCTTCATCTTTTCGTCCAGGGTCGTTCCAAGGGCGGTCGCTCGCCTGAACACTTGACATATCCTTGCCTCTCCTCGTGTATTCCTTCACGTAGTCTACGACAGCATCGTTGACGAGTGAGGAATTGGGGTACAAGAAGCTCTCCTCGAAGCGGTAGATGACAACTCCGGGAGCCGGAGGGTAGACCTCCAGATGTGGGTTCATAACGCCGTCCTTTGGCTTCAACGGTACAAACACCTCGCGTTCTTCAGTATTGTGATGAACAGTGAGCTTGCCAAGGAAGGAGCCGCGAGGTCGTGCGATACGAATCAGAAGAAGTGCCAGCGAAGCGGCGACGGAGAAATAGATGCCATCTTCAATGGTCGCAAAGATAGTGACGAAAACAGCTGTGAGCCAGATGATGAACTCGAGCGGAGATACGCGCCAGAAGCTGTATACCTGCGCGGGGGATGCGACGAGATCTGCGACTGCATGAATGATGACGGCGGAAAGAGCGGCGGTTGGAATCCAGAAGAAGGCTGGAGTGAGGCCGTAAAGCGCAACGATGACCACAATAGCACTGAATAAACCGGCAGCAGGGGTCTTTACTCCGGATTTCGATTGGAGTGCAGAGCGAGAGAAGGAGCCTGTGGCTGGGTAGGCACCGAACAGAGTACCGATGGTGTTCGTCACGCCAATAGCAATTAACTCCTGGTTGGGGTTGATCTTGTAGCCATTCACACGACCGAAAGCTAAATGGATGTGTCAGTTTATCTGAACTGAGGCCAGACGATGGGTTACGAACATTTCGAAATGGCGATGTGCTCAAGGAAGAGAATGATCGTCGCGACTGGGAGTTCTATCAAAGTCGCTGCTGTTAAATACAAACGGGATTTACAATGCAATAGAAAAGACTCACCGCCTGCCAAAGCGGAGATCAGGTCACGGTCAATCACAGGCCGCCCCATGTGTTGGAAACCCCGCGGAACGTCTTGCAAGATCTTGATAGGATAACTACCAGAGGCTGATCGACGGTGGCGATTATACAGCCAGGACGCGAAAGTGAGGACAATGATGAGGAAGGCGTTTCTGAATACATTGAAGAAGAAGAAAATGCGGGCTGTTATCGGATATTAATGATTTGCGAGGACATGAATAGGAGAGACATACCCGCACGAGGATATCTCTTCGTCATGCGTATACACAACCATCTCACAAAGTAAAGGAATACGAGGCCCGTGAGACCGAAGGCTGCATCAAGTCTGGTGTACCGCAAGTGCTTCAACGTGTTGATAATCACTTTGTAGGTTGCTGCACGAGTGCTATGGACGACGTTAGGTTGAACAAAGAGGCCCTGTCACAAATCCAACACTTACTCAAAACCTTTCAAGCCCATCAAACCAGGGACTTGACCCGAGACAATGTTGATAGCAGATCCAGTCATGAACCCACTAACTGCTGGCGCCGGGATGAATTCTACAATCCATCCTAAGCGAAGCATACCAATCCCAAGAACGATGAAACCGCAGATGAAGGCGACAGTTGTTGCTATTTGAGGACCCTCCCATACACCGGGATGTGCTCCGTTGACGTGTTTGATGATTTGCGAAACCGTGAGAGACATGACAGCCACGGGACCAATGGACACATCCTTGGATGTTGCGAAGAACTATCACTCCAGATTAAGTTTGACACCAATGACGATATGGTCAAATGATACCTACGCAGTACACCAAGACACCGACGAACGAAGAATACAGTCCATACTCCGCGGGAAGCGTAGCGATCTGCGAGCGGACGTGAGTGGAATAAAGAACCTAGGACGTGAGCAGGACGTCACCTGAGCGTAAGACATGCTTTGTGGCACACCTACAATACCAACGGTCAAACCAGCTATGAGGTCACCATAGGCCCATCCGAAGTCTGTCGGATACCGGGTAGTTTAGACCAAGCTGCTCGACGATATTTAATAGGAGAGGGGCTTACTATAGCGGTGAATCCACCCGAGAATAGGAAACAGACTCGACACATATTCGATAGCCTAGGCGCAGAAGTTAGTAAGGACAGTGTATGAGGATTATGAGTAATCCTTACCCTGCGTGTCGGATTTTGTGCGACCCCTTTAACCCAGTCCTTTGAGGAGACGACGGGGACGGCGTCTTCCGGGTACTCTATGATCTGCTTACCTAGCTTCTTCAATTTGTCCACAGACTCCATGATACAGAGAAAGAAAAGGAAGGGGGAGAGAAGAAAAGGAGGAAGAAGGGGAGGGACTGGCTTTCCATCTGGGAGGCCAGCAGGACCATTTATAAGGCATCTCACGGTGACAAATGCGCATCGAGAATCCTCCTGGAAGGTAAGCCGGTCTTGTCATCGCATTCAGTCCCCGCTGGAGCCTAGTACATCGGTAAGGAAAGCGTTTCGTGAACCGCAACCTTCGGACGCGCCGAGCGAACGAGTAGAAATGCGTGCATAACCTTGCACATCATATTTGCTACTTTGGTAAGAATGATTCATCGGGACAACCCGACTGAGGTATATGACACCGACTTCGAATTCACCGAGTTCCATTGGCTCAAGAGGTGGTTCAGGACTCTGCCGCCACCCGCAAGCGAGTGTCATTGTCTGATTTGGTTAGAAAATGGCACCAATATCCCCTCCATGCGGCTGTCGCGGTCGTTGAAATTTCCCTGTAGACTTTTCAGCTCCGACCCGGTAATGATGTTCTCACTTACCATTGTAGTTCGCAACGCCAAGTGCCTCGGACGACATATCTGCGCTGATCCCCTACCAGATCCAACCTTGCGTGTGGCCTTTATGACTTATCGAATGTCCCACATGTACGCTGCGAAGGACATTAGAGCGATTCTGCCACAAAGGTGCGACCCTGCAGTCAAATCAAAGACCAAGTTCATCATCGAGCGCATGGATGAGATAACAAGCAAACTCACTGACAGCCTTCACCTAGCAGTGTGCGTCGACTGATAGACACATAGACATGTCCACGTCGTGTTCTTCCGAGAATGAATATTGCGGCCGAGGCTCGGTAAGCAAAGCACAATGTCGACAGTAGAACATCTCCTTCGATACTGCGCCCGTCCAATGTCATCAACTCTAAGCATCTCCGGCGGCGGGGTCCCCCCGCAGGCATCCAGATCACGTTCCCGCCACCTGTCATAGCTGATCTATAGAGCATCGTCACAGTCAACACTAGAAAAACCTTTACAGGGCCCGGGTTAGTGCAGGGCGGGACCGTCACAAAAATAGGATAAGCCCAGACATTTCATCTCGTACCATGAACACGTTCAACTGTCTCGTGCAGCATAAATTGGTCATTGAACAATTTGACGCACTCAGCATGTTTTCCATCTGCCAAATGAAGAAGCACAGTCGGTCAGTGCGATTCCACAGTTTGCCCCTCTTGCCAAAGAGCATGCATCTTGTCCGGGGAAAGCTTAGTTAGAACCGAACGCTGACGGCACCGAACGACAACACCTTCCGTAAACAAGCACATTAGAGGTACGGTTGCCTGGTTGTTCGCATGGGAACGTCATTCACCATCACCAAAATACTCACAACGTTCAAGTATTGTTCTCCGATTTCCGAATAGCCAGTTGACGTAGGGTGCAGCTTTGCCAATACGGAAAAAAATATGGATGTTAATAGCATACGAATTCGGAAATGTCAAAGTATGCCTGTGCCCGAGGGAGGTGAATTGGCTGTAGGTCGGTCCTGGATTTGCTGCGACATGGGCAGAAGATCAGTTCCATCAAAGTTCACATTGACTTTATCAAGCCACATACGAGCTCAAAGCTATTTGCGAGACACATCGCTTAATTACTCTCATCAGAAAACAAGTTACTTTCATATGAATGATGTTCAAAACGATCAATGAACGTCGGATATCCTGATATACACGTTTGCCATGGGCAAAAATAACATATCTGCTAAGATATATACATGAGCACCTTGAACACGTACATAGAACAGCGAAACACTCAATTTGCTAGGTTAATCCCGATTTGAACAAATCTCCTTACGCAGGTCGACCTTGTCCGTGCCACTTAGAGGATAAAGAAGCCCACACGCCGTGACCACTTCCACCGATTCCAACGATTCCACGCTCCTGAGCAAGCTGCACATACTCCTTGAGACGATGAACGCCTGCTTCTTCATACAACTTGCGATTGTGTTGCATTAGGAGCATACCTAACTGCGGCCACGATACCTGAATTGTACCGGCCAGCCGCGCCTGGTCGAGCACATAAATCAGAAAAAGAAACGGGCGAGCATCGTCGAGTTCTGATGCCGAGACCGCCTCTGAACGCTCTGCAGCTAGCTGTGCACCACCAGTCTTTAAACCAGCGCCTCCTACAGGTTGGGACGGTTCGGAAGACCCGGGTACCGTGGCACCGGTGCCAGGTACGCCTTGTGGAACGGGCTTAGCAGGCAAACTCGTTGGCTGTGACTGGTCAAGTCTATCAACGGTAGGGGATTGTTTAAGAAATGTCGACGTCGTCGTTGGCCAGGGAGATGGAACGAAGAGCGTCAAGACCTGCGAAGACGATGGTACAGGCTGTGATGGAGCCGGTTGAACCGATTCTGCTGATGCAGCATGCGCGGGTTTGGGAGCAGGGGCGGTAGGTTCGCCAATCGCGTCCTGGTCATTCCAAGTATATATATAAAAGTCAGCGGTGGCCTGATACGAGAATCATCGTGTGACCTACAGCTTGATTAACGTTTGGCAATATGTCGTCTGAGACCGCATGCTCTGGACAGGCTGTATACGGTGGATGCCGACAGCTTTGAGAGTTTCCACACAGCCCGTCGGCCTATAAGAGGGTAGTTTGTTCGATGTAAGGACAATGTATCCTTATAAGAATACATTTTCTGACACGCACATTGAGATTGGTGGCACTGTCGACGAAAGGCGAACTTTCGCTCGAGTTCTTTGTAGGAGGGTCATTTCGGTCGGAGGAAAAGAGGAGTTCCTCTGAATCATCTATTGCCGATTCGGAAACACTCGGGTCGAGTGCCCCATGGTTTGATTCGATAGAGGGAGATTGTGTTTCATTTGTAGTAGGTAAAGGTATGCGAGGTGCCCTGGGACTCCGGGGGGTCTGTTCTGAGTTAACACGAGCGTGCGGGCGGCGAGGCGATGCAGGGATTCTATCCTCTTTGAAAGACGAGCGACGACTAGTATCCAGGAATGGCGATCGTATCGTAGTACTCAATGGCGTTGAGACAGCACATTGTGATGGATCAATGTTAGGACGAACGCCTGTATCACTAGCACTTCGATGATGTGCGGCATCTTGTCTGCGCAAAACAAGCGCGTCCCAATCCAAGACTTCCGAGGCACGGAAATTGAACTTGGGATGTGCCTGTTTAGGGGCAATAACCACAGTATGGTAGCTCCTCAGTCGAAGAACTGATAAAGCGTACACAAAGTCTCGGTCTCCGGAAAGGAGGACGATTGTAGCCGGGGCTTCGGTATCTAATGCGAAGGTCAACATGTCCACTAGGTGATGCTGGTTAGACAGTCTACAGAGACGGGAAGCATATAACACAGGTACCTAGCATCATCTTATCAGCTACGTCCTTTCTTCCATTGTGAGGACAGTCGGTAAGGGATACGCCACACGACTGAAGCTCAGACCGTAAGTTGAGTGTTTTGGGCGAAGACTGACTGGAGATCTCGAGGTATGCCTTGAAGATCTTGATTGCTCCGTATTCCTGTGCGATGCGCCGAATGTTGTCTACCTCCCAACCTCCAGCACTGCTATGCAGAGCGCAATTCTCTGTGCTACAGGGTTAGTTTGGCTCTAGGCACGCAAGTCACTGGCTCACCAAAATCCCAGAAGATCGCCACAGACTGCCGCAGACGTTCCATCAAGAATGTGTACAAAGGGATGCTTGAGGACGGCACATATACGAGGCAAAGGACCGCTATTATAGCGAAAGCCGCAAGCGGTTATTAACGGACGCCAAACAGACTCGACGGTCAGAATACAAAAAGTCGAATGCCTGTATCTGACATCCGCCTCGTTTGCGCGCAACGTGTGGCACAGGTCTGGGGGTGGCAACCAATACGCACAGTGGGCAGATGGGGTTGGGTGTTTCTATGTAGATTAGGGCAGTGCTGCGTGGGAGGTAGGGATGCTCAAGTGACTGCAATAGCAGTGTCCCGAGCCAACAGACGGTCGTAGACCCGAGGAGATCTGAGCGCCTGGACTAGCTCAGGACGCGCCTATGTGCATGTTTGAGAGATACAACACATAGAATGTCCGGGATGGTTGAAAGAAACGGCGAAGATACGTCGGGGGATGTGGTCGGGAGCAGGAAGGATGATTTGGGCATCGTCGTGGGCACCGTCAACGTTGGGCTACGTCAAACGCTCATAAAGTAATATAGTAAACCACGTGACCATGCTACTTTAATCGGGCGTCTGTTACAGCTGTATGCTGGTCACCTCAGATTGCTTCCAGCCACCGCGCAATCCGAGCTCATGCGGCCACTACTCTTTCTTTCGCTCGTTTTACCTCTAATTTCTGCAGGAGCAAAGGAGTCGGATGATCTATTATGGGGTGCATACCGTCCAGGCCTCTACTTTGGTCTGAGACCGCAGCTACCTCAGTCTCTTATGACCGGTCTGCTCTGGTTTGGTGTTCAGGACTACCAGTCTTTCTTAAGTAAGTATAACAAAATACTTGTGAAGATTCTTGTTGAGCGGAGCTGACCACATCTCTAGAGACTAGGCACGCATGCGATCAAGGAGACGGGTTAACTGGTTACAGCTGGACAGAATACGACGCGCGCGAAGGAGGAACTCAAGTCATTGAGGACACACCGAACAACGTCAGGTTGACAACCCAATTACTCAAAGTCCCTGGAGGAAGTCATGGTGGTAGCTGGGCGGCTCGTGTTAAAGGAGAACCGATAGACCAAAGTCAGTATCACTCCCACAGCATTTATTCACGATACTGACACGTCCACCAGCAAAACCCTCTCGCATCTCTACCATTTTCTACATGGGAATTGATGGATTAGGCTCATTGGACATGGAAACTGACGAGAAGGAGAATGTATGCATTACCGTTCTGCGTCTCGTTTCTCGACAGATTGACATGCGCTTCATAGGGCTTAGACGGACCAGTTGTATACTCCGGATCCGCCGTTCAGCTTGATGAATTCACAATTCGTATCGTAGATGGTACGCGTGGCTTATATCCTCTACTCGACTCTAGTCTTATTTTATTATCCAGGACCTAGCAACACTTACATAACAGAGGGCCAACACAGCGACGCCTTCCGGAATCGTGCTGGCAAGACTCATTTTGCAGGATTTCGTGTATCAGAAGGCACCATATGGCGCGCAAAAGGTCGGTAAAGTGATCATATATAATTTTTGCAAAATTAACAGGGAGAAGACCATATTGCCTCTAGCATATTAAACTACGCGAAGGAAGCAATTGCACCATACCAGGACCCTGAAGACCCTACTCGCGTTCCGCCCGATCCTTCCTTTACTTTGCAACTTCCTGACGAGGTTCTAGGAGGCAGTAGGCTCCATGCGCTACAGAAATCCTTTGACGGACCATTCCAGTTCGACATCTTTTTCGAAAGTGGGAGTGCAAAGCAGAAGCTGACATGTAAGTTTGCTATCCACCGCTTACCAGTAAGACTCACTCATTTTTCTAGCTGAGATTTTGGACAAGGGTATTGACGAGCTCAGTCGGTCATACAACAAGCGATTTGACAAAGTCTTCCCTATGCCTTCAAACTACAAGACCGATGACGTGAAGTCTCTCAAGGATTTCTCCAAGGCTATTACTTCAAACTTGATCGGTGGTGTCGGGTATTTCTACGGGACTTCTATCGTCGATAGGTCCTTCTCATATGAGTGGGACAAGGAAGACGATGACGAAGATGAAGACGACGTGGCAAAGGGGCCTCAGCTTACCGAACCAAGATCTTTACTCACCGCTACCCCAAGCCGGAGTTTCTTCCCGAGAGGGTTTTATTGGTAAGTCTCACGAATCCATCTCTGGTCAAGTTTCTAACAATCGAGCAGGGACGAAGGGTTCCACTTGCTCCATCTTGGCCAATGGGACAATGATCTGAGGTATGGAACCTACACTTGTCTATCCTATTATTATCTTATCGTTATACGATCAGCCTCGACATTCTGAAGGACTGGATCAATCTCATCGACGAAGACGGGTGGGTCGCTAGAGAGCAGATTCTCGGCGAAGAAGCTCGGAGCAGGGTATGCCTCTAAATAGTAGCCATTGTCGTATTGGGTACTGATCCGCCAATCGCACGAACACAGGTTCCACAAGAGTTCCAGACACAAGTACCTTTCTGGGCAAACCCGCCGACGCTTACAATGGCAGTTACAGCTTTCATTGACCGTTTGGAAAAATCAGAGCGTGGTCCTACGGACGAAGACCTCGGCCTTGAACTAGATGGGCTGGGACTAGGCGATCAAGCTCCTTTCAACCAGCCGTTGGATCACGATATCCGTACTCGCTACCTCGAAGACCCTGAACTTGCCCTTTCGTACCTCAAGTCTATTTACAAACCTCTCAAGCGTCACTACGACTGGTTCCGTCGTACACAGCGTGGTCAAATCAAGCAGTACGGTCGTAAAGCTCGTTCTCGTACTGAGGCGTACCGCTGGCGGGGACGCTCGCAAGAGCATGTCTTGACAAGTGGTATGGACGATTATCCCCGTGGGCCTCCGCACAGTGGGGAGTTGCATCTAGATTTGATTTCGTGGATGGCATTCTTTACGAAGACGATGCAGGATATTGCGGACTTTGTGGGTGAGAGTGATGATGCAGCTGCGTTTGCTGAGATCTACAAGGCCACTCTGGACAACATTGAAGGTTAGTAGTTCTGTGATGTCTGCAAACATCTGAGCTTGCACTGAGGTGGTATTAGATCTGCACTGGAACGAAGAGGAAAAGATGTATTGTGACGCCAATATTAATGACGAAGGTGAGCTCCTCCCTCTCGCATTCTCCCGATGACGTTGCTCACTATCGGACACAACAGAGGAGTCCTACCATGTCTGCGACCGCGGATACCTGTCCCTCTTCCCCTTCCTCCTCGGTCTCCTTCCATCTGACTCCCCTCACCTCAAGGCCATCCTTGACCTACTCTACGACCCTGATCATCTTTGGTCACCATACGGCATCAGGAGCTTATCAGCCTCTCATCCACTGTTCGGACAAGGCGAGAACTACTGGAAAGGCCCCATCTGGGTACAAATGAATTTCCTTGCGCTCAAATCGCTGTATACCGTATGTTAACTTCTTTCTCGTTTCCTATGGACCGTGCTTGATTGTGATTTTCACCACTTTCACAGAAATACGCTACCGAGGAAGGTCCTTACCAGGAGCTCTCCAAGCAGATCTACACCGAACTGAGGAAGAATATTATTGATAACGTGTTCAAGGAGTATAAACGCACTGGGTATGTCTGGGAGCAGTACGATGCGCTTACTGGCGAGGGTCGCAGGAGGTATGTTATTCAAACTCTCATTCAGTACACTATGGCTCCGGAAGAGGCTGACGGTGTTCACGACTTTTTCAGCCATCCTTTCACTGGCTGGACATCGCTTGTCACGCTGAGTAAGTTTCTTCCTCAGTTAGCGTTTGGATGCCTATACCGATGCCCACCCTCTCTTCCAGTTCTCTCGGAAAAGTATTAATCGAAAGACAACTTGGAATCGGACTCAACAAGATTATTTATGGTACCTGCATCGTACGCATGTCACTTCGCGTCTTTGGAATCCCAACTCGAACGGGAACGTAAACTCAAAGGGATATCTGGGCACAGCCCCATCATGTGTGTTATTGCGTGAATCAACAACATGGAAGGTAGGTAGGTTTGGAACATGGTTACATATACAGAAGCTCTTGTGATGTCTGTTTGTTTATCTGTTTGCAATCCGAACCAAAAAAAATGAATGCGAGAGAAGATACCTAAGCGACGAAAAATATCTTAGGACGATGGACACGTTCCATAAATGCGAAGTGTTGCGTCCATGGTACCAAACTAGGAGCGAGGGAGGGATGGAGATCGAAAGGCGGAGACTGTTGAGCGGACAACTCGAATAGTATCAATATTGTACGGACAAAAAATAAGGATCGTATGGTTTCGCAATTACCGTGGCTGCGGTGAGCGGGGTCAAGGTAAGGGTAAGTGATGGTGCTGGTAGGTATATGATACAGAATATGTGACTGCGACAATGTCCATTGTCCATGCCATGGATATATGGAGTTAGAAGGAAAATAAGAGAAAGAGAGAGGAGGGATGTGAGGAAGCTTGAGATCAAGAGGTGCGGAAAACATGAGTTCAAATTTGGATGCGCGAGTTTGATGACATGTGAAGCTCGGAAAAGCGACAAGTTGACTGGGGACGATGGCCTAGTTATCGTTCAGCTGAAGAAGGAACTCTTCAGGGTCAAATTGTAGAGAGTCAAAATGCAGAGAATCGAGGTGTAGCTCAAAGCTGCTGTCTGTATTCTGCTGGTCTGTCGACGAAGATGTCGATGGCAACTCGCCCAGCGCGGGTATAGTACTCGAAGCCAAACTCGTACTTGCATGGAAGGAATGTGGTCGGCCATTGGAGGCGACGCCTGAGAAGACGTCTTCCATGTCCACACGTGGTATATCGATAGAAGACGCTGTATGAGATGAAACGACGAACTCTCGCCTTGATGGCAGCGGTGTGACGTCCTCCTTTAGTGGAGAGGGAATGTTTGGCCTGGTCGGCGTGGCAGGCGCAAAGATGTTGCGTGCAGAGATTCTACGGACGAAAGAGTGCTTGCCGCTAAAAGATGGTCGTGCGTCACGCTCTCCCGTCGAAGGGAACTGAACATTTGCGTCTTCAGCAGCGATGGAAGGGCGGCTAATTGCGGACCACGAGTCAGAGGAGGTGGGAGATGTAGGGGAGGTAGGAACGTCGGGGGTTGAGGTCTTGACGGTTGTTGGGGCGAACAGTTGCTTCAAATTGCTTGGTTTCCGTGTAATCTTGAGAGATTGTTGTTGAGGAATCGCACCGTGCTCCGTGGCCGAGACAGCACCCTGCTGCGACCCTACCCCTTCGGGAGCCCCCCAGCCCTCTGGAACTGCTTTTCGAGAGCCTTTGCCAACACTCTTGAGTGAAAGGAAGGCTAGGGTCGCTCGTGCTCGGAACGACATGGACTTCTTCATCGACTCCTTCTTCACGCCTACAGGTGTGTTCGAGACACCATTCTTCCGGGACACCTTCACGACCTCCACCACATCGTCATCCAATATCCGTCTCTTCGACGGCGACTTGGGTACTACCGGGACCTCATCCCTTCCACTACTGCGCCTCGGCATAACGACGGTGTCCTGCGACTCGTTCATAGACCTGTGGAACACGGGTGCTCGGTTGTCCGTCTGCTGACACATTCCGAGGGCAGCGTCGAGTGCGTCGATGTCTGGCATAACCGACAAACTCCTCTTGCTTTCCATTGCCGCGTCAAAATAGCAAAATGGGGGGTTCTCGTGGTGTTCTTCTTCTGGAGGGATGACGAAGACGTCGGGCACCTGCTGCAGCGTCGCGTGAGACGGCGGGGGAGTAAATAGTTCGGGGTCGGGTGAAGACGAAGAGCTCGAAGAGAGCGTTTGTGTCATGACCAGACTGGCCATGTTGAATGTGGTAGACTGGAAAACAAAAGTAACGAGCAAGAAGAAGTCGAAGAAAGGGTCGAAGGAGAGGAGGCCGCTGCCGTAGTAGTGGAAGTTCACGCGTTCTACATTCAAACGCCGCGGCTTGGTCGCGTCAGCCGCAGGAACCGTTCCAACGTGTTAGACACAACCTTCGAGTTCTCTCTTCCACAATAAATATTCTAGATTCACCGGTAGTATTCATTTATGAATGTTTTCGCCGCCCTTACCTTGCGTTTTTACAGTCGTCCACAGCGAACCGTCGAAATTTGAGTAAACAAGTGTAAATAAATAATAATCAAGGAGCGCCCAATGATACTCTTGCCGAATTAGGAAGGCATCGATGCCACTACGCCCGCGCGGAGTTCGGGCCGGCTGAGCTGCATCAGTTCAATCTCCTAGAGTATCCTGGCCATGCGTACTTGAAGTTAGAGAGAGAAAAGAGAGGGGGAGAAAGCTTAGATGTGTGGGTTAAAATTCGAGTATGCGAGTTTGGACTACCACGTTCATCCTCAGAGCGCCATGGACCCTGAACAACAAACCCACGAGTTTTCCGTTTGTCATAGTCGCGGCGTTCAGCCAACCATACTACGCCGCCATTCCGCACGGCGCACTGAGCTCGTCACTTTTGAAAGCCAATAAGAACGTATCATGCACATCGATCAGAAGAAGCTGCGTAGGAGACTAGAGTTCGTGCGTGTCCCACTGACAATTGGCATTCAGTCAAGCTTCAATATATCACCTCCCATCAAAGGGAACTGAACGTTGACGTTGAACGTTAAGGCCTGAGGTCTTGGCAGCTGCTGGGGCGAAACGACTTTATTTTGGGATGTACGGATACGTCAAAATCCTTCCTGACGGAGCCTGGTGTGAGGAGATTGTGGGATTGTGATACCGGAAGCTTAGTCAGGGGATGGCAAGTGCTAGTGGTCGCGGGTGGGAGAATTCAAAGGATATTCGATCCGATCGTCACAAACATGCCCATCCCTTCAAGTTGCGGTATAACACTAAATAAACCGAACGGCGTGGATGGGGCAGATGCGACATGCGACTATCTACTCTGGTATAGCACTAAGATGAACGGTTGCGATAATCTACATATGGGGTCCGCAATGAGAGTCAACCTATTTGGTGTCAGAGGCGCTGCGTACTCCTACTCAGTCGTAGAATGAAATACAAAACGAATAAGGCACGAAGGAAGAGGAGACCAACTACTACGCCGACGCAAATTTGTTGGCCGAGGGTCAGTACATGATCGGCACTAGGGAGGGGTGGAGGGCGCGAATCGACATGACTGTGAGAGTTGCGTGTGGCACCCTGTTCAGGAAGGTATGACTGTACATCGATTTGAGGAACATTAGATTGCTGCGCGTAGAACATGATAGAAATGGCTGCCAGTAAGAGGCAACTAGATAATGATATCGATCAGAATGTTCCTGTGATAGGCTCATGCGCTTACCGAATCGACGAGGTCGCCGGGACAGCGAGAACCGCTGCCGTTTGCGTCACGAAGTCTTTCCTAAGAACGGCGAGATCGAACTTGTTGAGATAGGTGATGTTCAGCCAGAGAGATCGCATTAATTATGAGCATTATATGCATGAGACTCACTAAATCTGTGTGCTGTGCAACTAGTTTGATGTACAAAAAAACCATAAACGCGGTCAGCATATTCTCAATACCTAGGATCATGAGGATGAGTCCTAGCATCGCCGACCATGACCAATACGAGTTTTGTACAATGTATGCACCGATACTCAAAGAGGATGGTAAGAGGTGGGTCCAAGATCGTCAACAAGACAATCTTAGCTTACCACATACAAGAGAACCCGATGCCAGACGCGGCACGGGAGAGCTTGATCACCTCCCCCAGGGCCGTCCTCCATTCCTGTGAGCGACTTGAATCACGCTCAGAATCACAATCTTCTGAGGGGATGATATGCCTAAGGCGAGCCTCGTAGAGTAGGGGGATAAAACACCACGCGAGGTACACAACGTGTTTCGCCTCTGCGGCTAGTCGTTGAATATAATAAAGGAAAAACTCGTGTATCCGCTGTGGGGTGCGCGAGTTATTCAATCCAGCTGTTGGGATAAGTAGTCAGTGAAAATTTATCGGATAGAAGGATTACAATTCTGGGATCACGTACCAGCGTCGCTCATACCTGCAGGGTCTAGCCTGGACATGAGTGGTACAAAGGAGACTTTCCGGGAGCAGGTTCTTCGTGAGTTAGGGTCTGCGAGAGAACTCGCAGACTATTTATAAGAGTCAACGCAGATCATGGTTTTTGAAGGCAGTGTAAAGCCAGAGATGAGTGACGTCTCCGCCGTGCGTGCTCTGCATCCCAGTCGTGAGGCATCTGTGAGACAGAAGTAGGCGCTTAAAAGTACTTTGCACAGCCAGGACCCCAGATAATACACTCAGAGCAGGACCCAGATAATACACTCAGAGCAGGACCCCAGATAATACACTCAGAGCAGGACCCCAGATAATACACTCAGAGCACTGCACAGCCCATACGTTAACCGGAGCGCGCCCGAGTTCTGCTTCATCATCGATCAATGTTTTCCATCGCCCCGCGCTCACTAGCGCTCACTGTCCCCGATGATGAGCACAGTATAGCAGTGGTATCTCCCTCCCCTCCCCTTCGTTTTTAATGATTTTTTATTGTAGCATGGGGTAGTCTGTTGTGTAGAATACGATTATAGAGTGCGATTAATTAAATGTCCACTAGATATTGTACAGGAGGGTGATCAGTAAGTGGCCACACCAATAAATACTCTCGCATAAGACTGTTTCAACCGACGATATATAGCACCTAAATCAGGTAGATATGGTTGGTCGGTCAGATGGCACCCGGTATATGATAAACTTCATTTGACTGAATCCTATGCATAGAATCGCCAACGGCTATTAATTATTGTTCGCTCCCCTGTTCATCAGGAAACTGACTTCTTCACTGTAGCCCCTAGGTCACTACAAACGCTACGATTGTGTTGGTAACCATGCTCGGGTTCTATAAACAATGGTAACATCTGTAGAATCCAGTAGATACTTCACTATACAAAAGTCATGATAGTAGATCCCTATTACAATAGACTCGATAGTAGGTTGAAATGTACAAGGATCATGATATCACTCGTAGTCCGAGGGTATTTCATGTCGTACTTAGCATCATAGTAATTCCGAACTCAGATAAAGTATGACTCCTAAATACAGTCACGTCGTCTTAACATAAGCATTGCGAAAATGTGAAAATCTAGATAATGATTAAACCAAAATACCCTGCACAGCTCTGCCACGTTTTCCGACGTCCAACCAGGCTCTTTTGTCCGACCGAAATGAGGAATGAGATGGCATGAACGGACAATACGATCGACCAATATAATTTCAGCATGAGGGCGATGCATGCGAGTTGAACGTGTGATGGACATGAGTCCGTTTGGTCCGTTGTGCGCTCGGAATGGCGTTAGCCACTCAATGTAGGCCAACGGTTCCGTCGCTGTAGACTGACCTCCAGTAAAATGAGGAGGGAGGCAAAATATGGCCTTGACTTGGGCAACACGCAATCCTAGTGTTACCACGGTGCAACGACAGCCAATATCAGTATTTAGAGTAACAATGCGGAGATGATGAAACTTACCGCTAAGTGCAGTGCCCATCGTGAAGGGGTTGTGCTCTGAATTTGGAGTGCGTACCAGGGCAAAATCCAGGTAAGCTGACCGTGCTCTATGTCTTCCTGAACTGGTGACTGGGGGGAAAGCGCGCACTAGATCGCGACAGTGGTTCTTGCTCACCTCCGGAACAATGGGTAGCTTAATAGAAAGCTGCTTAAATAGATCGAAGCGGTCGAACAAACGTGGAGTTATGTTTGACCCATGCGAACGAAGGAAGTGCTGAATAGCAGGGAGGAATTCAGAGGCATTGTGGCCTTCGATGATTTGCTCTGCGCTGATGTCGCGGAGATGACGAGGGGGTCGACGTGCCGTACTATGCGAGGCAGTAAATTGAGCTGTCGGTGGGGTGCTGGAATGAGAACTCAGAGGAATCGAGGAAGCGGTCGTCGTAGCTTGAGAAGATGGGAGAAAAATGGTCTCGTTTAAATCGTCGCTAGAAAGGCCGAAGTTGTCATCGGCTGTAGATGGTGTATCCTGAGACGACTGTGTTACGCATACGGCAGACGATAGCCGTTGGCACCATTCGAGATAGGCCTCAAAATAATCAATAGCCTCTTGTCGACGGAGCCAGTTGACCATTTGTGGTACATAATCGCGTTTGTTACTAGCCCGATAAGCGTCTTTGGCGTAATCGATATGGAGGCGTTCTGGAGATTCAGTATTGTAGCCATCTGCAGAGCCGAACGTCTCTATCAAGTCGACATAGTGGTCCATAGAGTGTATCTTCGGAATGTTGAAGTGTGCAGGTGATCTAGCTTCCAGTTCAACGAAGACGGACTTGGTGGCGTGAAAATTGTCGAGAGCCTGTCGAAGCATTCGAACACTCGTTCGAGAATGAGAGTGTAATGATGAAAGGCAAATAAAGTCAACGATAGACTTAACTGCCTCTATCACTCGATCTTCGACTGCACCAGAGAGAGCACCGACAAAGACCTTAACCATCTCCTTATGCTCTCGCCCTGTCCACTGTGATACGGAGGAAATTCCATGCTTGAAATGTCGAAGATTGTGATGGGTGGGCATGGTTCGAAATCGTGCGTCAAGCTCATCTTCACCAATGAGAGCGGTGCACCACTTAACGAGATGATCTTTAAAGACACCCTTGAGGAGTTGGTGGAGAAGGTCAGGGGTAAAGCCACGGAATATCTCTGTATGAGGTAAATCCTTCCAGAATGGCGACCAGATTGGACGGATACCGAAGGCCTTCAGCGGGGCTTCCAAGTTGTCTGTTTGCGCTTGACGAAGAAGTTGTAATGTTTCTGCCTCTGTTCGTAGAGAGGCTGACTGGTGAGCTCCACGTAGATCGGGTTCGACTTTACAGATAGGGCATCGATTCTCCATACAGCATGCAACCAGGCATTGTTCCGGGTAATCAGCGACATATGCTGCAAGAATAGGCCATACTTTACGTACTTGACCATCTGCACAAGTCATTTCAACCCCTTCAGATCCAGCTTCAACGAGTGAGTCCAGCATCACTCGCATGCACTGATGGAAAAGCGTATAACGAGTGACTTTCTTCAGGTTATCGGAACTGCAGCAGTCGAGTTTTGGAACGGGAATATAGCCAAGCAAGACAGTCGCATGAGAGGAGGACTGTCGACGAGTTTCCTTGTCGATATTTCCTATGGTAAGATAAACTGGCCAGGCACTCTTGTCTCCGCGGAACTGAGATAACCGTGTCTTATCGGAGGATAGAATGACAGGTACTACTGTCGCCCCGACAGGTAATTTCATCTATGCAGGCAATAAATTCACAAGACTGTGTAAGCGTTTCAATGCTTCTGACGTCCATAACGGTACTTACTTGGATTTCCCACCACCACTTTCCAGTATTCATCTCATTCCGAACTTCCTCCTCCCCTTTCGAGTCTTCAAATACCTTCTCAGGTGTGAAGACCATCTTTTCCACAAAGAGCGGATTTCCTATAAGCTCCCTAATGCACTCTATGGGATTGCGAAACCATAGCTCTAACTCCTCTCTCAACGCCTCTCCATCAACGTCTCTCTGATCACCTGCCACAGTCACGGATTGACATTTCCACTCAGGCCCACTGGGAAGCTGATCAATTGCTTCGAGAAGTTGAGCCTGGTTTTTGAACGACAAGTCGAGCTTGCTTCTGATCTGTCCGGTATAACGGTAAGCAATGAGTGTACGATGCGATTCAAAATTTCTCACCGTAGGCAGCTTTAAAAACTGGTTACCTGCTGTATGACCAACATTCCTCGTCAACCACTTTGCAAGCTCCCATTCTTCCCTGTCCTTGAACGGTCCAAGTCCCTTGTTAACCTTAAAAGTACCACTATCGCGAATCTGCTCAAAGGCCGTAGGTGACTGGCGTAGAGGAGTTCCAGCTTTCCTGTCCTCGGGAAAAGCTTCTGCATACCACACTCGAGGTTCGCTCTCATTTCCGTTCTCCTCTACCATTGCTTGACTCGGATCTTCGTTATTGTTATTGCTTTCAGATCTATCTCGAGGCTCCACGTCTATGTCGATAACGTCTCCGTTGGTAAGACGAGCAGTGGAATCGAAAGACTCAGTCATAGGAGAGGAAAAAGAGGAGCTAATATTCATTGGAGGAATAGGCGGCGGAATAGACAGTGAACGCTGTGCAGTATGAAGACGAGCAAGGTGTTTCATCTTTTTTTTCTTGCATGGCGCATAGCTTGACAGGTGTTTTCTTAGGCCGCTGCTTGTGGGTAACCAACGTTGACAAAAGCAGCATTGTTCAGGCATCTCAAGAGGGGGAGGAGTTCGACTTGCTGGTAATTTCAGTGTGGATAATGGGGAAGAGGTTCAAATTCTTTGCCTATTGCTAGCATAGGAGCAGACGGCTGACGTGTCATGCAGGTCTGAAATCAAGTTTTCGGACTGTGCCGTTGCTGAACATCTTGAACGTTACATGATGACTTTTGGCACGGAGACTCTATCACTACCACTAGCAATGGCCACGTACCAACCCCAACTCTTTCGTACTCCACTACTATGTCTAATTTCTCCCCAAGAATTTCAGCTGCACTCTCCTTGGACCACGTCGCGGATTTTTTACTCTCGACAATGCATAGCATGCATCTGGCCTCTTCATTTTCTGTTCGGTATGTCATTTCAGCCTTTATTCTGTTGCCACGTTTCCTGGAGCTGACCGCACGAGACCCGAGCTTGTGCTCACCAGACGCAGGCCTGACCACTTGTAGCAATGTCTGACAGTAGCAAAAAATAAGAAAGTGGCGTAGAGTGACAAACAAGACCAACCTGAGAAAGAACCCGCCTAGGATAAAAGCTACGTTCGATGCACTCATTCTCTCATCAGCCAACTTATCCTTTCACTTTCACACTCGTCTCGACAATATTTTCAATGGCAAAGTCTCGGAACGGCCCAACTTCTCGACGTCAGATGACTCAAGCTCTGCCTCCAATAGCTGAACTTGACACTCAGCGTGTCGCACTACTCGGACGAGGTCAACGAGAGCTGCATCCAACAGAGCGCAGCCTCCCATTTCGTATGTTTTTTGTCCATCTGGTCAGTCCTGCATCGCATTTATTCATTTACTATTCGGAGCTAGGCCAGTCTATCGAGAAGCAGAATGCTCGTTTAAATGCCCAGCGTGATCGTCATCTAGTACTCACATCTATTCCTCAACACGATGACTTAGACTTGGAAGAAGAACGAGAAAGGGAAGAGGATCCATGTGCAGAAGACGACCTAGACAGTGGAGTCGAAGACAGGCTTTGCGGTGAAGACGACGGTCATCAAGTATTTAACGAACGAAATGTATGTTATTTATATCATCATCAAAGTTTGCATACACAATTTATGATACTATTGATACCAGATCTTTATTTCTACGCATTCAGAGCCCCATATGCAGGCTAGCACTGCCTCTCGTCCCACCAAGAAGCTAGCTTCCCGTGTTGCAGTCTCTCGCATCGCATTGCCGCTAGCTGCTTCTCAGCCAGTAACACAGATTACGAAAGGTACTTTGATTCAGTCAACACTCCATATAACTTATTGACTAACTTATTGTCTGCTATAGCTTCCAGTAGTAAGGCTAGTTTGGCTTTCAAAGATAACATGAACACTGCGGGAAACAAGCGTGCTCCGCCAGTTGAGATATCCGACGATGACGATGACACCTCCGAAATGCCTGCTAAGCGAAGCAAGCCAAAAGCTGGTGACTATGTCGGCTCTCAACGTGCTCACCTCTTGCGGGCTTGCTCACTGTTTCGAGTGGCCATTAGCACACAGTCGGCGTTTCCAGATGGAGTTGAGCTTGACCAATTGGTGTACGATAGTTTCATTTCAGCTGACGAGACTGAGTTTGGTGCTCAGTCCGAGCCAAACGATAATGAACTCAAGGTGGTACGTTACTCTATTGCTATACTATTACAAGAAATGACCCGGATCGATATCACTCTAGATCAAAGCACGGGCTTCGCAACTTCGAGGGCAGCTCGTCACAAATGCAAAGAACTTAATCAAGCATACGTACGGATTTAGTTCTACGGACGCTCAAGAAGCCACGGTGGAGGCCAATCGAATCAAATACGATTGCTTTACTGATCGCGCAGCATTCAGTTATGAGGTGAGCTCCACTGCCTTTCGAAGATAGATATTATACCAATAATAGCTGGCGTAGACTCCTGGTGCTCGTACTCCCGGGACTATGTTCAAAAATTCCATCTTTCTTGAAGTCGCACAGAAGACCTGGTTTCGTCACTGTCGTGATGAAGGTATCATGTTTCATGAAAGCTTCGATAGGGGTCCGGGCTTTCCACTTCCAGCTCTCGCTCTAATTATTGTCGCCGTAAGTAATTTGTCGTTGATATCACTCATACTACATGCGCTGAACCTGACCTATGGGTATTAAGGTAAAGAATGGATTAGACGAGTGGAAGACCGGCATATATGCATCCCTCGACTTCACGGAAAAGGGCTATGCAGATGAATATTTGGCTATTCTCGACACTCTCCGTGACTGGCACAAGCTCACAGACCAATCTGGCACTCAAACCGCGGCCAAATTCCAAGTCGAGTTCCTTCGTCGGTGTCGGTTTGTACTCTGATGAAATTCTATAGATTCGATCCATTGCTAACATTCTATTGTAATCCAGTGCTTCTGTCGGGATTTGTGAGAATGTGACAGCAGTTCCGACCAACTCGCAGCTGACTTACGCCGATCTTCTCGCTGATGAGGAACCTGTCGCTGCAGACCCAGAGTGACCTGGACATGCTTTGCATTTACTGCTTGATCAAATACCCCTTCCCCTTTCGTCGCCAGCCGAGCATATTTTCTTTCCATGTATCCTTTCCTCAGCCTCTCCAGTACCCGGGCCGAGATCACGGCACATACACTCCCTTTAATCAGCAATACAAATGGCCTTCAAATCCAAGTTATCCACACTCGTTCTCTCGCTCATATTCTCCTTTTAACTCCGATTCTAATCACTGCTCTCGTGCATCCCGTATTGCTTATTGTACTCGATTCCCCGTTGTCAATAGACAACGCCGCATAATGATATATTCTTTTCCTATAGAAGCTATGCCACCGTGTGATCCAGTCAACCTGAGGCTTTACTATAGAGACTGTAGAAGCGCAGCCCTACTCGAAGAAGCATCATAAATACTGAGACTCTCGCTGCCTACATATTTTACACAGCGGTATAGGTGGCACAACTACAGTATTCTATCATATAAATTATTATTTATAGTTACTACTTGTATTACATGATAGTTGACGTCGTGCTATGATAGGCAATCATATCGGGGACTTGCCTACAACGCTATAGATACAACGTTGCCTATATACTTCCACATAGCCAACCTCCCGTCTCCTGATGTTGCGTAGCGTTCGAGACAGCAAGTCGGACAACAGGCGGTCGCTGCCCCTACTATCTCGCTGTTGCCCAAATAGTGTTTCCGAACTTGTGAGGAACTGCACGTGTTTCGGAGTCTGCCTCGGGGAGACTACACTGTTGAGGCTGCGTACTCAATTGCAAATCCAGGAATTTTGCCGTGGTGATCGTCTGGGGTCCTGAAAACGCTGATATGTGTGTGCCGCGATGCATTGATATATATGCAATTTAGGCTCAAAGTCACCAGTGTTGAACTTCGTTGAAGATCTAAGAGTCCGGACTCTCCCCTTCTGTGCATGCAACACCTGTGGCATTCTCCAGCTGCGACTATCTTAAGTTTTAACAGGCACTCCACTGCTCTTTGCCCTAATGGACTTTCAGCTTCAAGCATCGTGCAGCGTCCATTTTTCGACACAGTATGATAATGCTAGGAATCATTCTCATTGTCTTGGCTACTGATAATATCCTGGACACGTTTATGATTTTCTTGCACATCAAACTAGTTGCACGGCGCACTAAGACAGTGAGTCCTATGCATCTGGTGTCCGTCAACGTGAGATTTGAACTCCACGATTCTCGACTAGAACCGCATCGCTAAAGTTAAGGAGAACGAATTCATTGTGCGAACTGCAGTTATTCCTGCCTTTCCAGCTGCCTCATTGAGCTAGTGAGCACTTAGTAGCTGTTGCATGGACAACGTCCTCTCACATATGTCGCCATCTATTTGCCTCTTACTTGCAGTGATCTCTGTCACGGTCTACGCTCAACAAACTATAGCCCCCCAAATCGACTCACAAGCGTACTTTCCTCAGGCTAAACAAGACGCCTCACGTAACTCTCACAGTAACGTCGGTTCACGCCCTCCGCTCCTCCCCATCACCGCTCGCGGCGCATAGACCGTTGGTCAACGAGTTTGCATTGGCGTAGTAGTCACTCTCTTCGTCTTTCTTTTTTGTTTTTGTTTTCGCTCGTCATCGAAGTTCGCTAACTCGATGCTTTGCTGGCCGTCCAGCTCAAACAAACTGTGGTCAGCTCAAATGAGGACTCAGAACCGCAGCTTGGCCCGCTCCCTCCTTATCATTGCGGTGTAAATTCGCACTGGAATCTTCGTCACTGTCGTGATCGGAAATGATTCACCTTGCCCAAGAAAGGCCTCGTGCCAATTGTGATAGTTAGCTCAGTTTTCTGGAACACCCTCACGACCTCCACCACATCGTCATTTAATACCCGTCTCTTTCGTCGACAACTTGGATACAACCAGAACCTCAGCGATATCCCTTCCACTACCACGCCCCCGGCATAACGACGATGTCTTGCGATTCGTTCATGGACCTGTGAAACACAGGTACTCTGTTGCAGTCTGCCGGCACATTCCGAGCGCAGCGTCGAGTGCGTCGATGACCGACAAACTCCTCTTTCTTTCCATTGCTACGTCAAAATAGCAAAATGGCGGGTTCTCATGTTCTTCTGGTGGGGGTTTTGTAAAGACGTCGGACACCTGTTACAGCGTCGCGTGAGATGGCAGAGGAGTAAACAGTTCGGGGTTGGGGGAAGATGCAGGGCTCGAAGAGAGCGCCTGTGTCATGACAAGACCGGTCATGTTGAATGTTGTAGACCAGAAAGCAGGAGGAGGAGGAAGTCTAAGAAAGGGTGCAAGCCGCTGCCGCAGTGGTGGAAGTTCACTTTCAAACGCCGCGGCCCGTGGTCACTTCAGCCGCAGGAACCATTCCAACGTGTTAGACGCAACCTTCGAGTTCTCTCTTCCACAGTAAATGTTCCAGCTCATCTATAGTATACATGATATTTTCGCCGTCCTCACCCTGTGTCCTGCGAAATGTTCACAGCGAGCCGAAACTTGAGTTAACAAATGTAAATAAACGGTAAATAATAGGTGGGAGCGGAGCGCCCGTAATGCTCCTGCCAAATTAGTCGGGCACGCCGGAGCAATGGATTTCTTCGGCCGACTTGGAGGACCTCGTAACGAACTATCTGCCCCTTGCTTGAGGCGTCTCTGCAATCGCTCAGGCGATTCGGAAGGCATCGATGCCACTACTCCCGCGCGGGACTCGGCCCGGGGCCGAGTTGTATCAGCTTAATTTCTAATAACTCACTCAATTCTGTTCTCGTCATATCCCTTCGTAGTATCGTGTGCTATACTGACAAAAATACATAACCCGGTTCCTTTTCTTGGAGTTATTTGTGTAACAATTATCGCACGAACGGAAATAAAGGTTACGTAATCAACACAGATGCAGTGAGCAGGGTGTAGGTGATAGTAAGGGATGGTGCAGGATGTGTACGATGCAGAAGGTGTAACTGCGACGATGTCCACTTTCCAGGTCATCGTATATGAATTTAAGAACATAAGAGTAAGAGAGGAGAGGGAGGAAACTTGATATCGAGAGGTGTAAAAACATGAGTTCAAATTCGATTGTGCGAGTTTGGATTCATGCTCAGAGCCCAACCATACTACGCCGCCACCTCGTACTGAGCTCGTCAATTTTGAGAGCCAATCCTGCGGCTGCACGCTTCAACTTTACCTCTTCGATTCCTCCGCCACCAGATACATTTTCACCCTTTCCTAGATGTTCTAAAACGTGGCTAGCCCATTCTCCCGCTGCCAATACGAGCGCGGTGTGCTCAAGTCCGAGTGACTTCCCGTCATCTAGTTCCAAGCAGCCGTCAATCGTAACGACTGCAAGCTCGAGTGATGAGCTCAGAACCGCTGCTTCCTTGTCATTCTGGCGTATGTTTGTACCAGTATCTTCGTCTCCGTCGTCGTCGGAATCCACCCTTCCTGCAAGAGGCCTCGTGCCAATTGTGATAGCCAGCTCCAGTGAATCCGGAGCAATGATAGCCAGGAATTCCGGGGCATTGCGAGCCATATGGACTAGAATGGCCAGTGTTCGAACGTACTGCGAGAGTACCAGTGCACTAAGGATAAGACCGGTCCCCGCGGCTTTATACCGGTGCATAGCAGGCTGATGGAGCGTACGAGACTCCCTCGATTGTTCATCACGCAGGAATAGCCAGAAGCGGTTCATCAAAGGGCAAATGAAGTGTTCGGCTGCGACTTCGGTAAACGCTACGATAGGCTTTGGTTGTAGTTGAAGAGACTGAAGGCCGCGAACGAGGTCGGATGTATGTGGAACTTCGCTGATCTTTGCAGGTTGCTTGAGGCGTAGTCGACGTTCGCGTGCGATTGAAGGGACTTTGTCTTCTGCGGTGTCTCTCGTACGGTCAATTGCACGTTGGGTGATGTCTTCTAGGAGTTGTCTGGCGGGAATTGTTGACCTGTTTTGGTCCGTGGCGGTGATGTATTTCCTGTGCATAGCCGGTGGCAATTGTTTACTTGGAAAAGCGACGGCCTTTGGGTCAGAGGCGGTAGAGGAACGCGACGGAAGACCGGCAAGTTCACGAGCACCGAATACCAACGCGTTCAAAAGAGCGAATCGCTGCTCTGTCGAATATTGGTGCCTGAAGAACTCCTCTATTAATGACCTAAGAAAGAAACGTCAATGGAATTTCGTGCGGGCGCTGAAACATGCATACTGAGCAGCTTTTTGCGGGCAGCATGCGACAAGGGCGGTCAACGCAGCTTGGCGCCTCTCGTCGAACCCTTCGAGCTCATATTTGTTCGTGAGGCCCAAGAATCCGTACGCGAGATTCACAGCATTCTCCTCTACCGCACATAGTCAGTAAACCTTTCATCACGAACTTAGTTTACACACCTAACTCGGTACCGTACGCCCTCTTCCTCCGGATCAACTCCTCCGCAGCCTCGAGCGCAACCTCAATCTTCTTCGGCTCCTTATCCTCTTCTTCCTGGCGCACACCACTACTCGGGCGGATCATCTCACCCAGCTGCGTGAGGTATACGGGGCGGTGGATGACGATCTTTCCAACACGGAGAGTCGGATCTTGTTCGATTTCCTCAAGCTCAGAAGGAGTGGGAGATGCTGAACGGGAAGAAGAAGGTTCAGACGCGTATCCGGTCAGTGAGTCGTCGGAGTCGTAGCCGGATGATACGACTGTAATCTTTGGCTTCCGCGTTGAGTGTGATTTAGGCTCAGGGGATGAAGGCACCGTGTCAACGTGAGCCTTCTTCGCGCCTTCGAAGCCTGTATCGTTGCCCGGTGCCTTGGGATCCTCCTCAGATACCAGTGAGACGTCTGCATCAACGTCTCTCTCCTTGACAAGCTCTCGGATATCGCGACACCATTTCCTACCATCACTATCTCCATCCCAGTCGCCAAAGTCCAGCTTTTTCCCGGATGCTTTAGCAACCTCTTCGGCGACGAGCATTCCACATCTTCGAACAGATGGGTCGAGGTGTGAGATATAGGTGGCAATAGAGGTGATAAATGGTGGTGAGAAGGAGAGAGCTGTGATGGCAGGGTGGGTGGATGACCCTCTAGTAGACGCAGTTAGGTATGACAATGCAAATAGGAGGAACGCGGTAAAGTCTGTCATATAGCTCGGGGGTAAGCATAGGTGCATTATCCGGGAGTGTGTCACGTACATCGATGACCAGCCAGGAGCGAGTGTCTGATGTGATCTGGTGCGGTCCATATATCCACCACCTTTGAAAGCAATAACTCAAGACCATTCGTCCCACCGGTAGTCATATCGGAAGAAGCTGCGTAGCAGACTAGAATTCGTGCGTGACCCACTGACCATTGACGTCCAAGCGCAGCAGCCGTGAGGCCGTCGACGACGTCACTCTCTTCCGTCAGTAGACCAAGCAGAACGTGTAACAATACTGCTTCTCTCTTCACCAACGCTCGTGCTTCTTTCGAACCGTCGAGATCGGGTATCGAGCTTAAATGCGACAACAGGGAAATCAAAATCGCCTGGAGAGTGGTTATTGAGGAAATAGAGCCGAATACCTTCGGCCAGGGCGAAGATTGCTCTAGTTGTGAGCGGAATGAAGGTAGTATGATATTGAAGAATGATGGCTGAGAAGAGCCTATTGGCTGCGTTGGAGGAAATACTCCGATGTTCACCAGTTTCGTCAGAAGGAAGTTGAGAGCCGCCAATTCGTCTTGTGAATATTCTATCAGCACGCGCGGGAAACCTCTGTAAAGGCATGAAACGTACCTTGAGATGATTTCGTGGATAATGAGGATACGAGAAACCACAGCCTTCGACTTAAATTGTTGAAATACGTTCCATATTCAAGGGTTTGTGGTATTTCGCCTCGTGGACCCAACGCGTTCGCTACTTTCGCAGGAACCGCACAAATGTTGCGTACGCAATCTTCCCATGTCACGGCATGCTTTTCTGACTTTGTGTGTTTTCCTGATATGATCGTCGACCACAGTACGTCGATTGTGTATGACCTTGTGAGATGCGTAAGAAGACGTACGGAGTGCATGGTGATTGGTGAAGACAATATGGTCGAATAAGCATAGAACGCTATGTCCTTTGCAACAGCATTACCAAAGGCAAAGGAGTCCGGGGAGAAGTACTGTAGTACGATGTCGAAAGCGTCATTTTGATCAAGGACGTGTTCCCATGTCGGTAATACTTGTTCTAGGAGTGCACGTTGTAATGGAGGTAGATGCCTTGGGCGTGATATATTTTGCTGCGATAACGATTCAGTATTGTATTTTAGAAATCTTGGCGGCAGGATGTTCAGAGCTGCCAAGGGAGGTGCTAGCAGTCGTAGAAGAGTTGGTAAATCCTGGACAGGCGACTGAAGTCTGCTGATGACCTCTCGTATTTGTGAATACGTGGTCTCAAGGTATTCGCTAGACATGCTATAATCAAATGTAGTTAATTAGCTGTGTAGAACCAAGTTTATAAGGGCTTACGGTTTCGCTACTGAGTTTAACGGGTACTATGTTATAGCTCCGCGGAAGGACTTGGCCGCAGGAAGGCTCGAGCTCAAGCGCTCACCCAGTAGCAAGCTTACACAAGAGGGAGGCAATAAAAAGTTTTTAGACACCGTCCCCGAAAGTTTCGGGGTCCTCGAAAGGGGGGGTCCCCCCCACCCACCTGCCTGATTAAGCTGAGCTCGGCGAGCGGCCCGCCATATGCCGTAGGCGTATAGCCCGACTGCACCGAGCCTGGCGGGTTAGGCTAGCTAGTCTACTGTCTGAAGTCAGGCATGAGGAGGCGAACGGCGAACGGCGAACGGTCTTTGTAACGGAAGGGTTAAAACTAAGACACAATTCATTGGGAGAAGCTATGTACAAAACTATAAAAAAACCTTTGATATGGTGTTGTTTTATACAGTAAGTACAGTACTTCCATCGCGGCCTTCAAGCTTTAGCTAAGTGAAGTTCAGTCCTTAAGCTCGTCCAACTTCGCCAGCACAGCCCGGAATCATGCACATAACAGAGTTGTTGGCATAAAGGATATTAATAGTAGCCACGAGACTTGTTTTATACTGAAAATCGCGAATGCGAAAACAGTCTGACTTCGCCGCCCCCGTTGGCCGCAGTGATAGCCGCGCAGCGAGGACACACGGCGTTTATCCGTGCTTTATTTGGTTTTATTTGTAGCCTCACGAGATTCAAGTGGTATCGCTTCCCTACAACGAAACACCTCTGTGAATTTTAAAAAAGTTTCTTGATCACAATACAGAGTACATGTTTGAGACACTCAGCAAAATTTGGACCGATTTATTTGGGAGGATACAAAGCTTTGCAGAGCTGCCTACAAAAGTCGCCTGGAAGGACCCCGTACACCGATTGGGGACCGTCCCCAGGGGGGGTCAGTATCCCCGATTCCAATCTCGCCCCCCTCTTGAGCTTGCATAAGCGCTCCAAAAAAAGAAGCACCCATTTTGGCGCTTATATCCCGCCTTCCGAAGTCCGAGGCTCCGCCCTCCGAATATTCCTCTCCGGCATACAAAATATCGCCCGCCTAGCTCAATCGGATAGAGCGTCAGACTCTTATGAGACCCGGGTGAATACCAATCTGAAGGCTGGGGGTTCGACCCCCCCGGTGGGCTAGTTACTTTTTCCTTGCATTTTGTGTGTGTTTTTTTCGTCCGGGATGCGTTTTTTCAACGGGTCGGGTAAAGCGTTCGAAGGTAGCCGTGTAAGCGCACATATACTAAATTTGGAATGGCGCCCCCAATATAGAATGTACGGCACACGTGGATATCGCGTGGTATACTTTGTGGCGCGGGAGTATACAGTAGTGCAGCCGACACATATCGGCCACCCAGCGGCGCTTCAGAATATAACTCTTACACCTACCACGACCACACGACTTGCGATCTTGTTCTCGTAAAGGGCTTTCAACCATGACAGATAGTGTTGTGATATTCGACGCGGAAAAGACCCATGCAGCTGATACAGAATACTTTGTGAGGCGAGGAATGACCAAGGGATACCAGATTCTGTCCTTGCTTGCTCCTCCAGTCTATGCGGTATTCGCGATCTCAAAATATGGAAGAGGTCATATAACTGTCAACAGAATTTTGAGGGCAACTTGGATGGGAGGGTCTGCAGGAGTCGTGGGTGGTGGAGCATTCGAGTATGCGAGATCACAGTGGACGGATGCGGAGAGGTTGAGGAACAGAAGGCTAGTGGCGACATATAACGTGCGTACAGATCCTCTTGTTGTGGTAGGTACCAAAACGGCTCACTTTTTCAAAGACTTCTTCGTTGCGAGCGGATGATCACGCGACAATCGGTGGAATCCTCTTCGCCGTGGTCACCCCAGCTTTGTTCTGGAAACGAGCAAACTCGATAAACTGTGAGGTTCTGTACAAATTTTTTATCTTCGTTTACTCAAATCTATCCAGTGATACTCGGTGGGGCAGGCATCGGATCTGCAGTAGGACTACTTACGCACTACGGGCGAAGTCTCACAGGTGACCATCCGCCAGTAGTAGAGATCCCTACACCGAGCCCTCCCAATACAACGGAAGAAGCAACGACAGCTCCCCCACCATAGATCGTAAATAGGATCCACTTATCGTTGTATTTATCCTGGTATGATTGCAGTCCTATCAACGAGTACTCGTCTAAAATCAATCTTCTACTCAGGAATGTGTATTTTATAGCATACCTAAAAATCTACGGCTAACCAACCTCGTTTGGGAAACCGATTTTTAGCGCAAGTTGGGTTCCCAGCTGGACACCGCCATGCAGATACTGATCCCGAGGACCACGAAAAGGTCTGCGCTAGGACAACGCACATATAGTGCTACTGACCTCCCTCGAGGTGCTGCACTGGCCTATATGGTTACTCCTCAATAACGAGTATGCCAGGTGAGCAGTTATAGTTAATACTCACTGGTTAGACCATATACAGCGCTGGTGTCCTGGCGTGGAGTGTATCCAACATCACAGAGTTGATCAGACTCTCAGTCTGTATACCACCACTGCACGACACCCCTTCGTCGCAGTACATCTTCGGTCGCGGCTGGCTGTCTCAAAGTTCATCTTCTCGGAAACCTAGACTGAAAGGTGAGAAGGTCGGTCAAGAGCGCGGAGTACAAAGCTATCGCCGTATACATCTCGGCTTGCTACAACACTATGGCTAGCCGTCACTTCCACCTCGAACGGAGTCGAGTTGCCCCATAAACGCCGGTGCCGCGCCATACCGATGCCTACAGAACACCCTCCTCCGCCAAAGGCTTCCATGTGGTTTCACCTACAGATGGAGTGCATAAATTTAGAGCACATTGGGGTTCATCTCAAAAGACTCCGGTCGGTAGCGAATATCGCCCCGGGACTTGGCCATGTTAAGAGGGATAAGGGTGGCGGTAACCGTCCCAGGCAAGCAGATTGGTGCAGCATCGGTGCAGGCCGAAACCGGTGTCGAAGGGAGGGAAATGTCGAGGCTGTCGTCCGAGCCATTGTAGCCTTGGTAGAAGCTGCCGTCGTCCTCAAAGTCGTCCATATCGTCCATGAAGGCGGTGAAGGGGGCCATGCTTTCGTCCGAAGCACGGAGGGGCAAGATCGTGCTGATGCCGGAACAGGTGGCCCCGCACAACTGATTTGCCCAGCGAGCGAGGTTGTCGAGGGGGCTGTCATCCGAGATGATGACGTCGACCTTGCGGTCCACGAAGCCACCGTAGATGAGGGTCGGGCGGGACCTAGCCTGGTTAAGAGAGATAAGGTCAGTACGGTTAAGGCCTTTCGGCATAGCAATTGGCTTGCGGATGTGGATATCTGTGGGAGCAATGGGTTTAGTAGCCTTCCAGAGGCCATTCTGATTAGTAGCAATAACGGGGTGGGTGTAGGGGTGGCGGTAAAGAAACGCATGGCGTACTACGTGGGGGTTACGGAACAGAATTTAGGTGAGAATACGGATTCGATACTTTGCGGTTTTATGTCTGTGCGGCGTTCGTCGGTTATCCGAAAGACTGAGGCTGACCAGGGATGCGGCTGCCAACATGACAGATTTGCCCAGCCGATGATTGGTTGTACTCAATATACAGGACAAGTGTATCTACTCTGGATTGTTCAATCAAACCCACGCCTTCTAGCTATGATATGCTGAACGTTTTGCAGAGCTTGAGTGAAGTTAGTGGCCTTAATATTGAGCTGTAGAAATACTTAACATGATTCAGTCGCGCCGTACGCATGTCACAACACGCCTGTCACGGAAATTGTCACAACGCTGTATGTCACAACGTTCAAATATTTCCTCTTTCCCAGGCTTTTTCCAAACCTCCTCGACTACGACAATTCTGCTCGTTGGCCACCGTCGTCCAGCCCTGTGTGAATATTTGTGCCATTATATAATACTGATCCCTCCGTATGCATGCCTCACGCCACGACCGTTCTCCGAGTCCTGTCTGATCCTCGTGTTCTGCTCATGCACTCCTTAACCGATACTTGAAGATATTCAGACATCGCCCACGTCCCTCAGCATACATCCTCTCTTCCATCGACAGCTACTTACTCTAGCACGATGCCAAAGACACGCAAACCAAAGCGCAAGGTGCCCGTAACCGTTAGAAAGGGGAAACGTTCTGGCACCAGGACTCCAGGTCCCTCGGGCTCGTCCAAGCCCGCCGCTACACGGAAAGTCATACGCAGGTTCCATATCCTTCATAAACGCCAGGCGCAGTTACAGAAGTTTCTTGAAGGAGACAGCGTTGAATTGTCCAGACAGGCGAAGGATGCGAGGGAGGAGCTGCAGGCTATTGAGCAGGAGATCTCAGACATGGGCGGGTTGGAGGCCTATCAGAAGATGTCCGTGATTGGGCAGGGGAATGATAGAGGTGGAGGGAGTGAAAAGGTGTTGCTTGAATTTTTGGAGGAGTTAGGGTATCCGAAGGATTTGAACGAAGGCCAACGGTGGAGGTGAGTTCGTTCTTCGCCTCAAACTTATACAAAACAGGGTAACGAGATTGATAACAGAGTGCTCGAGGTTGGTGCTCTGAAACCTGATAACTATGCATCGTGCTCCTCCTGGATGGATGTGACACCTATCGACCTCCATTCACGACACCCTGACATTAGTGAGCAAGACTTCTTGCAACTTGACGAAGAAGAGAACAAGGAAAAGTGGGACGTGATTAGTCTCAGTCTGGTCGTAAACTTCGTCCCAGAACCGAAAGACCGAGGTGGGTGACTACGTAAAGCACCCAGCCATCACTCTATCCGCTTACCATGTCTCTCATCCCACACAAGGTCGCATGCTTCAAATGGCGCATGCGATGCTACGGCCGAACCAGTACCTCTTCCTTGCAGTACGTGCAGTTTGATATACAGCCAAATATACTCGTGCTGAGGCACGTTGGACAGCTCCCGTTACCCTGCATCCTGAACTCAAGATATGTGACACCTGAACATCTCCAAGGTCTCATGACAACTTTATCTTATACCGAAGTCAAGAAACGTTGGAAAGAAGGCGGAAAGATGGCCTACTGGCTCTACCAAAAAACCGAATCCGACAAGGACAAACCCGATAGCGAATTCGCACCATACAGGAAGAAGGCAGTAGTCCGGTCGGGTAACAGGAACAATTTCTCCATTCTACTATGATCATGACTACAAGTAACCTGTAGGACATTCCATGTTTATCCTACCATATCTAGTCATTAATGTTTCTTGTCTTCTGGGCTGGGATACAGCTAATAAAGGACGTATCAGTTGACAAATAGGTGTATGCTCTGTGGTGTGAACTGACCTTTGTGGGGTTCATGATATCCAAGGGATCAATAGCATACTTCACGTTTCGCATCAGCTCCACTGTGCCTTCCCCCAATTCGTCAATCAGGTATTCCTTCTTGCCTACGCCGACTCCATGTTCTCCGGTGCCTGAGAATATAGGTCAGTATCACCGTTTGTAATGCATGGGTAGGAAGCTGTAACATACAAGTACCATCCAACGCAATTGCTCGGTGTACAAGGCGATGAACAGCGTCACTGACGGGTTTGAGCTCGTCATCGCTATTAAAGAGGATTAGAGCATGGAAGTTGCCGTCTCCGACATGACCGACAATGGTCGACTTCAAACCATGCTCTTTCAGGTCCTTCTTGGTCTCGTACACCAGTTCAGGTAACTTTGACACAGGAACGCTGCAAATAAGTGTTCAATCAGTCCTCCATGCTAGATATCGAACTTGTTTGAACAACTCACCAAACGTCAGTCGTCCACACCCTCGCACCCTCTCCACCAGCCGTCATCGTGCTCATCAACGCATACTTTCTGTTCTCCCAGAGCTCAGCCGCCTCTTGGTCCGTCGAAGCAAACTCAAACTGCCGGCTACCGTGCTTCTTGGTTATCTTCTGTACAGCTGAAGCGGTATCTTTGATGGTTGTGGGTGTGCCTTGAAGCTTGAAAAATAGTGTGTCTTTGACGGGGTAGGACTTTGAGACGAGGCCCGCGTTGTTAATGGCAGCCATCACTAAACACAGGCATATTAGAAGATTATTCAACATGTTCTCACAGAGGGTGACTCACTATTATCATCGAGCAATTCGACACATTCTGTGTTTATGGTCAATATTTTGGATAGGACCCACGTTGGCTTTCACACTTACGAACATGTGGGCCATATGGCGTATTGAGAATCTCTTGAACGGCGCTCACAGCGTGTTCGACATCAGGGAACTGGGCCATGGCTACTTTGGTCGGTACAATGGGAGCAAGACGTAACGTGGCTGCAAAGCCAGTGTTTTCAATAACTTTAGGTGGAGAGGTAAGGGACAACTTACCTTCCGTTACGATACCTAGGGTACCTTCGGCGCCGATGAAGAGTTTTGTGGTGTCGAATCCTGCAGAGGACTTCCTCGCCCTTCTGCGAGTCTTGATAACTTTTCCGTTGGGTAGGACGACAGTCTACAATGCAGTTGAGTTAAGAATCTATGCATCACATGTTGATACGGATTACGACATACCACGTTCAGGAACCATTCCGCCTTGGCCGTTCCGTACCTAACAGCGTTGGCTATACGAGTTGCCTGGGTTCAGATCTCGTCTACAAAAATAAGGAGAAATGCACGGACTTCCTGAGCATCCAGTTCCGATCATACCACCGATAGTCTAACGTATATGTAGTCGAAGTCAGCGAAAGAACGGTGCGAAAGCATAGACCGGTTCTTACGGCTCCGGGACCTGGATCAAGCTTTGTGAAAGATGGATCAGTATCAGAACAGCAAGCTAAGATGGATTCGATGTAATTACTGGGAAGAATAAAGGTATGCCCTTTTCCTTGAGAGCTACATTGATGTCTTCCCAACGTGCACCAGACTGGCAGACGAGGTCCCCGTCAGCCTCTGTAAGTATGGGATAAGCAACTTCAGTATCCAAACTGGTAATTTCAGGTGCACAAACCATGGATCTCTAGGATCTTGTCCATTCCAGACATGTCCACGCAGATACTGCCCTGTGATTCCTGTCGCGTACATCGTTGTCAACCGTTACTTCGCCTTGCGCGTAAAGTTTCACTTACTCCTGAATAATGGCCCTCGAGACTAGTAGCGCCGCTATAAGCCACAACCGGGACCCTATATTTCCTGGCAATGTTGACAACCTTGACGACATCCTCGGTGCTTATCACATGGACGACAACCGAATGAGGTGAAGCTGGGTGATACGAGTTTGGTGAGGACCCATAAGTCTTCAAAGCATCAGGATCTGTGACAACGGTGTGTGGGTCGGGAAGGGCTACTCGAAGCTCAGAAATCGCCTTCTGGACGTCCTCGTGGCTGCCGTACTTAACACTTGAGTTGGTGGCACTGGCAGTGGAGTCACCGTTTACTGAGATTATCCCAGTCCGGTATGCGACAAGTCCTGCTGTCAGCGACAGACCTACACCCGCAAAGAGTCCGCGAAGCAGTGCGTTATTGCTTGAGGTGCTGCCGTTGCTACTGGTGGCGGCGTTAGCTGATAAACACCGCCTGGTAGAGTTCCCGCCAACGTTAACTGAAGAAGAACGCGAAAGTGCGGCTGCACGTCTGTTAGTAAGCGTCCGTATACCCTTTGCTGACGTGCTGGCCATTGCGAGGTAATGGTTTCGGAAAGAGTGCACAACCCTGGTGTGATGGAAGGGTCTGATATAAGTATAGCACTAGAGGCGCTCGATGCACATTGGCTAAAGCCGAAGTCGGGCTATTATTACCGATGCTTACTTGCGGCTTGAAGTGCATCTACAGTATATTCTACTAAGCCTCTATTTTTTAAACGTTGGGACAGAGGCTGGAATGAAACAAGCATAAAACTCTCAAGAGGAGACCAGTGGCTGAGGAACCTGAAGGGATGCCAAGTTGGGCCATCGGTGTCTGATCGACAGGTGCAGATTGCAAATCTTGAATAATTGATGCGCCCTGCTTGGCCATGGATCACCGCCCTCGACATCGTCCACGACATCCTTGACAATGACCTCCATCCCAATATTACATTTCAACGATGTCTACCGAGTCCAGCCATTCAAGTTCACGCCCACGTCAAAAGAAACCATCGATGTCACCCAATGGCTGGCTATGCTCGACGATGTGCGCGAATCCTGGCCGTCGCGCGACGACGGAAAGCGTGATGGATTAGTGCTGTTTTCTGGAGATATATTCGCTCCATCGACGGAGAGCTCTGTAACGAGAGGAAGTCATATGGTACGTATGTTTATGCTACGCTCCATATGAATCCCTACTGATGTATACTCGCCTGCGAAGAATAGGTTCCCGTCGTGAACGAGATTGCTCCGGATGTTTCTCTCACAGGTCAGTAGTGACATTCGATTTAGTGTTATGGTATCTCAGACTGCTATAGGAAACCACGATTTTGATTTTGGTGAGATCGTCTTTTTTTCATCTCGTGCTAAGCATCGTTATCTAATTACTACCGCGACAGGATTTCTACACCTATCCAAGTTGATACAGGATACGAAGTTTGTAAGTACATAGTCAGGGGATAAACCGGGATGCTCACTAGTCTACGCAGCCGTGGTTATTGAGCAACATAATCGACGAGAGGACCTCCAAAATTCCGGAGCCTTTGCTTGAATCTGTGGTCCTCGAGCGTGCAGGAGTCCGGATCGGCGTTATAGGTCTCGTGGAGAAGTAAGTCTCTGAGCGTTATCTAATATCTACCTAACCCTCATCGTACCTATCATTTACAGAGAATGGATTGCGACAGTATCGTCGTGGCCCTCTGAATTTAAATACCAAGACGTGGCCGAAATTGGCCTTCAGTTGTCTAAAAAACTACGAGACCCGGACGGTGAATACAAATGCGACATTATTATAGCTCTCACCCACGCTCGGTGAGTTATTATGCTTTTGTAAAGATTACCTGAATTAACCCAAGAACCAGGATACCCAATGTACGCACACCATCACCAGATACAGCATGAACGACCGTGGATCACGACATAAATCTGACCGAATCCGCAGGACATCACATTTGCCAAAGCCCTCAGTGCTCACTCACCTGCTGTTCAAAAAGAGAAGCAGACTGCCTCAACTCATGGTGTTGACATCATCTTGGGGGGACACGATCATCTATACTATATCTCAAAAGGGGTGACTTCTTGGCGTGGATACGATATTCACGAAGAAGTACTGGGCGCCGAAAAGGACGAAGGGGACATTCTGATTGTGAAGAGTGGAACAGACTTCCGAGATCTAAGCGAGTTCACACTCGAACTTGAAGATACGTCGGAGGGCAGCGTGAGAAAAAAACTCATCAAGGCTATCAACGGTATGTTACCGTCACTCATGCGCCGTTGATTCGATGTGACGGTTTTAAAGGTATCAGACACTGCACACAACCGAATTCAAAATCCAACGAGCGGCTGGGTAAGATACTAGAGAAACTGTTGTCTTCAGTATCTACTGCGCTCAAAGCGCCAGTATGCAAGGCCGACATTGAGATTGACTGTCGATCTTCGGTAGTCCGGGTGGCTGAGGTCAGTCCATAATTCTTTCAAATTCTGCAATAGTCGCTGACTCTTGTGGCAGTCTGCCTCGGGAAACTGGTTTGCCGATGTCCTGAGACATGCCTACGATGAAGCATTGTGCCTCGAAGGAGGAGGCGGTTCCGATGGTGTATTCATCTGTGGAGGTACTATACGCGGAGACTCAACATATGGCCCAGGTGTGCAATTCTCGCCCCTCTCAAAGTCCTTTGTTTGATTTATTAATTAAACTCTACAGGTGCCATTTCTCTGGGAGATATAATGGAGATTTTGCCTTTTGAAGACCCGATTGTTGTACTTGAAGTAGATGGCGAGACTTTGTGGGCGGCAATGGAATCCTCCTTATCTACCTGGCCCGCACAAGAAGGGTTCGTGTGACATTCATTTGTATCTGTGTAAGTCTATGACTTACAACACTACGATGGCAGGCGATTCCCAGTGGTTTCTGGGTTCCGTGTTTCTTGGGACTCGCGCCGTCCTGCCGGACACAGAGTCTTAGGGATATGGCTAGTCGAAGAGCCCTCCGCTAGTCGTGCAGCGACACCATATCACAGTGGTACATCTTCTCCGGCAGCACTTTCACAGATCAGTCTTACGGCGCAGACCCCGGGACAGGCTACACCAGAGCTTCACGATATAGAGGAAGTGAAGCGGGTGAAGGGAGGTCGCAAGTACAAGCTGATAACTCGAGAGTACATGGCAGAAGGTCATGATGGTTTCGAGGCATTCAAAGGCTGCAAGTATTTGGTAGACGACGAAAGTGGCGAGTTGATGAGTACAATCGTCCGTAAATATCTCCTCGGTAAGCCGGTTTGCTTCCTTGTATTATCCAATGTATTAAATTAACCTCATATAGGATGCCGGTTCGTCTACCACATGTCTCATCTGAGACCACAGGAGCGCATAGAGATCCTTATTAACTCTGCGACCAAGGGAATCATAGAGAGGGAACGGGCACGCCTGGACCGCTTCAATAAGAGCAAAGCGGAAATCGTTACCAAGTGGCGTCGAGCAATGCGTCTGGCCGTTCGATATTCTCGGGCACATTACAAGGAACTGATTCACATTACATCGAAGGAGCATATGAGCGACGTTGACTGCTTCGATGGCTCAAGAGCTCGAGCAGGTTCTCGCGCGGAAGTTGGCCGTCTTGAAGAGGATGACTCTGACGATTGTGATCGTGATCGCGATGATGATGATCTGGTTCTCATACACCCCGTGGTTGACGGCAGACTGAAGGATCAGGGAAGAAGTTAGATGCTTGTCTATTTTGAGGATTTATACGGAAAATATAGAAGAAGAAGAAAATTTTTGGATAAAATACAGATGTTCTTGACCATGAATAGCTGGAGGCCGAAACACTGCTTGAATGGATCTAAGGCATCCGCGAACTCCACATCGAGGCCATAAAAGTTTCGAGTGGCTGGCGGCAAGTGTAGTATTTACGAGGCCCGAAAAAAGATTGGAATGCTAAGCCCTGCACATTATAGCTTGGACTGGATTACATGCCCCAATTGGCGAGTCTCTATAGGAGTGGTGATTTACCTTCATATAAGTAGGGATAGAAATCTGAATGTACTTCAGGACACATTTCTTACTTCTTGCGCGACCAATATCAATGACATACATTGTCGGCTTCGCCTTTTTGATGTCCCTATGCATGGGTACCGCAGACGGGACTGGCATTTAAGAGTTATCCGATGGCTGACAAGCGGTTATCGAAAACACATATAAGCAGTTCGTCCTCACACACGTTTTTTCCCCACTACCATACATACCTCCGATCCCCCATTGCCTAACAGCATACCATAGCTACCATGCCTTTCTTCACCTTCACTAACTTCTCTCGCGCGCAGGTCGCCGAGAAAAAGCCTATTGTTATCGGTCCCTTTGTCGAGCGTTGCACTCCTGCCGACTTAGAGAACCGTATCCGCCTTATCCCTCTTGAGGATGCTCAGAGGTCTAACACTATTAAACTTCGCAGCGTTATCCCCTACCCGGACTCTCCTTCGATCGGCTCCAGCACCGGTAACTGGGAGGACGACCCCAGCTTCCGCCGCCAACCCTCGACGCTCTGCCGACAGTCAAACGTTCAAAACCGGTCGGTCTCTGGTTCTTCGACGGCGACTACTAGTTCGACAGACTCCGTCGACACCTGGACTGCCGACTGCTCTCTACTGCCTGAGGTCTTCAACTACTACGTCTGCCACAAGCGGGCGCCGCCTGCTGAGCCGATGATGAAGGACGACTGTGAAGACTCTGGCGACCTTACTATCGACAGCAACAGCTCTGAGTGGTTCGAGATCTCCATGGACAACACGAAATCTCTCGAGGTCGAGGTTCCTGTGGTCGTGTCTACTCTTCCTCAGAAGAGCACGGTGCGGCCAGAGAAGGCTCTGATTCCGCTGGAGATGGCCTTCTTGCGCGCCGACATCCGATTCCGACCAGAGGCTTTCGAGCTGGAGTGCTAGACGACAATCGTGGTAGCTAACTTTTTGATGGCAACCTCCTCAACGGCGACATTCGGTGCGATGGTATTCCCACCATTTGTGGCTAACACTTTCTTTTTCTTTTTGAGTAGGTGCAGCATCGATAAATGAGTAGCCACGCGACCGAAGAGGTACACCCGGATGATCGAGGATGGCTGGTAGGCTGACTGAGAGGCTGATCACCTCGTGGATGTCAGCCTCCCGGCAGCTTGGTTTCGCCTGGATTGAGTGAGTCTTCTCCCATATTTATTGAGGCGGATCAGAGGCCGACAATAACATGCAGAACAGATCCAGCCGGCCAAGTCTTTTCCTGAAGGAGGGTGGCCAAGACATCCTGGCGCAGACCTCTTCGCGGTCTTCAGGACGAGTACTCGCTGTCAGCCTCTCAAGGCAGGCAGCGAGGAAACTAACATGCGCCTTAAACAAATTTGAACCGACGACGTCCGGGTCATTAATTGCTTACATTAATAGCCTTAAATCAGAAATGAGCCTCTTGTTAGTCTATGAATACATTAATACACAAAAAACGTACTGAATAGTATCAGTTCCGACTCTAAGACAACCTTTTCAATGTCCGAACAACCTCACGCAACCTGACTGTTCACCCAAACCTCCGCCACAACATCCCACTCCTTCAACGTTCTCGCCTCTAAAGGCCTCCTAGGCCTCTGTTCCTCCCCGCCCTCTGTATCAACCAGTCTATCCTCCACAAGTAACACCCTCACCCCACCAACGGTAGCAAACCCGGCTCGCACAGGCAGGAATTCCAACGAGAACTCTTGCGACACCAGCATCCTGGGGACGGAACGACCACCGATAGTTTCGTGAAGGTCACTATCGGCTTCGCTGTCTGTCGTGACAGTCACTTCGCTGAGGGTGCGGTCATGACCTGGGGCCGATGCGGATGTAAAGTCAAGTGAGGGGACAGGTACACGGATAGATGGGAGGACGGTGGTGGACGGTCCCAGGAATACGACGTTCTGTGGCTTTGGATTCGTTTCTGTTACGGCGAATGGTGGAGGTAGAACAATGGAAGATAGTGTTGATAATGCGTTGCTAGGTCGAGGAGGTGCTGGTGTAGCTTGCCCTGTTTCGTGTCCATCGCCTCCATCAGAGTCAATATCTTGTGCAGACTGTCTGGGCGATGCATGGAGTAAACGTTGCGCAAGTGTATCGGGGAAGTCCCCTCGAGCGGGTGTACCATAAGGCGAAGGGGTTGAGAACCCTGATGAAGGAAGTTTTGGCGACCAAATCAGGTCTGGTGCACCGGCGGACGTAACGGGAGAAATTGCACTTGTAGTTTGCGGTCGTGCAGGAAGTACATGCTGTATTGCTAGAGTGATAATTCTATCCTTTCTGGGCTGACCGGCAAGCCCGACAGGTATGGGGGCTGAAATTGTGACAGAGAATTCCACCTTGAACGGTTTCTCCACAATAAGATCATCTCTGGGGAGGTATCGGACGACTAAGTCAGCGTCGATAGATTCTTCTGGCCTGCGAACAGCATTGTTTGGAATAGGTGGTGGGGGTGGAGGATTGGGAGATTGTGGCGTAGAGGACAAGGAGAATCCCGGGGTTCGTCGGAATGGCGAGTCAGGGCGATACGGAATAGGTGCACCCCCTTGAATGGGAGGACTTAGTGGGCGTTGGCTTATATGAGGTGATCCACCGCGTGAAGAGGGAGTAGAGGCAACCGTATTCGACCTTTGAAGATGAAGTGGCAAGGCAGGCTTGGGAGGAGGTATAGGAGGCTGTGAGGAGTTTGGTCCCTGTTGGACTTGAACCAATGGGATACGCCGGGAAAGCATCTAAACGAAATTCAGCGTAAAAAAAGAGATTATTCCTGAATACACTTACAGATGTCAATAGGCGACCAGGTTCTCCAAATGAGGAACGCCAGGAGATATCTAGTCTTCCCAGAGGTATAATACTTCCAGGAGAATGCGTCACCGGAAATGGAGGAATGACCTTTGGTGAGAGGATATAAATGTATTGGCGAGTATCCTGCGGTTGTACCTGAGCCATTGCTCCTGTGAAGATGGTTATGGATTCTGACAAGGGCGAGTCTTTTGCAATGTTCGCGTCTATGACGTCCCAACCCTCCGCACATTCAAACTTCATCCGTTGTAGCCAAAGAGCGTCCGGTGTGAGGTTCTGTATATGTACCTCGAGAAATACTTTCTCGCGTTCGGCAGGAGAGAGCAGTGCTGACGGTGAACGGGGAACATGTACTTTCGTTTTCACAGAGAGCGGGTTAGTTACCTTGAGAGTAAAATTAGGCAGATTGAGACGATTCATATACTACTTGACTTACAGAGAACTTGTAGAACTTACGGAACGACTGAGCTGCCGTAGCGTCCGTATCATATGCCGAATGCCGCCCTGGCGATGGGTTGTATGACACTGTACATGCTAGTACATGCTGACCTAGCTCCTTGATTTCATGTTCCACGACTCTCTCAAGAGTATCTCCGGCTTGTAGTGAGAAGTCCGGCCCTCCATACTCTGCGAGTATTGTTTTCGCGGTAGCTGTCTGCATTTCGACCCGTAGAGAAACACCATGGACGGATTGAGTTGCCTCATTATTTACAGACAGACAACTCGAGAAAGTTTCTCCTAGTTGGATGTTACCGAATGCCGATGGGAGCGTGAGCATCTCGGTTATATGCGTGAGGTCGCGAAGAGTCTTAGGATGGCCAGGCAATGGGTTCTTGCCCTGCAGAGATACAACTGACGCCGTGGAGTGCGCTGAGAACGACGAGGAGCTCGAGTAGAACGGTTCCCATGCTGTCGCCAATGTGGGCCTCTAAAGTCGCGTATAGCTTCATTGTACAAGGGATAGTAATGGGCAGTGACATACCGAGACCCTCATTACTTTGAGCGACAGCAACTGCGCCGGTGCCTCCGCCATTCTATCCCTCGGAGATCAAGTTGCACTTGAAGATGGAGAGTGTTGGACTGCCCGTCCTGGAGGTTGGAAGACAATCTTGAGATGAGCACAGACGTGACTCGGCGTAGTCTAACGGTTAGAGGCGCGTTTGTTTGTGGTTGTTAGGATCCCAAGCCTATGCCCATATTTGGGCGCATATAATTTTGACGTCATGCGCGTCTAACTCCTTCCGCACCGGCGTCTCTCTGGTCAACGCTTCAACTCGCCCTCGTCCGAGCAGCCCATCTGCTTCAAACTCTGGATTTACCGCGACGGCCACATTTATATGCTGCCTTAATAATCCAGCAATTATGACCTCTCTCACTCCGTTTGTTCGACGGCGTGTCCTTCAATCCCTTTCCCGAACCACCACAATCTCCAGGCCGTTCTCTGCATCGTCAAGACGTGCCGATGTTGCCGCAGGAACGGCGGATATCAACGCTGTTGAGGAAGCACAGAAGCAAAGCACGCAGGTAATGTCAATGTTGTGCTCGCTTGACCCTCTCTGACTAGATCGTTAGCCTCAAGAATCAGAAGGATGGTTGTATGTTAGTTCAATATTTCCGATAAGACTCGGTACATGGGAGTGAGTATTCGGTAGATGATTGCTTGTTATGACATGGCTCATATATGAGCAAAAGCGTTCGATACTACGTTGGTTCCGCTCGAGAAGATACACTCTTGACAAAGCTTTCCGACATCCTCAGCCATGTCAAGGCGCAGGGCTTCCGAGTGGTTTCGGTGGAACCTCATCCCAAGGACGGTGGAGTTTTTGTGAAGTTCAACTACACGCGTCAGGACGGCTCAGATTCAAGCTTAAACGCCATATTGCGGGATATCAAGGAGACAAGTGCAAAACGCGGAGGTCTGCCTTCATGGATGCCAGGCTGGTCGCATGGAGATGCATGGGTAGTCAAGGGAAATCCATGGAAAGAAGTGCGTAATATATGTGCTTCTTCTATTATTTTATTGTTGATGGCAAGCACCAGGATATGAATCATTACGCCTCCCCTCTCCTCAAAATCTCATTCGACGGACCTGACCTACGCGATGAGACACTGTACAACCTACTGAGGGTACTGTCTCTTTACATCCTCCTTAGAGCATAATAGTGACAGTCTCAATAGCCATATGGAAGAATCGTCACCATTACACCACCATCCCCAGTCCCTGCCGGTACACTCCGTTCCGCTGTGGTAAACTTCCGAAGCATACAATCCGCCACAATTGCGCGAAATACCCTCCATGGCCTAGCCATTCCCGCAGACTCAGGCTCAGGTATTACTCGGATACGAACGTTCTATCAACAGCCTATACAGGCGCATGCAGTTCGTGACTACGTGTCAAGTCACCCAAAGATATTCTTGCCGGTTTTCATCTTCCTGCTGGGCACTTTGACTTACACAGTATGTCTTCTACAATAGGAAATGTCTCTCATTTTACTCAGATCATCTTTTTGTAGGTTTTTGACCCAATTCGGGTGTTTATGGTAGAAGGAAAACTGGAGGACTGGTTCGATTTCCGACGTCAGTTGCATCTTATCTTGTTTTGCAAGCTCTCGTTTCTGATCAGCACAGCAACAGAATACAAGGCATATAAATGGCTTCGCTCAAATGCGATTGATTATTTCTATGACGAGCATCCTAAAGATGGTGCACAAGCGCAGGCTTCCTGGATGGATACATGGAAGGAGCGACAAGATGCACAAGGCGCAGTTAACCGCTACCTATCTGACCTACCGAGTGAGTGCTACGTCATTCGGACAATCATGTGTGCATATCAACATTCGTTGACAGATACTGTGATGTTCATACATGGACCACAGGGAAGTGGGAAATCCCGATTAATCAAAAGTTTGTTAAAGGACTCTGACAGGTGAGCAAACTGCAGTACTACTCTACAAAAATGTGACCCAACCATTTAAACTCGTAGGAAAGCCCTGATCATAGATGTCGCCGCCCTTGGAAATGTCACCTCTGATGTGGCTCTCGTTACCGGTCTGGCGCAACAAACAGGCTACTGGCCCGTCTTCTCGTTCCTGAACTCCATGAATAACCTTATTGACCTCGCAAGCGTCGGTCTTATCGGCCAGAAAGGTATGTTTAATTTTCTAGGATAGCCTTCTCATAATCTAACTAACCGACATCCCAGCTGGCCTGAGCTCATCCCTTGCCGATCAACTTAAACAGATACTCGAAGTTGTAGGCACAGGACTCCAAAGCGTCAACACCACCTACCGCAAGAACCATAAGAAAGAGCTTAAGCGTGAACGTCTACAGAGGCTTCAGGAAGCCGAGGACGCCAGGCAACGCCAACGGATCTTGGAGGGTACATGGCATGATGGGAGGTTAGATTGTGTAGCTGGGAATGGTGCGATGAGTGAGTTGGGCATAGGTGACGAGTTAATGGGTGAGGCGGATATGGATGCTCCAAAGACGGCCGAGGCGAATGTGTCGGAGGGCAAGTCCACTGGAAATGAGAAGGTAGCTGCTGCTGCTGCTGCTGCAGACGATAAGCTGGAGAAGATAGAGGAGGAGGAGGATTCAAGAAAGCAGATAAGCGAGGAGGATCTACAGGCCATTGAGGCGATGCCGATCGTCATCCTGCAAGGTTTCCAGTCGAAGAGTGGAAACGCGAGACGCGAAGAGTTGTTGAACGAGCTGGCTACTTGGGCTGCAGCACTTGCTGAGAACCATGTTGCACACGTTATTGTCGTGAGTGATAACCGCGAGAACGCAAAGCAACTTGCAAGAGGTATGTGTGGTTTCTTGTACGTGGGAATCCGCTGATTTTATGTTGATTTCGCGCAGCGCTACCCTCCAAACCCCTAAACACCATCGCACTGTCTGATGCTGATTCAAGTGATGCACTCAAGATTGTGCAAAGCAAGCTTCAAGATGCCGGGGTAGATTTGATCTTCAATAAGGAGCAGACAGCTTACCTCGAGCGTGTTGGAGGACGCGCTAGCGACCTTGAGAGTGTGAGCCTTGGATTCCAGCTTTTCTACATTTGCTTTAGTAACCAAACTTCGATTTAGATTATTCACAAGATCCGCAGCGGAATGAGTGTTCAAGAAGCAGTCGATGATATTATTGCTGGCGGTGTCAGCGAGCTAAGGAAGAGAGCGTTTGGTGACGACGTTGAGGATGCAAAGAATCTAGCTTGGACTCGTGAACAGGCGTGGGTATTGATGAAGCAACTCGCAAAGAAACCAGAGGTCAGATTTTCCACGATGGAAGATACATGGAATGACTAACGAAAATTCTCATCCAGGTAGCTTATCATGAAGTGCTGATCGACTTCCCGTTCAAGGGAGATGAGACGCCATTAAGACAACTCGAGCACGCAGAGCTTATTGCTATCAACATGACTAACGGTAGGCCTGGCATTGACTGAGTTATCTTTCTCCGTGCTAACTAACGCACATAGGCCGACCTTCCTCTATCAGACCTGGAAAGCCGATTTACAGAAGCGTGTTTGAGAAGCTCGTACACGGTAAGCAGATCTGCACCCACCTGACCAATAGCAAGATAAATGATTTAATTCGTGGTACAGATCCGACATTCCAAGCTACGCAGGATATAGCGTTCAACGAGAAGATAATTGCTGCAAACGAGACCATCATCAAGGCTTGCGAGGCCGAGCTTATGACACTGAAAGAGGTAGAGGCAGGTACCTCGCATTGGTGGGGCTCGAGAAGAGCGGTGACTGCTCGCGAGGAGTATCTGCTCAAGAAGATGCGTGTAGCCCAGGAGAAGGTCGAGATTTTGGACAAGCAAAACGTTTCGCTGAAGAAAGTGCTCTCGAAATTAAAGTCATGATATATCAGGTTGCTTGTATTACTTATTGAATCTATACCACGACTCACCTTCAATATCCCACTTGTCAAGTATTCTGGGGGAGAAATGGACTAGAGAAAGCAAGAAATGCATTCCTACGCACATCTGCGTGCAAATATAATACGCATGCATAGGCCTTCAGCCCTAAGAATGTTGTGACTACGATGTGCTATCTACCTACCTACCTACTTACCTACCTACTTGATGATGCAAAATGCGGCCTTGAGCCTGCGACAGATGTGAATGCGTGGACTGTGGATAACGGAAAACATATAACGACTATGGGGAGAGAGATAGACTTTGGAGTCCATGGGACCAAGCCTGAGGAATGTGATGTAACAAGAGGAGGTGAATACTATGATACGATTGTGTGAAGGCGAAAGTTAGCTTATGGGGATCTGGCCTTGATACAACAACCTAGAATGAAAAGAAAAGAGACGGCACTACATAGGAGATGATGACACACGCCGATTAGCGTTTGGGTCCTGGTCGCCGTTTCGGCAACGCTTTCATCTGCCGTGAACCAGCAGGCGGGGCTGCACCCATTGTGAACAAGGCGCCTCCCGGCTCAGGCAGCGCGGATGGAGCTGTGAATGGTGAGGACGTTCCTGCCTGGATTGCCGTGCTTGGACCACCAAAGGTAAAACCTGTAGCACCGTTTTGTGCTGGGAGTCCAGCACTAGTTGTGGCTGGTGAAGCAGGCTGACTACCAGTAAACGCGAAAGGCGCCGCAGTCGTGGTTGGCGTCGAGCCAGAACCGAATGTAAACGCGGTGTTGCCTGCCGGTTGGCCAAATGGTGATGCTGGCGCGTTGGAGCCAAAGGAGGTACTTTGAGAAATCTGAGGAGCACCGAATCCGAAGGGAGCTGAGGGCGCTGTAGGCGTGGGAACGGGTGTAGTGAAAGCGAACGTCGGAGCAGGCGCTGCAGTGGTATTTTCTGGCGGCTTTTGAGAGCCGAAACCGAATCCAGTGCCCGAAGCTGCCGGCTGGCCGAACGCAAATGCACCGGACGGCTTTTCTGCAGGCTTCGTCTCAGGTTTAGCACCGAACAGAGTTGACGAAGCAGGTGGCTGAGTAAAGTTGAATCCGTTAGTCGTCTGTGGACTTTGGCCGAAGGGAGACGAGGGTGCGCTGGGAATGTTGAATGGGAAACCGCCGGCGTTGATCTTTGGCAGTTCGGGTTTACTACTCAATTCAGTGAGAGTGCGCGCAGGACTCTCGTCCATCATCACCTCCGAATCTTCCCTTTTAGGCGGGGTGGCTTCTCTGGTAGGGGTGCTCATACCAAAAGCAAAAGGTTTCCCTGCATCAGCTGTCCCAGTTGTGGTAGCAGGGGTACCAAATCCAGTGGGAGCGGTCGCCGCCGCTGGCGCGCCGAACGTAAAAGGTTTGTTTTCATTCGTAGGTGTGGCAGGAGCAGCACCAAATGCGAAAGGAGACTTTGTGGGGGTAGCAGCAGCTGAAGAAGGCTGGCCGAAGGTGAACCCGCTACCGCCTGGTGCGCCAAACGCTGGCTTCGGTACTTCAGACGGTGCAGGTGTACTCGGAGCAGAAGCTGGAGCAGGTGTGGTAGGTTGTCCAAAGGAAAACGGTGCTTTAGAAGCCTCAGGAGTCGAGGAAGCTGCTGTGGTAAATCCTCTAAACGGAATCAAAGGCTGAGGAGCAACAGGTCCCGAGCCAAAGAGAGACTTAGATGCTTCTGCTGTCGTGGGCCTACTTCCAGCATCTGACTTCGGTGCCTCGGCCTTCACAGGCGTACCAAATGTGAACGGATTCGGTGATTGTGGAGCTGCAGGTGCAGCGCCAAAGACAGATTTAGGAGCCTCAGCGGCCTGCGTCCTGCTCTCCGCATCTGTCGTAGGTGCTTCAGCTTTGGCAGGTGCGCCAAAAGTGAATGGAGTTGAGGGAGCTGCGGGAGATTTAGATTTTGTAGGCGTACTGAAATCAAATGGAGCGGGCGAGGGTGACGGAGACGCAACCGCTGGCACTGTGACCTTCGTAGGTGTACCAAAAGCAAAAGGAGCTGGCGACGGCGATGGGGAGGCGATAGCCGTCTCTACGGGCTTACCAGGCGCTCCAAATGCGAAGGGGGCTGCTGAAGGGGTAGACGCCTTTTCTGCAGGTTTTGAGGAGACTCCGAAGGTAAATAGCGAAGGAGCTGCGACAGCTCCAGGTGCCGACGTAGTAACAGCTTCCTTTTCCTTAGGAGGCGGTTTCGAAACCGAAGTCGAGGACGCAGGTGCTCCAAATGCAGGGAACGCAGAAACAGGCGCGGATGTTCCGGACGTTCCGATCGGCGAGCGTGGTAGATCTGCGGATGAACCACTGGCGGTACCAACAGCATTCTCTTTATTATGCGAGGAAAAGAAGTCGTTGGCGGGTAACGTTTGCTTGCTGCCAAAAGTCGATGGCTGTTCTTCAGCGACGATTTTCTTATCATCGGGAGGAGCGAAGAAAGAGGAAGCTGGCTTCAAAACCAATCCACTGGAAGTGGATCCAGTGAGGTTGAGTGAAGGAGACGGCGTTATAATAGACTTAGGCGACTTCGAGAGGAGGGATGAATTGGCGAAGAAATTAGGGACTGAGGAAGATGGTTTGCTTGCCTCTGGTTCAGATCCACTTTGCTTAGAAGACGTAGGGATAGGGCTCGCCGGAACCAAGGCAATCTGAGGAATGCTTGCTAGAAGCGGAGTAGATGGCGCCGGGAGGGAGACGGTACTGCTACTCGCTGCAACGGTAGCGGGAGGAGCGGTAGCCACAACAGGTTGCAAAAATCCGGCTGGTAAAGATATGGACGACGGTTTGTCGGTCTTGGAGCTTGCACTACCGTTAGGCGTAGATGACTTTGTAAAGGAGAATGGAAGGCTAGCAATAGGAGCTTCTTTAGCATTCTTAAGATCTATCTTGGGTGCAGCAGTCTGTTCAAAGGACACATAAGCAGAAGGCAACGGCAGAAATTTTGGAAGGGCATAATTCTTACATCCATTGCAAAACTGAAACCAGCTGGCGGCAGGAACAATGCCGGCTTTGGAGGTGGACTGGAGAATCGAGTATCTTTCTCCTGCGCAGCTTCACCCATGGTGTCATCCTCTTCCTCTTCTTCGATTGCAGAGAATCGACCAGGTCTGTTATGTATCATGGGGTGTGTGATAACGAAGCGAGACGACCTAGCGCGTCCCACTCGAAGCGAAGATTGCTCGCGACCACCAATGGACGTTACAGGAGCTTGTGCCTCGAGCTCTTTGTTAGCTATAGTAGGCTGAAATTCTGCAATCAACTTCAAGTCAAGCTCATTTGCGGTCTTCCCAGTCTCTTCTTCAACTTCGCCCTCCATAGACAAGGCCTTTGTTCTCTCTTGTTCCTCCTCTTCCTCTAATCTCCTCTTTTCCAACAACTTCTTCATTCCTCCCCTACCCGCATAGGGCTTCGCACTTGGGCTCTGACCAACTCTGATCACTGCACCATTCTTATCTGCAGTCCCCAGCCGTGGTTTATCATTCCTGTCGTGCATGAGAACCGGTGCCTTTCCTCGCCTAGTCTTGAACATTTCAGGAACTGTGTTTAAACCGCGGAGACGAGTAGGGAGAAGCGGCGTCTTGTATACGTCGAGTTCATGGAGGGCCTTTTCGGCTATTTCGGTGGGTAAATGTTATTACTAGACCTCATTGAGTGCGTACTTTCGGAGAGCTTACCTGGTGGTTGTCGCGATGTATGTTGGATGTCTTGCATCGAGCCTGACTCTGAGCCAATCATGAGTGAGCTATGCGAACGCTGTAGTGGCTTAGCCTGCACAGAAATCAATGACATGCATCCCTGTTTCCTTTGATATGCACTCACCTGTTTGTGTACTTCAGCTACGGCTCCCAGAGTGAGCGACCCTGAACGCTCTACGGGAGTGGCCTGACGGGAGGCGTCGGGTGGGGCCCTAATGAAAACGGGCTTCTCGACAAGCTCATTCACCTGGGGAGGCTCTGATGCCTCTCGCTCATCCTGGGCAATGAGATCCATGTCCAGGTCAGGTATCTGAGGCGTTAAAGACGTGCGCATCCTGAAGGGCTTGGCTGGAGACGTGGGTGACTCCTCAAAAGATAAATCCTCCATGGAGGCATCCCTACTGAGTGGTACGGGGGTGAGTGCCGGCTTGTACGACACCGAGCGGTAGCGTGTAGGCGGGTCCATTGACTGCGTACGGCTAATACGCATCGGCTGGCCACGAGCCCCACCCAGCCCTGGTGACATGCCCATCCTGCGCGTCGATCTTGAGAGAGCGGCGACCGATGAAGCACGAGCGTGTGGGGTGAATGCCCTAGAGGTCTTGACAGGATTCGACTGACTGAATGCTCTCTGCGGCGGATCCAGATAGCCCGACACTGTCGACGGTAAACGCGGTGGTCCTCCAACTGGTGGCCTTCTGATCTCTCCCAGCTCTCCCAACTCCTCATCCATCTTCTGCCTCTTGTTGCCACGCGTTCCTTCTTCCACCTCCAACCTCTCCACCACCTTTTTCCTCTTTGAAGGCGTATCTGCCTGATCGCTGCCCGAACCGAACCATGGCAGTTTGGCCGGCAAGATACTCTTGATAGTACCCATGAACGAATTTGAGCGAGAAACCATATTGCGGTTCTGACCAGCCGTGTTTTGAGCTGGCATCAAAAGCAACCTGGAATTAGAGCCTGAGTCTACAGACGGCGAGCTCGTTGAGGGCGAAAGAAGAATCGAGAGGAGTGCTGTGGCCCAGCCAAGGAGAGGGCAGAAGAAGAGAAACGACGTGACGTGTGACCGCAACAGGGCCGCGCCTCCACCGCACGGGGTGACCTCGTTGATGTCACGCTTGTGACTGGCGCGTTGTGGACGCGTCACACACCGCGGTAGGCCCAGTCGCGATCGCTCTTTGCCTCTTTCTCATATCCTAGTCTTTTGTTTCAGACGCGATTACAGGCATTTCAAGAATTCAAATAACGGTTGAAGAAGCATTGAAACCCGTACAAGAGTTCTTACTCAACGACACCCCACGATACCCGATAATCAGCAGCGTGAAGTACTCTAGTCGCGACCATGCCTCGCGAAATTGTTACAGTACAGCTGGGGCAATGCGGAAACCAAAGTGCGGGTTCCATCGCTGCTTAGGAAACACCTGCGCCGAAATATCTGACATGAGGTGCTTGAAGTGGGTTCCGTATATTGGCAGCGTCTTTGTGCTGAACATGGCATATCGAAGGAGGGCATCCTTGAAGATTGGGCGACGGAGGGCGGAGACAGGAAAGACGTGTTCTTTTATCAAGCAGACGACGAACACTATATTCCCCGAGCCATCTTAGTGGACTTGGAACCGAGGGTACGTTTTTCTCAGATGCCAAGTGCCGACTGTGATGAACCCGCCTTTTGATCATAGGTTATCAATAATATTCTGGCATCACCATACGCCAATCTGTACAACCCGGAGAACATTTTCATGTCGAAAGATGGTGGCGGTGCAGGGAATAACTGGGCGCAAGGCTACGCGGCGGGTGAAAAGTTATACGAAGAAGTTATGGAAATGGTCGACAGAGAAGCCGAAGGGAGTGACTCTCTCGAGGTAGGCTTAGGATACACATTTAGGAACTGAAAGCTCAATTTTATTGTTACGAACAGGGCTTCATGCTCATGCACTCAATAGCAGGTGGAACAGGCTCTGGGTTTGGCTCGTTCATGCTTGAACGGCTGAACGACAAGTTTCCCAAAAAGCTCATACAAACATACTCGGTATTTCCAAACGCGCAAGAAGGAGACGTTGTTGTCCAACCATACAACTCCATGCTTACTCTGAAACGACTCACCAATCACGCAGATTCAGTAGTTGTTCTCGATAATGGTGCTCTTGCCCGTATCTCCGCGGACAGACTACATGTCCAAACACCCACCTTTGACCAGACGAATCAACTGGTACGCAAAATAGACTTTACACTTCCGTTTATAACACTTATATTGATGCACAGGTGTCCACCGTCATGGCCGCCTCCACGCAAACCCTCCGCTACCCCGGCTACATGAACAACGATCTAGTCGGCATCATAGCATCCCTCATCCCAACACCTCGTTGCCATTTCCTCATGACGTCCTACACCCCCTTCACGAGCGATCAAATTGATAAGGTGCGCAATTACTTCTTCGTCGCCTCCCAACATATTCAGCTTCCACAACCTTTGATTTTTTGACTATCGCTCGCCCGCGCACCACTCATACGATATCAAACATACGCGATCATGGCCTCATGGTTTTGTTTCGACAGGCAAAACCGATACGTCGCACGACGGTTTTGGACGTTATGCGAAGGCTGCTGCAACCAAAGAACCGCATGGTCTCTACCGTGCCCAGCAAAAGTGCATGCTACATTTCGATATTGAACATCATACAAGGAGATGTTGACCCTACAGATGTACGCCCTCTCCCTGTCACCCTCTTTCCATCATCATCTCTTCATTATCGCTCTCCGACATCTCCTCGTCCCTTTCATCATAGTCAAAATCGCCGTCATTCTTCACTCCTTTCTTCCTTCCTCCTGCTGAAATATTTTTATTTACGAGGATTGATTAATAGGTCCACCAATCACTGCTGCGCATCCGCGAACGCCAACTCGCCAGCTTCATCCCATGGGGACCTGCTTCCATCCAAGTGGCCTTGACTCGTAAATCGCCATATGTTCCGACGAACCACCGTGTGAGCGGATTGATGCTCGCAAATCATACCAGCATCGCCTCTGTGAGCTCTCTTTCCTTCTTTCATTTATTCGTGATTGTCATTTGCCTGGTTGTCTCGTCTCGTTGGTTGGTTGGTTACTCGCTTGCTATGTTGCGCCAACAGCAGACGAGATAACAAAATGCTACCTCCGCACAACTCATACTGACGCAAATCATTTTTATTGTTGATGCTGTCGCTCTTTGCGATGATCACGTAGTTGTTCAAACGGATGATCGATCAATTCGACCGTCTCCGCAAACGCAACGCCTTCATCGACCAGTACAAGAAGGAGAAGATGTTTGAGAATGGGTTGGAGGAATTTGACGACGCGAGGTGCGTTTCCTTCTCCTTGTATGCCCGCATTTATTCCTAGCACACACGTCCCCTTCTTTTCCTGTCATCTTTATGATACTTCTACCCGCTGTGGGAGTTGATGAAGCTATTCTTAGTCTTCACCTCTCCGGCTCAGTTTCAATTTCAGCATCCTTTTCACGACTTTCATGATAACTGACTTCATCTCGGATCGTTGGTAGAGCAACAGCAGAAGAGCTCCTCAAGGAGTACAAGGCGTGCGAGAGCGCAGATTACATATCTTACGTGAGTTTCTGTCTTTTATCTTCTCCTTCCCCCCTATCTTCAATATTTTACTTACTTTACCTTGCTCACCGTCATTTCCTCACACTCACATATCTCCCCACTACTATATCTTTCTATCATCATCATCATCATCATCATCATCATCATCATCATCATCATCATCACTCCAGAACTGAAGAAATCAACCTAACGAATTATTACTAATTATAGGGATCCCCTGATGGCGACCACGCTTCATAAGCTCAAGTCGACTGTTCTGCGTACTGTAATAATAACTTCATGTAGCTTCCGTTGCAACGCATGTACGCTACCCGTGTCATATGTACAATGTATGACTCCTGTTCGGTGATGGTGCATGCATGTATTTTTTTCTTGGACCTCAGCTATTTCCTTTTACCTATAGCTTCGTGTACTCTTGTCGTATAATGAATGAATCCGAGATGATCACTTTCACTTGGATAGTAAAAGCTCCAAATATCGGAGGTGACGGAAACGTCGACAAAGCACGCGACACAGACATGACATGATGTCCAGATCTAGTGGAGGCGAAAAGGATATGGATTTCTAATGGTTACATAGAATTACTAACGGATGTCGATGGAAAAAGAATGCGTTATGTGGTGTACAGCGAGAGAGACGAGGATAGAAAGGACGGTCAATGCGACTTGTCGTAAAGCGAGTCGGTTATGGGAGGGACGTCAGTTTACGACTTCTTCGGCCCTCCTAGCTTCTCTCCGATGTTCGCGCCTGTTGAGAAAAAAAGTTATTATCAGAAACCGAGTTTGCCAAAAATTTCGAGTTGTGAGTATTTCTTTTCGCCACAGGACAAAAACTTGCACTCAAGAGAAAAGAGGAAACTCCAACTCACCACGCAACTTCACTCCAAGCGTCCTCTCCAGCTTTCCCAAAATCTGAGGACTCGGTATCGCCTTCCCGCTCTCATAATCCGAGATCACGCTCGGCTTCTCGTTCACCTTTTGAGCCAAGTCTTTCTGGGACAGCTCCTTTTCTTGGCGGGCGGTTTGGATGGCTTTGCCGACGGAGGCAGAGATCTTGGGGGGAGGGGCGACTTCGTTCTCGCGGTCAAGTTTGGCTATACGTTGGTGGTCGGTGCCTGGTAACGGGGTGAGTGGAAGCATTAGCAGGGAATGAAAAGAAATAGAAAGGACGAGAGTACGCACCTTGGTGAGCTTTGTTGGCACCTCCGGCTACTTTCTTCTCGGTGGCGACGACTGCTCCTACTCGGCGAGCCTACCCAATTTCAGTCAGTTCGACATATCCTCGGTATCGTCATACAGCGATATAATACCTACAGCTATGAATTCAGACGTTAAGCTGGATGCCACGACACAAGATAAACTACCCAAGGCCACGTACCATTCAGATCGCTCGTGTTTCTGGTCACTTTGGGGACTTTGCCTTTAGAGCCGATGACGGTCTTGGAATCCCACTCGAGGTTGCTCATGTTGTCTAATTGTCTAGTGTGGTATGCGGTGGTGGTGGTGGTTTGGGATGAAGAGAGGTAGGTGGAAATGCGGGGAAGCTGACGGAAGGGTTGGGCGGTGTTGACTGGTTTTATACGTGTTGCGCGCCTGAGTCATCTTCCGAGGCAGTGAAGTGACTTTGGGCCGCCTCGCTGCCGCCTCAACGAACACACGACTCATTCCAGCGTATAAGCAGTTACTCGAGTATGGTAATAATATGTACAATTGATTTGTTAATAGTCTTACGCAAGAAGCATGGAATGATTATGATTAGAATAATGAGGGTATTGCTCCGAAATGCTATGGTATGTCTAGATGAATTCTTCCTCCCAACCATTTGTTTCTCGTAAATTAGGCTTTTTGAGTGAGACGATGGACAGCGACCGCCGTAGCAGCGACGCCCGCAAAGAACCCGAGCATCATCGGGACGAGGGGAGTGAACGGTAGCAGAGGGGCAGGACCAGCGGACAAGCCTCTCTTTGCAGCGACGAGCGGCCCAACCTCCTCCAGCCTCGGCACCCGACCATTCTCCCAGCCTTCGTTCAAGAGTTTGAGCATCATCTCGTCGTCGAGCAGCGCCAGTTCCTCCATCTCCCAGGCATTGCAGACGTCTATCATCCACCGCATCCTCTTCTTCCCCAGCTCGCCCCCGACGCCCGGCGCACGCTCCCGCAGCTTGCTCCTCAGTTGCCCGACTTTCTCGATGGCCTCTCCTGCGTGGTCCGGGATGCATGCCTCGATCTTGCGCCGGATGATATTCGCGAGCTTTGGGGACTGCCCGTTGGTGGAGATCATGATCTGCAACGGCCCCGAGCGGATTTGAGAGCCAAAGTAAAAGTCGCAGGAGGGCGGGATGTCGGCGACGTTGATGGGTATCCTGCGTTCGCGACAGAGCGCACAGATCTCCCGGGACTTTTCGACGTCGTCTATGGCGGTGAGGACCATGTCGACGCCCTCCAAGTCTTGTGGGCCGGCAAAGGTGCGATCATGGTAGGTGATACGGTCTCCCGCGATGTCGATGAACTGCTGTGTGAGCCTGTGGAGGCCTGGCTTTGGTGCAATGAGGGTGATGCGTGCGTCTGCGACGAGGACAGACTCGATGCGACCCGACGCAACGTCGCCGCCGCCGACGATGAGGACGTGTTTGTGGCTGAGTTGCCAGGCGAGGAGCAGCGACCCGCCGGAGAGGTGCGATATGTCGTGAGTGGCCATGGGTATGAGGACAAGTTCTTGTGGGCGTCTCAAGTGAGTTATGTTACACTACTTGAATATTTCATTCCTTCCTTGCAAACAAACCAACATTGGTTGCTGCTTTGATACACAATTTACTGGAAATTCAGCCTCGATGGGTCTCGAATGGGGTTGTGGCCATAGCGACAGCCTGCGACGGTCGGAGGGCGTGATGTTGTTGGCGACTCCTGTTGGGCGACTGTGTTGGGCGACGGTCGTTGATCATCATTTCTCTCCTCTCCTCTCTCCGCCACGGCTGAGCTGGTGAGCATCGCCTTTTAACCTCTCTTTCTTTCCTTCTCCCATCTCTCAGCTTCGTTTGCTGACCGTCGACTCCTCCTTCCAGACGTTGACCGTCCCACATTCCTTCCTTAATCCTGGTGCTTTGGTCGCCAGTCGAACACGATCTTTACTCTCCGGAAGAGCCAGTTCCTCCCCCGCCTTCAACACACACAACCCATCCGACCCCAAGAGCCACAGGCTGTCTCCTTCTAGCTTTCTTGTCCAAGCACGTCCTCGATAATTCCGCCCTTTCATTCCCCCCGCTCACACAGTACGCCCAGTCTGCTGCCTCATTGTCTCGTCTCTATAGTGACTTCATCCCATCATTACAGCTAGTAAACCTCTCTCGCAGGCTCGAAAACATGGTCTCCAAGCGCATCCTCGGTTTCTATGGCTTCACCCAGATGTGGCTCCTCGCAGCGGCCGCCCTCTCCATCGCCATGTCCGTAGTGTGGAAGTCACCAAACCTGATGATTAACTTTACCTTTCATGACATTGATTTGACTGGTGCGTCCCCCGTCAATATAGTAAACATTGTAGCACTAATTAAAGGCCACCCTCCCCAGCTGGTCTGATCCTAGGTATCTTCCTCCTGGTTACATTCTTCATCTCCGTATTCGCAGTCCTCCAAAAGAATCATGTCACCATCGGTTTGGTCATCCTCAACTGGGCACTCATCGCCGACGGCATCGTCGTCCTCGTCATAGGCACCATCATCTGGTTCTACTCCCTTCACCAACGACAGAACTACTTTGATGTCTTCAAGGCGTCTAGTCCGCAAACGAGGATTGATATTCAGAACAAGGTGCGTGACGACGGTGCGCACAACAGAGAAGTTGCTAACTGTAGCTTCTTTACGTTATGCCCTCTCCGCCAACACGCACATTCCTCTCTACCTCATTGGACATTTGACGACCTTCCAACAATGCACTTTGAATAGTTCTCCTGCTGCGGCTACTTTGCCTTCAACGACACCACCATGGAAACCTCCTCCGGCTTCTGCTCCGACCCGACCGTCGCCAACCGGTTCAATTTCTCCGCCCCTGAGATGTTCGCATGCGTCAGCCATATCAACTCCTTCACGGACTTTACACTCAACAACACCTTTACGACGATTTATGGGTACATGGCTATTGTGATTTCGTTGTTCCTCGCGTCGTTGTGTATCATTCACCAGGTGAGTTTTCGATACTTTGGCGGTTTTATTCTTCGAAGCCTCCGCGTGGCTTCGGGTCGGAAGTGCTATTGTTAGACTTTGATGTAAAGAGTGTCAAAAAAACACACCAATAGAAGTCAAAACGCGGCTCGTTGTTTTGTTCACGTATCAAACTATTGACTTTGCATTACCTTTTTTACAGAGAGTCGAGACAGAACGATTCAGGAAGATCGACTCAAAGCGCGGTGGCCGGGGCTTCGTCTAGATGACGCGCCCTTGTTTCACCTACTCCTTCATTGAAGCAGGTGGAAACGGCATACAAAGGACGGAATCCTTCCTATCTTTGTCTCAGAGTCCTGCGCGAGTTCTTCTTGGTTACCAAAGCACCAGCATCATCTTCTTTCTCTTCCTTCTCGGTCAACGTCTACACTTCTTCCCTATACGCATTTCCAAGATCCCACCTATCTTTCGTCAGTTTGACATACACAAGTCCCGTAAGATTATTCTCGGACCTTCATCTTCGTCAGTTGTTGTTTTTGATTTCTTCATTCTCTCTGCGCAGACGTGTTTTACTAGTGTCGTACTCCTCTTTTCCCCTTTCCTTTTACACTATCGTCGATTCTTTGCTTGACTGGTAGAATTTTTTTTGGCAGTGCAGTCCTCCTTTTACCTCCTCCTCCCCCCCCCCTTCCACCTCCCTGTTCCTGGCTCTTCACACACACTATAAGTCGGTCGGTCAATTGTCTTGTTGCTAGTGGGCGCGTCATCCCTCTCCCCCTTCTCCCTCCTTCTCATCCTCACACCCTACATAAAGCACACGATAAACCTGTGCAACATACACACACACACACACCCGACGCCTGGTGCCTTTCCTTCTCCCCTTCCTCATATTTATAGTATAAAGGGGAAAGGATCGGAGGGAACGTTTAGGGAGATCGTCGTTCGATGTAACATTCTTTATTTTTACTTTGCATACGTGCATGCATTATCATTAGTACTGCGTACTACCTCGGTCGGTCAAGCTTCGAGTCGGGTTCGGAATAGATATCGTCGCGAATGACGTTTATGGGAAGGTTTTCTTTTTACATGTACAAAAGGGATTTACTTTACAAAAGGGTGATTTGTCCTTTGGGTTTTTTTCGAGGTGTGTTATGGGTCGGGCGGTGGTGCGCACCGGTACCGAGCACTGGGTTGCGAGTAAGTACACGGGCATACGACGATAAAGATAGAACGCGCAGCACAACGCGATGACCCCTTCACATGCCCATTGATTGATCAGAGGTGTGCAGTTCGTCACGACGAATTCCGAGTTACGGTGCTTCATCGAGGTGTTAATTACAGTAAGAAAATCGATTGCCGCGTCGAAAAATGTCCGGGCCTCTACCCATTCACCGCTACCATTCCTCGCCTACTACAATGAATCCAGCCAGGAATAACTCAAACAGCAGCCCATGGGTGACTGACGAGCTGCTGGACAGAGATAAGTGCTTGGTATCGGACGTTGGCATCTTGATGAGACATGAGCTCCATCACGCGTGTTTTCGCGCCTAGGTCGGTGAGCACTCTGTGGCAGTAAACGACGCACAATTAGCGTCCGTCACAAGCACAACCAAGCCAGGTCGAAGAAGGGGGAGACAAAAGAGACATAAAACTCACTTCTTCCCGCGTTCGTAATGTTTCACGTATTGCCCAATATCGTGCGCGGCGACGGCGAGCACAAGTGGGTCGGACGATTCTTGCAGTAAGCGTATCAGTATCCTAAAGATCAAACACGAAACACCATCAGTCAGTCAGTGTTCTTTAGTTGAGCGAAAGTTGTGAAGCATGTCATGGCAAGCAGAACACAGCCACGCCGAGATGGTGAAACCGGCCAACGTGCAAAAACTATTTCGGTGCTTACTTGAGCTGCTCGTAGTTCTTGTCATTTAGCTTGGTAGCGTTCTCTTTCCAAAACAAATCAGACTCGTGCACTGGTGACCATGAGAGGTGACCGGAGAGTAGTTCTGAAGTATATTCGTCGTATGTCCTATATGGGATCCAACCCTGAAAGGTTTATAAACCAAAAAAGAGCGGTTGGCGAATGTACGTACGTCAAACTATCGAATCTTGCTGTAAGCTCATCGCGGAGATACTGGACGTCTTCTACAATGTCCTCATCCGTCCACTTTCTCGTGGAGAGATTCTTGACAAATGGTAGGAGCTGGGCAACGAGCATGGCGGGGAGATTTGCGGATGGTGCCTTCGAGACGAGATTCTGTGACACATCAGTTGATCTGAGTGGAGAAGTTAGCGTAAAGAGAGATAAACCTACGCAGAAGGTGGCTATTATGACTCGGATGACTTTCTCCTTGACGGCAGCTTTGGCAATGTCAATCAGGAGGGGTATGATGTCGTATTTCCTGCAAATATTCGCTTTGGCATGATGCGAATAAAATGCAAGTTAAAGAACATACTTGTTGATCTGCTCTGAGATCTCAGTATCGAAAGTGAGTAACCAGAAGCAGAAACCAATTTGGTAGCACATCTGTGGGGGTGGATTACGATGGAGAATTTCAACTAATCTTCGCAAACGTGAGAACACGAGAAGTACGGCGATTCTGAGTTGAGAAAACGCACCCTTGGATAATATTCGTACTGCTCCACACGACCTTGCGGAACTCTCGTCGAGGAAGGACAGCTTCGAGACAGAGGACAGCGATATCGCGTTTCTCAGCCAGAGGATGGGTAATAAAAGTTGATACAGAGTTGAGAAAGGGGGTAACGTATAGTCGTTGCTTCTTGTCAGGCTCGGCACTACAGAACAGAAGATCAATCTATCATACATACTACCATTACTTTCAAGCGCACCCCAGGAGTACTGTCAGAATCTGTGTGGTCTTCAGTTGTATAAAGTCATCTGGCTGCTCTAGTGAGCTATCGTTCATTTATGTGAGTGTGGTTTAACATCTTAGTGCATTGAGGACTGACTGTAACAGCGGTCCGTAGGGCAAATCTGGATCGGTTTCTAAGGCTCTCATAAACAGAGGTATCCGTTCCTCATGATCTAAAAGACGATGAGACACCTTAATGTTCCGAGGCTTGGGTATAACACACCGGCAAGCATGTCCGCAATCATAACCAATATCCACTGCTGTGTTTCCATTCGTTGCAGCTTGTTTAACAAACGCAAGTATAGCAGCGCGTATGCTGGTCCATCGGACAGCAGCAAAGATTCAATCTTGGCCTTTGGTTGCTTGTCCACCTTCTTGATCATAGCCAGCTCCTCAGAGGTTATCAAGTCCGTCCGTTGGTACCCCTTACAAGTCCAATGGTTAGCTATACAAGCCGCTCAAGCCATGCCCGCGTACATACATCCCATGGCACCGGTTTCACACGAATCTTGTTAGAGCTTTCGTCGAGGAATGAGTTGGCGACGAGCGAGAGTGACATTGCGACGTCTGGATGCAGTGAGCTCGACGTCCGAGGTAAAGTAGACACTGCCGCTAACGATGTCACTGCGTACTAGTAGACGCTCATGTCAACTAGGTGCACGTGATCTCATGCTGCTAATTTCCGCGTCCCGATCGTTTCGTGCTCTGCCCTTCACTACTCTGCTTTCCGAGGTGTGCGCTGGGATGTTGTCAAGGTCGGTATTCAACTCATGTAAACGGGGGGTTCCAGGTGAGCTGCTACCTCAAACTTTTGGAGAGAGAGAGAGGGTGATTCATTATAATGACAGCACAGTCGCGTGCAGCCTCTCGTTCGCTGGCTACCGTTACAGATGCTCCGGTGACACCTAAACCTCAAGTTCCTGAGCGAATAGTCAAGAAAGAAGATGGTCAAAAGGTCGCCATTCATACGACTATTCTCTTGAACAGAAATCCTATTCTCACTCGGACACCAACTGCCTTCGAAAAGGCCTACTATGCCTACCAAGCAAAAATTGAACGAGCACTTCATAATCCTCTGCCATATGACTTCTACTTCAAGCCTGGTACACAATTGGAGCTGCAGTTTGACAAGGAAGAGGAAGAGCGGGAGCGGCTAGCGTTCGGGAAGTCAGCAACTCCCTCACCTCGCGTCAAGACCGAAGAGGAGCTTCGTGCAACAGACGAAGATAATGCGGATGCCCTGGCTGCTTTGGAATCGCAACAACAGGAAGATTCCGTGAAACTCTTACCCCGAGAACATGAATCAGACCGTACGGGAGATGTCAAAAGTTTGAACAGACAAGGACAGCGAAATGTCTATTTGCTTGTGCAAGCAAAGGATGAGGCTGGAAAGAAGAGCTGGATGTTCCCTCATGCCCCTGTGAATACTCGAGAGAATCTATTTGAGGTGTGTTGGGATATACTCCGATTTGTGCTTCTCGCTGAGCTCCAAGCAGAACGTTCAAAACCATCTTCGTTCCCCGTTCGGCATTGGCATGGACACATGGGTAGCGAGTAAGAAACCTATTGGTGTTCACCGTACCTCGTCAGCCGCAAAGACCAAAGAAAACGTGCAAGTATGTATCAGAGTAATTCATATTGGAGGGTATTTTGCTAATATTGTTCTTTCATAAGGATGCTTTCTTCTTCTACAAGGCACATATTCTCGCAGGTCAGGTACGACCTGATGGAAAGAACGTCCTTGACTTCGCTTGGCTAACCAAGGAGGAGATCAAGATAAGAGTAGACCAGAGCTACTGGGATAGTGTTAAGGATATGATATCTGACTTCTAATTAGTACACCCATTAATGTCACTTTTGCTATTAACCAGTTTTGATCGCAGGTGAGACGCACCAGTAACCAAACACTACAGCCTGCTCAGACGCTACGTTCTATTCCTGCGCATGCTTCCTCCGCGGTCAGCGAGCGTTCGATACTAACACATCACTCGTCATGTAACCATCTCTTTGACCAACACACAGCTTTAGTCAGCGCCCTTCATGGGCCTATTGTTTTCTGCGTGCTTCTCATGAGAAAGGATGGAACATATGCCGAAAAACGGGGAGCCCACCTGTACATAGGCATGGGAAACAAGATGACTAAACACTCATTTAGCTCACCCACACCGTCTGGGACATGGGATGTGGCTATATAAACCCACAGACATCCAGAGGACAAGATATCACCAAAGCACGACTTGAGGCATGAGGGTCCTTGTATTTGGGTGAGTGCAGTTCCACTGTCTCGGTCTGGTGAACTTTTACTGACCTTGTCCCTATATAGCGCAGCAGGCTTTATCGGCTTCCCCGTGTCTCAGGCGTTATTGCGTGCTGGGTACACCGTTTATGGCCAGACTCGCTCTAAGGATAGGGCTACCCTCCTTGCCTCCAACGAAAGTGCGTTTTCTCCCATCATCGCACAAATACCTCCTGTTGTATATTGACTCAGCCATACACATCATAGTTATCCCTATCATAGCGGAGCCAAGCGATGTTAAATCATGGGAACTGGCTGCTGAAACGGTGGACGTAATCATTGAAGCACTAGCGGGTCTCGACTTGAAAACTGCCTCAATTACCCTACTCAACGCCGTCAGCGACATTGCTCGAAAGCGCCCAGCGGGCTCATCAAAGATCACGTTTATCTACACCTCAGGGACATGGGTTCACGGGGACGACCGCAAGAACTACGTCACGGACACAACGCCCGTGCATAGCCCAGTGCAACTTGTTTCGTGGCGTCCTGAATTCGAGCAGACGGTCATCAACCATCCAGATGTGAACGGTGTAGTCATTCGTCCTTCCTTGGTTTATGGTCGTTCGGGGTCCATTACTGGGAGAATGTTCCAAGCGGCCTATGACAAGAAGCTTGTCTGGCCGGGGACGCCTGGTGGCCAGTTGTCTGTCATTCACCAGGAGGACTTGGCAGATATTTATTTACGAGTGGCCGAGAAGGGTGCCCTTGTTAAAGGGCTGGTGTTTGATGCGTCGGAGGATAAGACTGAGAGTACTGATGAAGTGTTGGCAAAAATGGCTAAAGTGGCAGGGTTGAGATCTTATGAGTACGTCCCACCAACGAACGGTGAGTTTTCCAGCTCAGTCAGAAGAGTTTGCTCTGTCTTATTACTGCAACATTACAGTGTTCGAGGAAGCTATTACTGCTACGGGTATCGTCCGCCCATATCTTGGCCGGGCTCTTCTTGGCTGGCAACCTCGGAAGCATGGTCTTTTGGCGGACTTGGAGCTGTATTACAGCGCATGGAAAGCGAATGCAGGTGTAGAATGAGTGGATCATCTATAGCCCAGAGTATGTCAAATTGTATATTAGGATGTCTAAGTGTAAGATTGTGAGATATGAGCATGCTCTACCGCATAGACCAAAGTAAAGGAGGGTACTATAAGCTGCACACTGCATTACTTAGGTCCGGAGATGGGTTTGCGCTTTTGTGCATCATCGAACCTACGGATGATCACTTCGCATTTTGTGGTCTTGCAGATATGCTTGGAACCTTTTTTCACTTCGTCGGAGAAGAAAGTCAGTCCAGCGGCCCTTTCAACTGCCTCAACTATTGAATATAGAGTTAGAATAAGCAGTAGCATTCTACAAGAAAATGCACTTACCAGGCATGACGAAATTTTCCAGAGGGGCTTGGTCTGGAATCTCAGCATTTGGCAGGACGAATGCTCCGGTTGATATTTCAGGGATATGAGGAGTTGAAGGCGACGATGGTCTAGCTGTTAGAACGACCTTTGCGAAATGTGTAGGGACAGACGTATTAGGTGGTGAGCCAATGACTTCATAATGCTGATGACAAGGGTCCCGTTAGCACAATAAAAAAGCCGTCTGGTTTATGTACTCACAACACGCCATTTGCCATCATTATCGAGTTTGGGCAGATACAGTGGTACTGTAAAGACATATACGTCCGAGAAGGAACCAGTCAGCCGCCTGCACCAGTCTTCAAGGTACGCCCAGTCTATGGAAGCTAAGTTAGTACTCGAATATAGACATATGCGACTGCTTTACTTACAGTGACGGTTGAAGCCAGCACCAACTTGAGGCGCAATGTTGGTCAGCAGGAATGTCTCATTCATAGCTGCCTGATAATAGCTCAGCTTAGCACAGGCAGATGCGATTGGACTACTCTTACTTGTGAAGACTTTGCGTCCGCCGCCGGAACCCTAACACCATAGCAATAAGCCCAATATATCTGAATAGATTGCTCCATGAGAAAGCGTACATGTGTCCTCGGTCATAGCCGCTACGGAGGTAGTCTGAAAGTCTGGCACGGAACTGAGGAGGAATATCTTCGTCTTCAATGAAAGCAGACTTTGACCGGTCTCCGGCTTCGTCTGACGCGTTCTGTTCTACTTTCGATTTGCCCAGCGACGCGAGAGTCAAGTGCTCAGCAGTCTAACATTCACCGCAAATTTCTCAGTTTATGCATGGCACAGGGAAAAGAAATTTATGGCGTACCCATGTAGGATGTCTCAGCCTTCTATCATACGCAGCCACATACGCCTTGCGAACAAGCATATCCGAGATAGGACCAGGGTTCCCATGCTTCAGTACAGGCGAGTCTACCGCAACCAACGCGTTCGCAGTCGTTATATGCGTCGCACCGGTTGGCCGAACCTCAACAATCGGTGGTCCAGATACCCTCGCGGGGGTCACAGCCGTGGTCGGCGGAGGAGGAGGAGGCACTACACGTCGCCGATTCTCGATTGCAGTCACTACACCTCCACCCACGAGTGCACCAACTGCGAAGCATGCTGCTTGCAGGATACTTGAGCTGGGCATTCTGGCGGCCAGGATGCTGTTTCGACCCTGTGGGTGCTGTCCGTTTGAAGGTCGAGGGCAAGAAACGCAACAATTATATAGGCGCCTCAGCCACCTCTCTTAGGTCGACGGAGGTATCGGATTTATCACTTCCTCACATAGTAAAAGTAGCCAATAAATAAATGATTATATTAAGAAGTATTTGGGAGCAGTAGCCTGCGGAAGAGCATAGAGCAGCAGGACATGCACATATCTCCAGGATTATAGTACACAACCTCCTTTCAATCCGGGAGAGAGAGAGAGAAAAAGTATCACAAGAAAGATCCATTGGGTTCTAATATTGTAGTAGAAAGTCATACAACCAAGGGTAAAGCCGAAGAATGAACCTCAAGCAAAGTTGCAGAAGCAGGGGTAGACTATGATATAGGAGCGTAAATACCAGGGAGAGAGGGAGAGAGCAAAAGAGAAGCATGCGAGGAGAACAAGGAGTTGTCAGAGAAGACAGCAGAGAAGACAGAGCCTTCACGTGCTCTGAAGGACACTAAAACAACGGGACTGAAGTAAGTGATGGTAGGTGATGGTGCATTAGGTCAAATGGATTGGCTTGCAGCGTGGCCGACGGAAACAACAGAAAGGGAAAGGGAAGAAAAGAAGTAAGGAGAAAGACTAAAAGAGAGAATTTGGATGTAGACTGGAGTGAGAGCGCAAGATGAGTTGGAAAGATGAAATCGATTGTCCACTATACCAGTGACTCATGAATACTATCTCCGTAACGTCCCGATCGCCTGTATGAGGACGTTTTATCGAGTATAAGGATGTCATTGTACCCTTGGTTGAATGGCCGGATTAAATTTCCAAAGGCTCGTGAGAACGTGCTTCAAAGCCAGAGCGATGTGTCTGACTTTCGCGTCTTTCCCTGCGGGACTCGAATCCACCCTCGCTAGGACCGCGTGGCTGACGAACGACACCAGCATCAAGCCCATTGGCGACACTTGGAGGGAGACTAGGGACGGGAGGGATGGCGTTGCCAAAGGCAGTGTTTCCGAAGAGAGCGGCGAAGCCTCCGGGAGAGCGCCTGGATGGAGATGCGATGGTTGCGTATCCCTCACGAATGTTGCCGTTAGAGGCGCGAGTAACGAGGCGAGGTGCCTGGGATTGGAGAGACTTCATATCTGGCATGGACTTCTTCATGCGCAGAGATTGCGTCTGCGAAGCCGAAGCAGTCAAGAAGGACGAGGGAGCGCGAGAGAGCGTCTGACGGATAGAGGCACTCGGAGGCTGTTGTTGCTGTAAAACCTAATTATGAGATGGCATATCTTTCCAATAGAAAATGAACAGACTCACAGTGGATGGGTCGATTCTAGTGACAACAGCATACCTATCCTCACCCTCGCCGACAGAGTAATGGTATACCCCCAGCTTCTGCGCGACCAAATGCACAACGCGTCGCTGTTTAGCAGAAAGCGTTCGGGAAAAGGCCAGTTCATCCCTCATTGGATCATCCTTAAACAACAAGATACGGGAGTAGATCTCCAAAGTGGAAGGATCGTTCAAATCAAGTTCGGTAGAAGCAGACTTGACGCTGCCCGGAGTAGTGGGCGGTGGAAGGGGCGAGCTGCTAAGACTGTAACTTCCCGGCGTCGGAAGCGAAGGCACCGGAGGAAGCTGGACCTGAGGCGATGGGAACGACGGGAAAGGGGATGTGCCGGAGAAAGATCGCGACGCAGAGAACGGCGGGGCGATTCCGGCACTTGCAGGGCTAGCAAAGTCGTCAAATTGTGCATGCTGGTGCTGCTGCATCGCGGCTTGCTCTTTCTCGAGCTGCATCGAACGCATACGGCGGATGGCTTTCTCACGTTCGATACGCTCCTTTTCTCCAGCCTGCAGAACCTTTTTGTATTCGACGCGTAGCTTGCGACCTTGCACATCGAACCCATTGAGAGCAGCGACGACAGCATCAGCATCAGCAGACTGCCTAAAATTAGCAAAGGCGAGGCCGCGGAATTGGCCTGCCGGGTCGAGATGGTAGTTGAAAGCATAAGGCGTCGGGATCGAAAGAGAAGCCTAAGAGGAGATGACTAGATGAGCGAGGTGGCAGTGACAGCGTAAAAGGAAGGGGACTGACAATTATGTCAAGGAGCGTCTCGCGTTTTACGTTGAATGGTATGTTCTTGATTACGATGGCGGTGGGTATAATGTCTTCATCCAAACCCTGGGAGCCTGGGGTCATAGGACCGAGGTTTGGAGTGACGACGTGACCCATAGTCGGTGAGCCCCCGGACGACGAGAGGTCAGAATTATTGTTGGGGGACAATGAGCGATTGTCCGAAATGCCGACCGGGGCATTGTCGAGCCATTGCTAACGACGACGACGAAGGATCAGCACTATCTAGAGTTGCGATTTGGTATGAAAAAGTTGCGCACGCTAGGCAAACCACCACGCAAGGTCTTGTTCTTGAGCGGGGACTGACTCAAACCACCGAGCGGGTTGTATTGCGACTGCGCTGGGATAGGTGGAGAGGTAGAGAAATGGTATGGGCTCCTTCCGTTTCCGCTGGCTGTGCCTTCGTAATCATAAGCTTCATGAAGACGTTGCTGGGATGGCCTGGAAGAGAGCGACAGGGTAGAGATATCCGGGGTCGGCGAAGTGCTGGTCATGATATCTTGTGGGTGCGAAAGTAATGTGGATGAGTGTTACAAAATGCTGTAGAACCGTTCGTAAAAATGAGACTCGTAAGAGAATAAAAAGCTTGCGGAGGGAGTAGAGAAAAGATGGTGGTAGGTCGAGAGAGAGCTTGTGTCGAAGATGGTCGTCGATTTCTGAAAACGTGGTGGGAACTAGGCGCTGGCTGGACCTCCCTCAGCTCAGGCGGCTTCGTGGCTGCCACAACAGTTGTTCGCAGTCTATCACCTTCTTTGTTGAGGCCTCGCGTTTTAAAGGAACTGAAACACTCTTTCTGATGATAGTTGCATAAAGAATAACGACGATGGAATTAACAACCATCATGACCGTCAAGTTTGCATCCGTTCTTACTCGAGCACCCTCGACATACCCTCTCGAGCTGTTACTAATCATGATAGACTGCGTCTCCGTCTCTATGGTACCAACCATTGCCGAGATCGACACAAGGCACACCCGAATGGTCATGGTCATACGTCGCAAAAGTCCTATGTAGCATCAGGCGTACTTACAACCTCCTAGAACAACAAACCCTACGAGAAAGATCGGCAATATTACTCAGGGGCTAGCAATGTGGGCAACATCTGGCTCCTCATACGGTGGTGGTGGAGTGGCTGCTCGTTGTGGGGAAACCGTCTCCTCACCAATCGCCTGAGCCTCCAGTACACTCGGTTGTAAATTCGAAGTAGGCGTGGATATCGTGTTCGATCTCGGAGGGAGTGGTGGAACTGGAGCAGAAGCAGGAGGAGCAGCAGGGACGGGGGTGGCAGGGGCAGGGGCATGGGCAGCAGAAGGGGCAGCTCCGTTGTCTGGGAGAGCAGGCAGATTCGCAGGAGGCATCAATGACGCAGGCAACAATTCGGGAATCTCGCCGCCAGCCAACTTTCCACGAATCAGGTACATCGCTACCGCGAACTCTTCCTTTGTGAGTCGCCCGTTTCGGTTGATATCAGCGAGATCCCTGTGCGTGTGTGCGCGAAGTCAAAAAAACAAATCAACCTTCAACAAGTAGTCAGGCACGTACCATATTCTCCCGAGATCTTCTGTAGCCAGCTTGGATTTCGACATGAAAGCAACGGCTGCGTCGCCTTCGAGGTACCCTTGCTTCCATGGGTCGAGCGTATCGAAAAACTTGTCTGAATTGACTTTGTCTACTGGTGATACATCCCAGTTCCACCCAGGAGGAATGGACAACGGTCCTCTTTGTGTAGGCGGGGGAAGTGATGAGCCGGGAGGAGTAGACGGCGTGCTCGGGCTCGCTGGAGACACCCCTGGCCAATGTGGCTGGAATATCGATGCGGTAGCTGGGCTCAACGGAGTTCGAGGAGGTAACGGGGGCGGCGAGCTTGAAGGAGCAATGACGGGTCTACCATCAATGGATGGAACAGGCATTTGGATAGGCCCAGAGTGTGGTTCGAAATTGAGGCCTATCAACTAGGAAAATAGAACACTTCAGAGTATATCATGCACCAGTCAGAATTCAGACTCACGTCTTCAGTAATGGCTTGTATTGACGGTACCGGAGGAGGTGAGAGCTGCCTGGGAGGTGATGCATTAGTTTTCGGCAGTACGTCGGGGAGTGGCTCCCGCCGTTCTGCCATCTGAACCAAATACATCGCTATACCGAATTCTTCGCGAGACAATTGACCGTTGGAATCCTTGTCAGCCAATTTCCTTCGATATGACGCATAAATCAGCTCATGTTCGTATGGTAAAAGTCATCATAGTTACCATATTCGCTGCACAACCTCCTCAGGCAACCCAGTCTGCCTGAGATGCGCCTGGATAATACCTCGATCCAAATAGCCTTGTCGTCTCTCATCGAAGGCATCAAAGAAAGCATCCGCACTAGATCTCACGTCCGCTGGCACGATCCACGTAGAACCCGAGGGCCCCGTAGATGAAGACGGACTTGGCATGTACAAGGAATCAAAATCTGGCTTTGACATTGCGAGAGCGGCCTCTGAGTACAGGGATGGTGGTAAAGAAGGGGGAATGGAAGTAATTGCCCCAGCCATGCATCCTTGGATAAGATACATGGCGATTGTGAAAGCCTGAGCGTCGAGAGCCCCCCGCTTCTGTATGTCTGCGAGATCCCTGCACAACAAATTTAGACGCATTCGAGAAGCGGAATATTGGATGTTCACCATATTCGACTCAGAGTTTCTCGTGGAAGTCTCGACTTCGTGAATAATTCGCGTGCTTGCGTCGCTGGTAGAAGAAAGAAATGAGAAAGGATGCTACAGTATTGTGCATGATGGCATACCGTTGATGATGCCGTTGACTGGCTGACTGTTATCAAATATTTTCATAAATTTTTGGCGGTCTTCGGATGTCAAGGGAGGAAGGGTCCCCGATTGCATAGTGAGCGGCGGAGAGCGGGTTATGCTGCTACTTGGCGACGAATGGCCGGCAAAGGGCTGAGGTGGCTCTGCCTGAGAAGTCTCAAGGCCATCGATCTGTGCAAGGGGGCCAGCTACGCTACTCGTCAGGTCAAGGCACCTGGCATGAAGGTATAAACCTTACCCTTCATAACCAAATCCACAGCCACAGGAGTGCCTGCTTGTACATGCCCAATCAGCCGGATGGTTACACCGACACAATGTCTCGAGAGCATCTTATTCTCTTCGACATTTGCGATATCGTAAATTGCGGCCAATGTTTGAGGTGGGAGCCGGGAGCCGCTCATGATCTTGTAGAAAGCAGGGGTGCTGATACTATCTCCACCACGAACGGCACCGATCTCGAAGATGCGTTCAACCAAGGACATCTCGTATGGGGTAGATTCAAAGCGTGTAATCGCGTCTAACGCTTGTAACTGCGATCATTAATGAATTTGACCATCAATATGTCTCAAGAAGAACGCACTTTAGACTGGGATTTCTGCTTTTCCATGTCCTGCCGTTGGACTAGGCCGCTTTCCGAGTCTTTATATGACTGGAGGGCTTCTATGATCTCTTCATTAGCTGCGAGCAGCTGTGCCAATAGTTCTTCTTCGTTTGTTTCAGCCTCACTGGAAGCTCTTGCCCGAGAATGCTCTGCTTCTGCCGTAGCCCATGGTATTGTCGAGGTGATGAACTTCTGGGACTGGCGGCACTTCTTGCGGAACTCCTAATCGTTATGCGGATAAGATTAGATCAAGCTGGGGATGGAAGACAAGACAGAGACGCACATCGATCAGCTCGTTCTCTTTCAGGTCTTCTGGCTTTGTGTATGCGATGGTTTCACGCAGTAGTTGTGCGTTGCCCTTGGCAGTGCTGCAGACCTTGAAGAGACGCTGTATCTCTTCGTCATGAGACAAGATCCTGACTCTCCGCTCTGTCTCTGCAGTCCTGTTTGGGTCTCTTGGCATGCCATTCTGCTGCCGTCTGGGTACATCTGGAGGTGGAAGGCCAAAGGCTCTGTCCCAGCCGGGTGGTGGACCAGGCGGAGGTGCGTAGGCTCCCTGAGGCGGCGGCGCGGGATAGGGAGACTCTGGTGGAGCAGCTGGCCTCTCTTGTCAACACCGGAGTCTACGAGCGCGTTGGGAACACTCACCAGCTCGTCGGAGTCGCCTGAAGGTCATGAGTGCGGTTCCGTGCGAGAGGTCGTTGTCGAGGTGGAGGATCGGGTTAACTCTCTTAAAGCACAACTGCGGAATCGACGGCGGCTGTACGGACTGTTCACGCTGCGACCTGCCATCGAGATATCATACTTATGGCGGCCATGGCCACAGCAACACGCAGTCTCGCAGCGAGAAATAAGAATAAAAATAAAAATAACAACGAAGAAGGCAAGAGCTGCATAAATATTCGACAACTGGGAGCCACGAGGTGGTGTTGAAAATATTCCGAACGTGTTTTATGTGCACCGTGCACGTAATTATTATTGTGGCAAACATATTACTTGCACGGCCACAAAAACAAATAACCCAGATTGCTATCTTCCTTGTCGCTTTTGCCTGTTTTTTTTTGCAGAATATTTTCTATCGAGATAGCTGTGGCAGGAAAGAAAGAGCAGCGGTGGTTGCTTGGCCAGGACAAACATTGACCGTCTGGGAAATTCATGATGCAACAACTCTACGCGAGCCAGCAACCGCGACTCGCCCACAGCCAGAACTCGTCTTCCACCACCTCCTTCCGCTCCTTCACGTCCCACCAGTCCGCCATTCAGATCCCAATGTTGGGGCCAATGCAGGTCCAGCAGAAGATGCAGCAGGTTCAGCAACTCGGGCCTCAGCAGCAGCAAGGCCCTCAGCCCTCAGAAATCCCTCTTCCGCCACAGAGCGGTCAGGACTTTACCCTCTCAAGCGTTCTTCACTTTTTGCAGACAGAATGGAGACGATACGAGAGGGACAGAAACGAGTGGGAAATCGAGCGTGCAGAAATGCGGGTGCGTGTTGTGTGCCGTCGCTCCCAAACGTCGCGTCTCTAACACCTCCCGACACATCAGGCCCGTATCGCGCTCCTCGAGGGCGAGCGACGCTCGTTTGACAATGTTAAACTCGATCTTATGCGACGCATAAAGATGCTCGAGTATGCGCTTCGAGTCGAGAGGTGTGTATGCTGCCGTTCCATGCCCCCATTCTCATGACCTTGACGTGTCACACGCAGGACGAAGCAACTCAACCAGCCTTCTACTCAGTCTGTGCCACCCACAAAACTGGCTGCTATTCAGTCCCAGATGGGTGGGTCATCCCAGAAGGACGAGGGCAGTAGTGGCAGCTCCCCTCGCAGTGAAGGTGCGTGTTTATCAATACTTGATTAGATCCTTTAGCTCAACCTCATACCCCTTCCGTCAGACTCCCCATTACCCCCTGAGGGTCCAGGAGCAGCTATCAACGGTCCCACACGGAAAACCCAGACATGGTCAACCGGCACCGGCTGGCATCAAACTAACGGTCCCTCAGCAGGAGGCCCATTGGGAACATTGGGAAAACCACCTCCCGGTCGTGACCCTAAGAGCAGAGCTCGTAGCCGGGATTACCTTAAGCAGTGCGTGTATACTCGTTTCATGTATCCGACTGTTGCTCAACATATCGTGCGACCCAATCAGATGCTTGCAAGAAGTCTCTTATCTAACATCACCCCAGGCTATGAATCCGCTACCTAACCGACCTCTACTCAACAACTCCTCTCTCGCGGTATCACTCCCTAACGTCCCATCGTTCGAGCCCGTATATAATGGTCGTCCACGGAAAGTCTTGCCAGAAGTCGGCAAAGATTTCCTCGTTAATGGCATGACCTTGCTCCCTCCGGCCCCCCCTCCACCACCTGGCTCTGGTGCGAACCAAAGCAATCCTATTGATCGTACAGGGATATTAGGCTCCCTAGTGCCGCAGCAGCAGCAGCAACAACAACAGACGTCTACCGGTCCGCCTGTTCAGGTGCAGCTCCAACCCGCAACAGAGCAGCAGCAGGGCACGCAGATGCAGGATGACAAGGAGCTTCCACAAGGGCCGGATCAAGACGATGTGCCTACCGCGATTTTCCGGCCAGATTCTGCTGGTGAATGGAGAGAAAAGTTGAGGCAGTCGCACGACGCTGAGTTGGCACGTGCACAACAAGCGGGTGGATCGACGCTTAGCGGTGCTTTATCATGGGAAAGGCGTTCGCGGTACGAAGACGAGGATCTGAAGACGGAGGAGGAGCCCGATGTAGAGGATGAAGAGAGCACGGAGATTGAGGACGGCGAAGGCAACAAAGTTTGGAAGAATAAGCGGACGCTCAAGAAGTCAGTCTCTGTCTAATGATGTTTTTCATATCTGTTCCCATTTCTATTCTTCTCGTTTATTATACCCTACCTCCCTTGGTTAACTTATCTTGTTTATTTTTTACTAACCCTCTTTACAGTCATTTGGACGCTGTACGGGCGGCTGCATTCCATCCGAACGAGCTTTGTTTAGCAACTGGCGGTGATGACAACACGGTGAAAATCTGGCGGGTTGACGTAGCAGGCCTCGCTTCTTCCGCGTGAGTGTCATATCTTTTCCATCATCTGTTCATTAGATATTCATCTCTGACGCGACTTGCTGTAGTGCACGACCAACGACAGAGGTTGAGCCTCAACTAACCCTTCGCGGACACTCCGCGCCGATTACGCGCCTCGTACATGCCCCATCCAAGAACCTTTTGTATTCCGCCTCGATGGATTCATCTATACGAGTGTGGGCACTGCCCCCATCTTCGCATACAACCTACGCCCCTTACGATGCCACTCGTGCAAGAGGGGAACTGATTGGTCACACGGACGCCGTATGGGATCTAACCCTCGTTCGGGACGAGAACACGCTTATAAGTTGCGGAGCAGAAGGATCTGTGAAGGTTTGGGACGTTAGCGGACCTTCAGGCGGTGGCTCATTAAGGCTTTCGTGGTCTTACGACGGGCTTGATAATACAGCCGATGGGGAGTTGAGTGCAGATAACGGCGACGTGCCAGGAGCCAGTGCCGTTGAAGCCATCAAGATGGACCTGAAGAAGGTGGCTGTTGCTTATCAGAATGCTGTCATCAAGATTTTCGATATTGAGACAGGCAAAGAAGTGATAAAGTTAAACCCGGATCCTACCCAAGGTAAGCATAAATACGCTCAAACGATAGTGCGGAATTGTTGAGTAAGGTTCTATCTGTATAGACGGTCTTCCTGCAGGTCAGGTTAACAGCATCGTATCTCACCCGACGATGCCGATACTTGTTACTGGGCACGAAGACAAGTACATCAGGATGTTCGACATCATAACTGGTACGTAAACTCTGGGCCTATCTGGACTCATTGTATTTTGAGACGGCTTTGACAGGTCAATGTACGCACTCTATTCTGGCGCATCTTGATGCAGTGACATCCGTGTCACTCGATGTTGCCGGGTTTGCGCTAGTCTCAGGAAGCCACGACTGCTCGGTCCGATTCTGGGACGTCCTCGGCAGCAAAGCATGTGTACAAGAGATCACAAATCATCGCGAAAAAGCTCGCGAGGGGGTATTGGCCGTCGAATTCCACCCCTCACTACCCTTCATGGCGAGCGCGGGTGCAGATGGCGCGGTAAAACTATACGCCTCGTCATAGTTTATTCAGTATCCCCCCATGTCAACAATCTCGTTGCCTCATCTCGCTTTCGGACGCTTTGGAATCTCTTGCAATGTTTATGTTTCTCTTGAGGTGTGCACATTCTTGCTCTGGGCTGGTCGTTCCTCCCCCTACACTATAGTACTCCCTTCTCTTAGTATCAGTCCTGGAGGATTATGAAGTCTAGAAGAAGATTTGGCTGTTCATTCCTCTCGGCCGTACATACACACTTATATACCTTATGTCGTTCCGTGGAAAATGGAGCAATGATGACGGCCCTCGATACCAAATTGCATTACATGTGATGATGGAATATTATACGATGCGATGTATGTATCTAAAGCAGGAATGTAGATGAAAAATCAAGAATATCTCGATACAGCTGGTATAAACCTATGAGAAAACGAATTGCTCGTAGAGTGCGTTGCCTGTATATTGCTGTTGACCAACAAACCCTCCCTGGACTCTACCCATCCAACGCATGCCCGAGGGGTAAACATCCGAGACGACCCTCGTGTTTTGTACGTTCATCCGGAATTTTCCTTGGGGTTCCACGTCTATCGAAATAGAGAAGCCACGAGGAGAATGATTGGCCAGTGTAGGAGGGAATATAACGCTCTCGCCAGTCGGCCGAACCTGCATACTACCACAGGTCAACGACATGATCTGGCCATTATGCGCAATATAACCGCTGCTTCCTTCCTTGCCGTCGAGCCCCATGTAGTCAAACCAGACGATGGAGTAAGGGCCGACGTTAGCGTGGCCCCAGTACCAGAAACGAGTGGTATTGGATACGGGTACTGAACCCCAGTTCTGTAAAAGAGCGCAAAGCCATCGATATGAGCGCTAGTTTTTTAAGAAAAGGTATAAAGGCAAGTATTGGACTGACCTGGTCGTGGTAGCCGTGACCAGCAAATTGCACGCTGGTGTCGTTCATGTCCAAGTTGACATACGCAATTGAATCGGGTATGGCGTTGAACCATCCGAGGGTGTCCCCAAGCTTCAATGACTGGCCCGCACCCATGCTGGCAGGCACGCAAGGGAAATGGGCAGGAGCAGTCTGAGGCATGAGAGGGTCGTCAGTACAGCCCGACGGCATCCGAGAGATGATGAGACTTACGGAAAGCATGGTGACGTTCCCAGTGATGCCCGACTGCGGGGCATTGAACTGCAGAGTATACATGGACAGATCTAGCGTTCCTGCCCACAGCGCAGACCCGCCAGGAAACCATCCGATGGAGCTGCTCCCAACGGTATCGACGGTTATCTCCTCTGCGAGTACTGCGGCACTGAGGTCGCTTCCGTCAGGCATGGCGACTGTGGCAGCCATCCCCACCGCTGTGCCGGGGTTCGGTGTCCCAGGAAAGAGGCACTTGTAGTCAGCGGTGAAGAATGCGAATACGACACTAGATTGTCCGTCATCGGCGAGAACGTCGAAGTACCACCATTCGAATGTGCTGTGATTCAGGTTCTTCACCATGGGTCCGTCCCATGCTGAAGAACCCGAGGTGAATTGAACCGTACTTGATCCGTTGTGCATATCAATACCGGAAATGATCGTGGTACTGGCGACATTGCCAATCGTCGGGGGTGTGAAGGCAGTTGCATATGGCAACAGCGCACCAAGTAAGGAGGTGCATATGGAAAGGTAGAAGGACGTGTGCATGTCGAGACTGGTTTACTGAAGTGAAAAAGACTTTGGGTTAGGCTGGTGTAGGGGACTGCTCCAGTAAATCTCCCTTCTTATAATCTCAGCTGTGGCCCAATTGCGGCCCAATTGCGGGAAGCATTTTCTTCGTAGGTTACCACATTCTTCAATGTTCAAGCGGAAGAGGAGCCTAAGGTCCAGTGTTTACTTATCGACCGCGGACGAGCCTCACCGTCCAGCTCGTTACTCTGTGGGAAAGACTGGACGGGCAAAGTAAGGGGCTAAGGCTGGTTTCTCGAGGGGAAGCCGTGATTCCTTCGATATTTGTCAAGAGGTCCTCACCAATCGCCTTACGTTAGAAGCCTTCCCACAGTCCGACGGAGCACTTGCCTTTACTCGATCTCACGAAATGCTAACCCATGACAGAGTTCTCAGCTGTTTTTGTTGTGTGGTGTAGGGCACTGGCAGCAACAGCGGTGGTGGATTGAGCGAGTTTGAACGTGATTTGTCGAACTTGGGTACGTACGTGACTTAGGTCTGATTCGTACAGACCAATACTGATGCCGGTACCACTGCGCTGATCATAAATCTTCTAGCTATTTGATACAGTGTGGCTAGATATACAATGCGTGGCGTGTAGATCGATCTGTTAAATATCTGCGGGCTAGATTAGTGATCTGCATGGAGATTCAGTAGGTGTCGAAAACATACGAATAAGCATCCCTTGCTCTGCGGCTATGATCTTTGCCCCAAGCTGCTCGGTCTGGACCAACTTTGTCACTTGTTCTTCAATCACACGGTGAACGGGCTTGTCTAATTGTTGGCCTAGATCTTCTTTGCAGTGTATAATATAGACGTGGAGACCGGAAAGTGCGTTACGGCGTTCTTCAGCTGAGTCAACTTCGAGTCTTTGCTTCTTCCGTGCCACCGGCTGCTCGCCGCCCTTGACAGCTCTCCGCACTTTGACCACCTCGTCCGCCAATGATATTAGCTCAGAAATGAGGTGCTCTGGACTCATATGTCCGTATAAACGGTCGGCCAATCTTCCAGACGGATACGAGCACTCGATGAAGATGGTCGATAACGTATAGGGTATCTTCTGGGCCGCGGCTCGCCATATGTCTCGGTTCCACCCACGCCTTGATATCGTGTCTGGCTCAACGTCTCCAAAGAAGAGAAGCTCCTTGTTCGAGGCGTCATGCCTGAGAAAGAAAGCGGCGCTTTCATATGTTACTTTATTTCGCATACGTCCGTGACTGAGAGGCATCGTTCGCACTGAAATGCCGTCAGATATCTGTTCATAACGACCATCCAATTGTAGCCTGAAGGCATATGAACGTTCGGACTATGAGAGTGTGTTACGAGGGTACTTACTGTTTGTAGATCAACGATGTCCCATTACTACCATCCCATGACGCTAGATTAGGCCACAGCCGGTCTGAAAAGACTTGTTCAATGTCCTTTAGAGTTTGTTGGACGGCATATACAGATCTAGTTGTCCCAGCAAGAGATCCCGCGCAAAGGACTAGGCTGTTAATGTGGTCCATGTGAGCGTGGGATATGAGATAACACCTGTGAAAGCTGGCATGAGTAAGTTGGAGTGGAGGGAGTGGTTAACAAGCTATTACCGAATCCAGGAGAGAACTTCGGCCGGTGCATGTGGTTTTAACAATTCGTGGTCTCTGCCAGCTTGGTCGAATATGTCTGGTGTTCGCTCTAGAATACGAGTCAATGCACCTATTCCAGACCCTGGATACGGAGCGATGGAAGCGAGCTATGTTGTTATATGAGAGCTAGACGATGGCGTGAGAGGCTGACCTGCTTCTAATGCCACAATCCCTTCGCTCCAAGTCTTCTCGGATGGCTTCAATAAATAGCTGCATAAACCAGATCCCTGTATTAACCCGTGCCGGACAGTTTCAATGCGGCCATCGTGTCTACCTGGAAAGATTGTGCTCGTTGGGGCCTCCACCTAGCGGATTGCCCTTCTGGGTCAGCATCCTATCCTATCCCGTGAGAACCATAAACATACCACAACCCACTACGACGAGGTCAAAGGTCGACATTGGGACTCGTTCAAAGAGTTCCTTTGAGCAACAAAAAATCAGTGAGAATGCGGTGTGACGGGCTTTATATACCACACGGCCTCTTTTGCAGTGTCCTCATGTCGGCGATAGAATGAGAGAAAGCTGCAAAAGCAGGATAGCGCGCGGCGGGTCCGTCGACAATGTCGTTTCCTTTTAGGGTTGCAACGAACGGGGAACGAGGACGACGCTCATAGCCTCGAGGTCGTCACTGCAACGTTCTTGGAACAAGGAAACAACAAACGACGGCTTGTACTGCAACGAGGCGATGCGGAGGCGGTGTGCACACGAGCGAGGGTCACAACATGAGGAGTTTCGATTAAGAGCATTCAACTAGATTCTCGTCTGACCACGACCTACCACAACGACATACGGACAGAGAACTAGGCGTAGTTGTCCGCATCTGGCTAATGTAGTATGGGGCAAGAACAAGAAGAGAAAGATAATGAGAAGGAAAACGTCCAAGGAGCGGCCATAGAAAGATCCAAACGAGGGTTATCCGGTGTTGAGCATCAGCACCATGTATGAAAGAAGAAAGAAGAGAACTTGATAATGATAGCACCACAAACATTTCATACTTGCCATAATTAATTACCGAGTACCTACCAGACAGATTAGTGACTTGCATCATGAGATAATGCAGGACTCTTACCAAGTAAGCTATTCAAAGCACGTTGGACATCATAGTCGTACTGCTCCAGGGCTGTGACGGCCTGGGTACGACTGAAGCCCATTCCGCACAATGTCTTTACAGCCTCAATATCATCTTCAGCCGCGGGTGTTGCGCCATTGGTGGGTTCTTCAACAAGAAGCGAATGAGACAACTGTGACGGCATTGGCTCGTGTTTCGCCTTCTTCCGCCCAAATGGCAGACGAATCTGAAATACAAATGAGCAAGGGAAACATATACAGCTCCACTAAACACTTACACTCAATTTGGAGTGTCTGGCCTTCTCCTTGCCCTCCTTCTCTGAGGAACCAGTCGAGGGACGCGATTTGGGACGGGGCGGAGGTGATGATGTACGTGGGGCAGGCGATATGGAACGTCTTATGGAATGGGCGTCACCCGTTGGAGAGGCAGGGGTTGATGATGTAGGGAATGGCGTTCCCTTGAGGCCTGGTGGAGGTGAGTTGGGCGGGGCATAGTGCTGAGATTGCGTCGAACTCGTGAAGGACTCGTCCAAGGCCAAAGACTCTGATGGAGCCCCGCCGAATGCGTCGTCGAATGAAATACCGTGAGTACCATTGCTGATTGTGGGCTGAACCACGGGTGCTGTCTTGTTAGCAGAAGAACCCGCACTGAAAGCATCGTCAAATGATATAGACTGCGACGGCGCCGCGAGGACAGGGGGAGGTACATGATTTGCCTGTGGAAGGAAAATTGCGTCGAATGCCTCTGATTTCGGCCTCACAGCCGCGGAGGGAGCAGCGGGGAAAGATGAGGTAGCTGGCGCCTGAACCACCGAAGGGCCTGCAGCCCCTACAGGAGGGAAATAAGAAGTGGTTGTAGGAGTCAATGTAGCCGCCGGAGCAGGGGCAGCTGTACTTGTTCCATTCACAGCTTGGCCTCCGGTAGCAGCCTTGGCGGCGGCGAAATCAAAGTCATCATCAAAGGCGGAATCAAAAGTGAACTGGGACACGTGGGAGAACTGCGAGGCGTTTGTACCCGTTCCAGACAAACCCATCGCCTCGTCAAAGTCATTGACTCCAGCAGGTGCGGCCGAATCAGCGTTTCCGTTCTCTTTGGGTGCCTCAGGAGCGGTGAATGGAACAGCAGGCGCCTTTGGTGTTGTATCGACTGCAGTGGGCTGCTCGGGTGTCGGCTCTGGCGCTGATGGTTCAGTACTTGAAGCGCCGAAAACATCGTCAAATTTGGACGTTGGACTATTCCCAGAGTGAGATTCGGCCAACTTAGCCTTTACTGCGTTCAAAGGCTCGTTGTCGTCTTCATCACTATCGCTGTCGCTCTCGTTGATTTCGAGTTCCTTCAGCTGAGTATTCAGATCCGTTTGTTCTTCGCCCTTTCCTTGTTCTTTTGGTTCCGAGACCGCGGGTGAGACAGGCGAGGCAGCTGTAGTTGGCTCAGGCTCCTTCAATTCGGCCACAGGTGCAGGCGTACTGACCACGCTACCTGAGAAATCAGGCACAGCAGTCGAAGGGGGAGTATGGAACAGCTCCGTGCCGGTTGGGGATGTCACGTCAAAAGAACTATCCCTTGCATGCTCGTCCTCCTTGTCTTGCACTGGCTGCCCAAAAGGAGAACCTTCTTGCACAGTTGTAGCCGTCCTCGGCTCTTCGTCAAGCGGCTTGCTCTCATCCCCACCAAAGGCATCATCGAAACCGAAGGGATCAACAGGGTGACTCGTTTCGGCAACAGGGCTAACAGGAGCTGGGGGAGCTGGAGTAGGAGTAGGCTCTGCAATGCCACTTGTAGGAGGCCCAGTGAAAGGCAAGAAGGGAGACTCCGGACGAGGGCTGCCCCCGAGTGCAAGGCGTTCGAAAGGATTGTTGCTCTTGGTGCTTACAGGACTTGAAACCCGACTAGGCGTCGTCTCAGGGCTCAGAGGCAAAGGCTGAGCGGCGGCGAAAGAAGTGATAGATTGTGCTGGAGATGCAACACGTTCGGGGGCGGGAGCGGGAGCTTCAGGTACCTTGGCCAATTCCGCCTCAGCCTCTTCACGTTCTTTGGCGGCTTGTGCTGCCTCTGCTTGAGCTTCCTCGAGCTCCTTGGCAATCTTCGCTCGCTCTGCCTCACGTGTAGCGAGCTGCTTCTTCGCAATGGCCAATAGACCCTTCTGCTGCTTGGCTTCCTTCTTCACCTTTTCTACTTCCGCCTTGAGAGACTCCACTTCGAGACCAACTTCAGTCATCTTGCGCTGCAGCTCGCGGACTTCGTCCTTGTCACGCAAGAGGCCACCAGATATCTCATTCCTTTCCTCTCTAATGGCGCTGAGGTTGCTCTCTGCGTGTATCAGCTCTTGCCTGCTCTTCTGAATTTCTGCAGTCTGAGTAGAGTAGCGATCACGCAAGGTGGATAGCGTATGGGTCTCGGTCTCGTAAGCTGCTTTCGAAGAAGACAACTGCGTTTGCAAAGACGACAATTGAGACTCCTGCTCTGCAACCCGACGTTCAAGGTCTTCACGCTCTTGTTTGACCGTCTCAAGTGCGCGCTTCGTAGAATTGACTTGGTTCTGTACATTGCCAATTTCCGCGGACTTATCCTGCAAAGGTGGAGATGCAGCCACTGCGTCCTCATCGTCTCCGAGAAGATCTCTGTGAGCAGTAGGCGGGGGAGGTGCAGCTATAGGGTAATCAGGATTATATTGTCTCAGGAAAAAAACTCGAATGACTTACCAGCTGGAATAGTGAAAGGTGAAGAAGTCGTAGCCGTAGTAAATGGTGACGAAGCAGTAGTAAATGATGATGAAGTAGTAGCAAAAGGTGACGAGGCAGTCGCAAAGGGATCCGTGCCACCGAAGACACTTGAAGCTGGGTACGCAGGTTGAGTGGGCTGGGCCGCATGCGGGGGGGAGGTAGCACCGGTCCTCTGTGGCTGCAACGTAGGGGGTGTTGGTTGAGTGACCGCACTCTGTGGAGGGGTATCGTCCCACAACAAATCTTTGATAGCATCGGGCACTTGAGACTGTGGAGGTACGGCGGCAACGATATTGCCGCGCTTGGCAGGTGGAACTAGCGACTGTGGTAGAGCAGTTGGCAGCTCCTTTCCCGCGAGCTTACTCTGAATTAAGTGGAAAGCCACAGCGAAACCATCTCGGGTTAGTTGCCCGTTATTGTCCATATCCGAAAGGTCCCTGTTATGACTATGAGGGGAGCAAAACGCCAAACAAGTAAAGAAGAAACTTACCAGATCTGGGCTAATATATCATCGGATAATTTCGACTGCAGCATGAAAGGTACGGCCACGTCTCCTTCAATGTATCCCCTCTTCTGGGTATCGAGCGAGTCGAAGAAGCTGTCCGCACTCGCCTTCTCAGCGGGTGTGACATCCCATTGTTGACTTGTGGATTGGGGTGGGATACTGAAGGGAGAGTTAGTGAGATTAGATAAATTAGATACGTTGTGGTGGCGAGGAGGAATAGGTGGTGTTGGACGTGAACCCGTGCTTTGCGGTTGAAGAATGCCTTGTCCGGTATACTGGGGCTGGAGAATACCCTGTCCAGTATATTGCGGTTGCACGGGCCGGCTAGGGAAACCTCCAGTTAAACCTGGACTGAAGCTTGCGCTACCACCAGTAGCATGAGAGACCACCGCATCTGAGCCAGACTTAGCTTGCTCGTATACATATGGTGGAAGGACTGGGGGTATGGTCGGCAATGTGCCCGACATACTCCCTTGGATCAGGTACATTGCGATTGTAAAGTCGATAACATCGAGCGATCCACGATGCTTGGTATCAGCAAGAGACCTGATAGCAGTTAATATGCTGATTCAGAACACTTTATCGAGTTGACATACCATATTTGTGACAACTTATCAACAGGTAACTTTGACTTGACGAAAATATCTCGCGCCTTGTCACCTGATCATTGTTGAGCTCAACAAAACGAAGCAGAGAACTATACGCCTAACCTGGAAGCAATCCATTCTGTGGTCCGTATCCAAGAAAAAGCTTCGTGAACTTTGCCTTATCCTGCGCAGTCAGCGGGGGAAGCGCCGAACCAGGTCCGGGGGGTGGCGATCTCGCTGAACGTACTCCTGTGCCTTGTCCACTAATTGGTACATTCAAGCCCTCGATGGATGGAGGTGCACCAGCTGAGTGAAAAAAGCAGCGCTGAATTGACGCGTTGGTCGACAAAACTGAGGACGTACGTTTGTGGATAAGGGCTTCAGAGAGAGTCTCTCCTCGTTGGGCGTGACCAAGCAATCGGACGGCGACAGCGGCGTCCTTACGCGTGAGCACACCCTTGCTGTCTTCGTCCGCCAGGTTCCATACCTCTGCGAGGATGTTTCCCGGTAGCTTCGATCCGCTAAATACCTTTACAGCCGCTTCACCAGTGACTACGCCTAGCTTCTGGGAGTCTGTCTGGGTGAATATCTGGTTGACGAGGGCTACCTCTTGCGGCGAGGGAACGAATTTCGACATGGTCAAGGAGGGCGTGCCAGTTTGAAGTTACGAGATGAGAGAGAGAGACAAGTTTGGAGAATGAGCAGGACCCGCGGATTGTCGAGACCAGTCGTATTGCGTACTATTCCGGCCTACGCCCGGGGCGCAGAAGGGCGTCTTTTCGCCGGGGGTTCCGGAAGCACGTGGCATTACGTGAGCAGTTCCCACGCAATACGCGAGACGCGTCCTACGTAAAACAAGGGGCCAGCTTGAACCAACTATTATATAGCACCTCCACGACCTCTCCGCTTTTCTTGACTTTACCCTTTCTCTAGTTATGGAACAAGTTAGCACGACAGCAGCAGGGCGTGGCCCTCAGAAGTCTGGGGCCACTGGAGCTTCAGCAGAGTCTGCAGGGAGCGTGACCAAACGGTGCGTACAGTGGCTGAGTAGTATAGAACGCGTACTGAGACGACAACGTAGACTCAGTCAAGAACTGATGAACCTCATGGTGTGTCTTTTGCTGCTATTATATGGCCACACTTACCTATCTGGTTTATAGATGACTTCTCCGCCCGGCATCGTTAGTGGCCATGTTGATATTCAATCCTATTTCACTAACATCTTTCTTCTAGTCCGCATTTCCGAAATCCGACTCAAATCTGTTTGAGTGGGCAGGCACAATAGAAGGTGCAGTGGGAACGGTAAGCTTTATTTTTATGCCACCCATTACATCGTGATGACAGGACATGCAGGTTTACCAAGGATTGACCTTCAAAATTGCCATACATTTCCCTTCCAATTACCCATTTGTCGCTCCCAAAATCAACTTTGTGACAAGATGCTACCATCCAAATGTAGATATCCATTCTGGTGCCATTTGTCTTGATATCCTACAGGTCAGTGCACTGTCGTGCTGTTCTACATGCTGAGGGATGTTGAAATATCTGCAAATAGGATAAGTGGTCTGCTGTATACAGCGTGCAAACCATTTTGTTGTCCCTTCAGTCCCTCCTTGGAGGTAAGTCGTCCACCTCAGACCTTTGGCGCATTTTCTCAGTATGCTTGTAGAACCAAACAATGCTTCACCTTTGAACACTGCGGCCTCTCAACTGTGGGATAAGCCAACTGGTAAAAGGGTTGTTTCTTTCTCAATCATGCGCAGGCTGACAATGCTATCACGCAGAATTTAAAGCAGAGCTCTTAAGGCTCTACCGCCCCGCTGAGGATATTAACTAGACGACATCACATCTTATCCCGGGGTTTTCTCACTTGTCCGCATGCCATCCACCCACTCACTACTCGCCTACTACACATCAACGACTCTGGACTGAAGGCTCATTAGCATTGCCTGTGTTTCCGCAGTCTACTTGTACAACACTCATACCTGTTTTCACACGATACACACTTTTTCCTGTCTCTGCACGCGTGCTCGACGAACTTGAAGAGAAACTCTTCCACCCAGTCGATAAGGCGCGAAAGACGCCCGTACCTGGAAATTCACATAGATCTTGGATCTTGCGGCTTCAATTTGCCCGTCGAGTCGTGCATACCGCACCTCGACTATTTCTCCGTCTTTCGTCCATCTGTTTATCTGGTAAGGACTGCTGCCTCTGGTTCACTCACCGACGGCTCCGACAGCAGTCATGTCACAGCTTGAAGGGCGCATCAATACCTTACAGCCCTGCTTATGTCAGCATCAGTCGCAATGGTATATTGGTGGCAACGGTCGGGTTTCACTCTCCCCTTTGTGCTTTTGCCACTCTTCGTTCTCCCTCTATTTCGTTTTTCCTTACGACAAGTCGCTGGTTGACCCGGGCTTTTGTCTACCTTACACACGCTCTTTTTGTGCTTTATATTGGCCTTGACGGTCCATTGACAAGCATCTCATCCGCAACTCTTAGCTGTAAGTCGTCTGCTGGATATACGTACCGAACACTGCAGTTGAACAGCAAACATATTTTTCAGCTACAGCTTTACCTCATTTGTAGCCGTGAATTTGTGCTTTATATTGGCCTTGACGGTCCATTGACAAGCATCTCATCCGCAACTCTTAGCTGTAAGTCGTCTGCTGGATATACGTACCGAACACTGCAGTTGAACAGCAAACATATTTTTCAGCTACAGCTTTACCTCATTTGTAGCCGTGAACCGTCGTCTCTCAGACATCACACAAATCCAGGCAGTTGCTCGCTTGCAACAACTCGCACAGAACACATTACCTCCTCAATCACAGGACCTTACCTTACCATGCCTCGCCGCAACCCTCCCACCCCTCTTCGCCTCCACCAAGGCCCTCTTCCATCTCGCACCCAACCCAAACACACCCTCCCATCCGTCCCTCGCCCAACCTTCGTTCCGCTCGCTCCAGCAGGCCCGGGTCCCCTTCCACGCACCCGCATCCAAGAGGCTGTGCCCGTCGTCCACTACGACGCCCTCCGCCTCTCATACAACCAACTTCCCATCCTCGCCAAACCCTCTCGTCTTACCTCTGGATCATCTCAATCCCACTCCAGACAATCTAGCTGGGATAGCGATGGTGCGACCTCTCCTACGGGTTCGGTGTACACTAATGGGAGTGTGAGTCGGCGCTCGTCTGTCGACTCTCTTGCGAGCGATAGCAATTGGCAAGAGGAGGAAAAGAATCATATGCCTGTCAGACAGAGGGGTCCATGGGACCATTCGGCGAGCATCCAGGTGCACGTGGACGTTGAGAGTGTTTTGCCGTTGCCTAGGCCGGTAGCCGTGAATACCTCGGTGCAGTAATCGTTTCATACCTCTGCCTAGCGAGAACTCTAGCGTTTGATTGCATGGACTACTCTGGATATCATTCCCAAGCTATATATGATTTCTGCTATGCTACGTTTGTGTTCTGCGCTGCTGTTTAATCATTTGAAGTAGATTTTCTAGTTTTGAAGTTGTCGTTTTAATCCGTTAGGTAGTCGAAGCTCTGTAGACTGCAAGTTGGAATAGGAATGAGTAGAGTCCGGCATTGTGCCACATCCTCTCCCAGTGTGACCCTTTACGTTCATGCCCCGTAGGTCATTGACTCGGCGCGATAATTGACTCCTACCTCGTTTGCCTGTGAACGATTGAACCCGTAATAGTGACTGGCACTGCACGCACGCTGACCATGGGTGTTACCGTCATGGAAGAAAGAAAAACAGTAAAGTACACAAACACAGCTGTATCGACTTCGTGTCGCCACGCAACATTCCATTTGTTTGCTAAGCATCATTAAATGGATGGCAAGCGAACAGACGACTTGAATACACATCCACGTATTAGAATTAGCTTTGGAGAGTGTGGTTGTTTGGGTGCGATGAAAGGATCTATGGCGAAGAGGATGACTCGGAATGCTAACCACACGTTATTCGTTTACGAACTTGTACGTGATAGGTGTAGATTCAGCACTCACTAGCACTCTCGATTGATTTGTTGTATCCTCATCGAGGAAGTCTAGTTAAATTCGGAGTCTCGACTCTCGGGAAAACTGTCGTATTGGAGGACAAGCATGATCGATAGCGATACAGGTAGTGTTGTACAGAGTGATAGCATTTGTCTGTCTATTTCTTGCCAGATCTGCAAGTCGCAGTCAGTTAACCTCCTTTGGGAAGGAAAACGTCCACTCACTTCTTGATACCGCCACCAGGAGCTCCTCCTGCAGCCTTACGCTCAGCTTCGCACGACCATCAGAGGGGAAACACCAGTACACACCTTTCAGAGCTGCACAGCATTTCAGTCACAGAACCATAGAAGCATGAGATCAATCTAAAGACGCACCTTTGTCCTTTGCAGCCTTGAGTGCAGCAGCCTCTTCCTGTTTTCTCTTTTTGAAGGCGACATCCTCCTCATCTTCCTCCTTCTTGTCCTTCTTGGGTGCCTACATGACTTCGTTAGACAACTTAGATGAAGATGGATCTTTCGTTGGGCACCTTCAAAGGCTTGAGCTTACCACCCTGCCTGCTCATGTCGTGCTCTGAGATGTGGTGGTTAGAGCGCGAGAGCTGGATTTGGATCACACCTTTGATGAAAGTCGGGTTAGGGTTCCGCGCAGACACCTGACCGACGAAAAAGGCAGGTGTATTGAATCAGGGACGCGCATCCGGTTAATGCCGAGGTCACGTTCCTGAGAGTTTTGATTGGCGGAGAACGTCAAACGCGACGGAGCATGCGGTGAGATTTGGGAGTGCAGATGCCGCGAAATCAAACAACCGCGGCAAGCCCGTTTCAGTCCGCGCACTCACTCTCTGCTGCTGTAAACACTGCAAGACGAGCGTCAGAAAGCGGTTGTGGGAGGTTGTGGGTGCAAGCTGCGGGGTGGCGGAGGCTGTTCATGACCAGTGTCCGAAATGCAGGAACTGTCTGGAACTGCCAGGATCGGCTGCCGCTTCAAGGGCGCCTCTACTAAAATCTGGGGAAACCACGTGGGATTAAGCCGGCTGAGCCAATCGGAAACACCTGTTGTTGATGGCTTTCTTGATCCGACTGAATTGGGAGAACGAAGGGCAACCCAGGACTGTCGACCAACTCTGGACCAGTTCTGGCGGGGTCGGGCGTCGACTCTTGACTACGACGGTTCATCTGCAACACCGACCACCTGGCTGTGTGTCCCCAAGTCTCTCCTCTTTCTCGCTGCCTCGAAGCTGACCATTCGCACAGCGTCCCTTGCGGATTCAACCTGGCCTCCTCGTCGACTCTCTAACAACCAGAGTTCTCGTCCTCACTGTCTTTTCTCTCCCACACACTCTTTTTCCCACCTCTCATTCGTCATTTACCCGACCTGATACCCTTCAACTTCATTTTTTTCCCTTTGCGTGACACAGACAATGCTGTCCTTTACAAAAGTCTGTCTCTACGCGTCGCTGCTGCACGCAGCGTTTGCTGCTACCGCTGAAGATTGGAAAAGCCGGTCAATTTACCAGTACGTATGACCCCAATCTTTCCTCCCGCGCGCTCATTGCTTGCCGCAGGATTATTACCGATCGCTACGCCCTTCCCAACGGTGCTGACCCCACCAAATGTAACCCCGGCGCACAAACATGGTGTGGTGGTACGTGGAACACTATTCGCGAAAACTTGGATTACATTCAGAATGCGGGGTTTACTGCTAGTGAGTGATTAGTTTCTGCCCAGCAACCAATGTCCTGATCGTCTTCCAGTCTGGATCAGTCCTGTGTCTCAGAACTATGACGGTCCTCGCAGTGCTTACGGAGATGCTTACCACGGTTACTGGATCGCCGACGCTACCCAGCTCAACTCCCGCTTTGGTACCGCTGATGATCTGAAGGCTCTCTCGGACGAGGTCCACAAGCGTGGCATGTGAGTACTCTGTCCCCCACCACGTCGGAAAATATCTGAACTATCTGAATAAAGGTACTTGATGGTCGACGTTGTGGTCAACAACGTCATGGCTACTTCTCTCACACCAGACTATAGCAAGTACATGTTCAAGGATGCGGTCAGTCATCCTGATACTCGTAGCTAGCTCACGTTTCTGAGACTCCTAATTAGGCGCACTATCACACTTACTGTCCCGTCGACTGGAGCAACATCACCAGCGAACAGAACTGCTGGCTCGGCGACACCAAGGTCCCTCTACCTGACGTCAATACCGAGCTCCCAGATGTCATCGCTGGCTATCAGTCTTGGATCAAAGATCTTGTTCAGACTTATAACATTGACGGACTGCGTATTGATGCCGCAAAGTATGTCTGAGTTGTGACAGAACTTTCCGTCTGTTTGGGTTTTCATCAACACTCACCTGTATATCAAAGGCATATTCCAGCTGCATTCTGGCCCAAGTTCTGCGGTGCCGCCGGTGTGTTCTGTATTGGAGAGGTTTTCGGTGATGATATCGAGTAAGTCGTCTTCGTCATCTGTTACTAGTATCACGATAGAGTTTGACCGCTCGATCCAGCTTTGCCGCCTCGTACCAAGGCCCTCAAGCGCTTGACTCCATCTTGAATTATCCTATGTATAACGCGCTTGTGGACGCTTTTGCAATTCCTGGAAAGCAGAATATTTCTGCCTTAGTTGATACGATTGCCGAGTCTAAGCAAAAGTTCAAGGTCAGTAACAACCTCACACTGGTCCAAGCTTGATTGAAAGGTTGTTTGTGTAGGAGCCTGCTGTCTTGGGTAACTTTTTGGAGAACCAGGACCTTTCTCGCTGGAAAAACATATCCGTTGACCCTCAGAGCTTGTGGAATGCCATGACCTTTAACTTCATGTCTGATGGGTAAGCACTCCCCCCTCAATCCGTTTCAATTTGTCCTAACCCTTTTTTCTAGTATTCCCATTGTGTACTATGGTCAAGAACAGGGTTTCTCCGGCAGCGCCGATCCTGTAAGTGGTCATCAGGACGCGGATTTTTTTAATAGAAATTTAAATATGCTGTCCAGTGGAATCGTGAGCCTCTTTGGCCCTCAAACTACACCAACACTACCACATACGAACTCATTGGCAAGTTAAATGGCGTACGTTCATAGTTTCTCACAATCAGATGGATATAACTGACCAACCTAATCTATAGTTGCGAAACTACCTTATCAACTCGACAGATAGTTTCCTAAGCTCTGATGTACAAGTGTTGTCCTCCTCAGACATTGGCATCTCAATCATGAAAGGCCCTGTTATCTCCGTCCTTACCAACATTGGTTCTCCTGTATGTGATATTTGACCTCGGTGTCCTTCGTTTGCTGATGTTTTGTCTTCAGCCTAAGAACGTATCCATGCCCGTTTACACACCTTTTGCCGGAAATCTGATCACAATTGAGTGAGTCGAAAACCTCCCGGTTTGGTATACTCTAACTAACATTCGAATAGTGCATTGACCTGCAAGCAATACGTTGTTGGTAGCAACGGTACCTTGTCTGTACAATACTCTCTAGGTGGCGTGCCGACCATCCTTGTACCGGAAAGCGTTCTCCAGGGCTCCGGGATCTGCGGGAGCAGCAATACTGGTGCTATTGAACAAACTCAGGGCCAGCTCACGACTTCTTCCGCTCTCACTGAAGTACAGAGACCCGCGACTGCCATGATTGCCCTAGCACTGTTCGCCCTCGGTTTGATTATGGGTGCATGATTGTACTTTTTTGTCTCTTTTTTTCTGGTCTTGGGCTTACAACAGCAGCAATATTTTTCAGCCATTCTCATATCCAAATACCCTTCGCATCTCTGTCGGTAGTAGTGCATACTACTGTATTGTTTTGTTTCATAACGTCGTGGTGTAGGGAGTATAATTGGAATCATGGAATCACACGGTACGAAACAATGATAATAGTTTATTAAATAGTATTTGACGGGATCAAGTGGGCCTTTGAGTGAGCCTGTGTGGCCATATTTTTCCAGTGGATTTTATGGCCAGTTGAGGATGCTGTTTAGAACGACGTGTACTAAGGCAAACCCCGAATAATTCGATCGGAGCGTGAAACGGACGCTGTCCGCGTTTAGCAGCTCGCTGAGAGACTCGTGCTTACCGTCGAGGGCGTACTTGCGTGCGTCTGTAACTTTGCCATCGCAGCTCTCTCCGTGTCTCGTTTCTTTTTTGTCTTTTTTCAAAACGGCTTCCGGAGGTGGTGGCGTCGGTCGACGCTCGACGGAGGCTGCGAACCGGTCCAGGACTCCCGCTATGGACAGCCCCGCCAACCCTAATATTCACACTATCGTCAAAGCACAGATCGTCTTCCTTCTGTCCACTTTGACCGAGGAGAACTTTGAGCGGAATCAGGTCGAAATTCGATCCGTGAGTCCTCTGTTACTGGATAGCGCGATTTTTGCGCGAGTTGGTTTGGATGGGAGAGTTACTGACTATCATACTTTGGTTTGGCGCGTTTTGCTCTGCGCGTCGCAATCCTACGCCACGCAACGTTGAACAGCTCTCCGAACAACATGGTGTCGACACATATCTTCACTTCATACGACGACTCATAGTCCATTCGAACAGCAGAATATCCTCCACCTCGTCATCGGCTTCCTTCGACGGATCCACGAATCTTCCCTTCCGGCTTCTCGTCCAAGAGGTTCAGCGTCTTGCACACGACCCCTTCCTCGCAGACCGCTTCAGAGATGGCGTCGATAAGGGCGAGGGCGACGTCTTCCGCAACTTTGACTTGCCGCGTTTCGTCGAACGTGTCGGTCTGAGGCCGCTCGAAAGGCTCGTACTCGCGTCATCGTTCGTGGCGGCTCCTGCTAGAAGGGATCTCGCAATGCAGGCTGTCAATGTTATTCGTATAGAATTTGAGAATGCGGTGCTGGCGTTGTGCCAACATCCGAGCTTTGACCATGCCGACCTCACACCGAACCAGGTGGCCAAGTTGATGTCGAACTTGCTCTGTGAGAACCCAATGAACACGCCCGTGTTGGACGCTACGCAGCGGCAGGCCCTGATCATGGCGGCTCAGACAAAGTACGGGGCAGAGATTGTGTTACCGATTATGCAGAGGATTCTGCCTACCTTGCAGTGAGTTTTGTGTTTTGTGAGCGAGATCAAACCCGGTTTACGTGATGCTTATTTTCTCAGACTCCCTCCCAATGTGACTCTAGTCCAAGCCTTGATTCAATTGGGGCCCGAAATCACTACTGAGCCTGAAGTGACACGTGGAATTCTTGCGAGATTCGACATCACGGAAACCACCATACCAAATGATGAGCAAGTCGTGGATATTGTTACCCAGTTAGCCAGGCTAGCGGCGGAGGGCCCAGTTTCATGTGATGTTGGGACACTTGTGCGCACGCTCAGCTCTCTGGTGAGTTAAATTTTGATAATTGGCTGGTATATGCGTTAAATTACTGCTTTACAGAACGGGCAATTGGATTGGGCAAGCGTGATTAAGTCGTTCGATAGGCCCGATAGGCAGGGTGTCGAAACGTCCACCCTCAAGCTCTTGATAGCAATTCTCAGCAATTGTCCCCCCGAAACCGAACACCATGCAGTGTATGGTTTCTGGCAAACATGGAATAACTCTCTATACCAACTCCGTCTCCTTGACGCTCTGCTGTCTCTCCCAAGCGATACATTCAACTTCGTCACGTTACCTGGACGCAGGGTAGTCACAACAGATGATATTCCTGCCAGCAGCCCTTCTATCAAGCAACTCGCCGCCAATGTCCAAGGTCATACTTGGAACTCTTTGGACTTGTTTGAAGTTCTCGTACGACTTGCAGACTCAGAGTCTGAGGATGTGCGCAATTTCATTAGGGAGATGTTGGATAAGGCTGTTAAGCTCAGCGCAGAGATAGTTCATATGGGGCTCTTGCAAGTTGCTGTAAGTCATCTGTATGTGATTATTCGTGTATATGACTAATCTTCTTGGCACAGAATCTCCCATGGAACGAGATTCGCAGGGAATATACTCAGCGCTTGCTAGCGATGTTCCTTGCCGGCCAGCCGAACCATCAGCTTGTCTTCATGCGCATCTGGCAGATCGAACCCAACTACCTTCTGACCGCGTTCATAGATTTTTACACCGAGAGCTCCCTCAATATCACGCGAATTCTAGATGTGGCTCAAGACTTGAAGGTAATGTGCCCTGGAAACTATTTATTAGAATGCATGCTGAGTATTTCCCAGATACTCGACCAATTGCTTGAGATGAAACCGTACGCGTTTGCTTTAGATGTGGCGGCGCTCTCTTCAAGGAGGGAGTATTTGAACTTGGACAAGTGGCTTGCCGACAATGTGGCACTGCACGGGTCCGAATTCTTGCACGGCATTATCGAGTTCCTTGACACGAAGATGGAAAGCGAGAAGCAAGCTCGAATCTCTGTCCCCGCAGTAGAGCCGCGCACTATGACTCTCAATCCCCAGACGATTGCGATCTTCCTTCGAGTACTTCGCAACAAGTAAGTTCGTATGACTTATCTCTATTACAGTAGTCTGATTACTCTTCAAAGTTCTAATATCATGTCCTCGGATGATGTCGATGAATGTCTGCAAGTGCGCAACTCTTGCCTACAAATTCATCCTCGCCTTATGAACTTGACCCCCGGCTCGGATGCGGAACCTGGGTGCACCGTCGTCACTTATTCACCAGAAATTGAAGCGGAGGTTGACAACATCTACAAGCAGATGTACGACGAACATATTAGCATTGACGATGTCATCAACTTATTGCAGCGAAACAAAAATTCGAACAACCCTCATGACAAGGAGATCTTTTCGTGCATGCTGCACTTCCTCTTCGACGAATACAAGTTCTTCCAGTCCTTCTACCCTCCCCGTGAACTTGCTATGACTGGCTACCTCTTCGGGTCGATTATTCAGTATCATTTACTGGAAACAGTTGCTCTAGGGGTCGCTGTTCGCTACATCCTGGACGCGTTGAGTTGCCCGACTACTACCAACCTGTTCCGCTTCGGCGCTCAAGCGTTGTCACGCTTTGAGACCCGCCTCGGCGAATGGCAGCCACTCTGTCATCGCCTGCTTGAAATGCCCCAGCTGTTAGAGGCACGTCCGGACCTTCCTGCGATCATCCATCGTGCCATTGCGCAAGGAGCCGAAGGCGAAAGTAATAGTTTGGATCTTGGTCCTATGGTTGGACGCGCTCCGCCAGAGCCTCCTCTGATCTTCAACTCTATCCACCCTGATCCGACCGACGGCGAGCCGGAAGAACCGCCGGAGGAGATTTCAGACAAGATTTTATTCATTGTCAACAACCTAGCTCCGTCAAACTTCGACTCCAAGCTAGCGGACATGCGTGAGCAGTTCCAAGAACAGTACTCGCGTTGGTTTGCCAATTATCTCGTCGATCAACGAGTTAGTACTGAACCCAACAACCATCAACTCTACTTGCGATTCCTCGACGCCCTCAATGTCAAGGCGCTGTTCAAGTTCGTTTTACATGAAACGTTCATCAAGTCTGCCCAGCTACTGAACTCTGAGAAGACCATGCAAGCAAGCTCTGAACGTACAATTCTCAAGAACGTCGGAGCGTGGCTCGGAAGCATTACCCTAGCTCGAGACCACCCTATCAAGCACAGGAACCTCTCGTTCAAAGACCTCCTCGTTGAAGGATACGACAGCGGGCGTTTGATCGTTGCGATACCCTTTGTGTGCAAAACATTGGAGCCCTGTGCTAGATCAAATGTTTTCAGGCCTCCGAACCCTTGGCTGATGGCAGTCGTATCTTTATTGGCGGAACTCTATCACTTCGCTGAGCTCAAGCTGAACTTGAAGTTCGAAATCGAGGTCCTCTGCAAAGGGCTTGCGATCGACCTTGATACTGTTCCCGCAACGACAATTCTCAGAAGCCGACCTCTTAGCGATGCTGGGCCTCAGCTGCCTGACTATGTCAATGATATTGATGCCATTCCGATGGAGAATTATAGCACCAATCAGATTCAGGGCGAATCTCAGGTGATACCTCTTAATCCCGCAGCGACCGATCCTCAGCGTGCGCTTGGTGGCTATCTCGAGGCCATTCTCCACCAGTTATCGAATGCTGTCACTATCAGCCCTCAGCTCGCACCTTTCGATACCAACGAGATCTTTAAGCGCGCGGTAAGGACGGCTGTCGATCGCGCAGTACGAGAGGTCAGTACTTCTGCTCTCAACCCTTACGCTAACTGACCATTCACTATCCGTTCAGATAATTGTCCCAGTGGTAGATCGCTCCGTCACTATTGCTGGCATATCAACCCGAGAACTTGTTTTCAAAGACTACGCAACTGAAGCCGACGAGACGAAGCTGCGCAGCGCTGGTATGCTTATGGCTCAGAAGCTTGCTGGTAGTCTTGCTCTTGTGACGTGCAAGGAGCCGTTAAAGAGCAATCTCACTGCGCATATCCGCGCGAACCTGATAGAGAATGGGATAGTAGAGGTGAGTCTTAAAATACCGTTTATTGAGAACTAATTTTTTACATTTGTACAGGTTATGTCCGACCAAGTTATCGCCCTTCTTGTGCAAGATAATTTGGACATTGCCTGTCAAGCCATAGAGAAAGCAGCCAGAGAACGTGCCACCCTGGAAGTTGAGGAGGGTTTCGTTACAGCATTTGATGCCCGCAGGCGTCATCGCGAAGTAAGCACCGAATATGTTTGGGCTTCTTGGAGACTGACTCTGGGTCTCAGCAATTCGCGGGGCAGCCCTTCTGGGATCCGAGTGTCCCCCACTCTCCGTTCTCGAATGCCTTGCCAGATCCCCTTCGTATCAGACCTTTAGGAATTCAGCCCGTGCAGGCTGCGGTCTACGAGGACTTTGGTGTGTGACACAATGATAGTTGAGCAAGCATCCAGGCTGAACGCTTTTACAGGTCCAGAACAGAAGCCTCGTGTTCAAGTTACCAGCCGACCCGGGTCAACTGTTTCCTATTCGCGTAACGATCGCTTTAACGCAATGTACAACACGTCGCCAGGTCCCGACAGTATCCAAGGACGCGGAATGATAGATCATCAAGATGCTGTGGATCAATTCAACGTCAGTCATACCCTGTTCATCGAGAGATTCGGACGTTAATAATTGTACAGAGTTTGGTGAAAGAGCTTGATGCTGTAGTTGTTCAGTTGCCAGTCCAATCATTGGCTGTGCTTCCAGCCAACCATAGCATTCGACAAGTACCTCGTCAAATTTTATTCCTCGTTGCGAGCTCCGTAGACAGCTCTCGCACTGCGTTGCAGATCTCTCAAAAGATTGTGCAGCTGCTATATAAGACTCCGTCGCAGCTGGGCAGAGAGATCTACGTTGCACTCTTGGATCAACTTTGCCATACGTTTGAGAACGTTGCGAAGGAGGCTATTAATTGGTTAATCTATGCGGAAGACGAGGTACGGCTGGGTATACCCTCGTAGCTACCTGCACTACTAACACTTGCTTCCAGCGTAAATACAACGTTCCTGCGACAGTTGCTCTTCTTCGTAGCGGGCTGATCAGCATTGCCCAAGAAGATCAGCAACTTGCCAAATTCTTGTACACAGATTCCAAGGCTACACTTCAGACGTTCGCAGCTAGCCTAGTTCGCGAGTGTCTCTCTAGTGATCCCCCAATGGCATCTCAGAGTCAGTTCGTGTATACTTTGGAGATCCTAACACAACTCTCCCAGGCGAATAAGGTCAACGATGAGTAAGTCTCTATCAGTCTGAATCGACTGCTTTTCTCACCGTTGGTTAGAGTGCTTCGTCTCTTGGACGACTTGCGTGGGGTCAGGGCTCCACCTGCTCAAGCGGCATCTGACACAACAATTGCACGTCAACCGTCGACGAAGCCAGACACCGCTCAGCTGAGGGAGAAATTGTTCATTTGGTTCCAACAATGGGTCAACATCTACCAACGCTCTTCCACCCCGGAGAAATCATTCGTTCCTTTCATCAATCAATTGACCAAGCAGGGCATCTTGAAGGTTGAGGATCTCTCCTCATTCTTCTTTAGAGTGTGCGCAGAGTCTAGCGTGAATTCCTACAACAAATGCATCGCTGCTGGAGAGTTCGGCTACGCTTTCCAGGCTTTGGATGCTATGTCGCGTCTTATCGTCTACATCATCAAGTATCATGGCGACGCATCTGGAATAAACAATGATCAAGCAAAGGTTCACTACCTTACGAAGATTTTGTCGATCGTCGTACTTGTCCTAGCAAATATGCATGAAGAGCAAGGTCCCGCTTTCCAACAGAAGCCGTTCTTCCGCTTCTTTTCAAGCCTGCTCAATGATTTGCATGCCATTGAGACGAGCCTGGGGCCAGTCTACTTTGACTTGTTGCTCGCGATAGGGTAAGATGAGTTTTTTTAGGGAGTTTATTCGTCACTGAGACTCTCTTTAGGGATACGTTCAGCTCACTACAGCCTACTTATTTCCCTGCCTTCGCATTCTCCTGGATGAGCCTCATTTCCCACAGGCTGTTCATGCCGAAGTTGTTGATGTCAGAAAACAGACAGGTCGGTGTTTTACCTACAATCAGCGGTCACGATCCTTCCTGATGCTTTTCATAGGGCTGGTCAGCATTCTATAAACTCCTGCTGGCGCTCTTCAAGTTCTTGTCACCGTTCCTCAACGCCGCTGACCTCCAGCCAGCTTCACGCGACCTGTATCGCGGTTCCCTCCGACTTCTCCTCGTATTGTTACATGACTTCCCGGAATTCCTCAGTGAATATTACTTCACCCTCTGCGATATAATCCCTCCACGATGCATTCAACTCCGAAACGTCATCCTCAGTGCCTTCCCTCCCAACATCATGTTACCCGATCCGCACCTTCGTAATGTCAAGTTCGACTCCATCCCGGAGATGGGCCCCATACCCCCTATTCTATCCGACTTTGCTACGATTCTCAAAAACGGCGACCTTGTTACCTATCTCGATCAATATCTCCTCAACCGTGGTTCTCCCTCCTTCCTCCCGTCGCTCAAGGATAGATTGCTCCTTCCAGGTCCCCAGGAGTCAAACACAGATGCATACAACCTATCCCTCATCAATGCGGTTGTTATGTATATTGGTTCCTCGTCCGTTGCTCAAGCTAAGGCCAGGAGCGGGACTGCCCTCTTCGTTGCTTCGGACCCGGGCGTCGTTGCTTTGCAGTATCTTGCAACTAACCTAGACGCCGAAGGTGAGTTCCCAATATTTTTATCTTTCAATCTCGCCTCTGACATTGTGTGTAGGACAATATCATCTTCTCAGTGCTATGGTGCTGCATCTCCGCTACCCCAATGCACATACTCATTGGTTCAGCTCACTGATGCTGCATCTTTTCTTGGAGGTCAAGGCAGACCGCTTCCGAGAGATAACAACAAGAGTTCTTCTAGAGCGGTTCCTAGTTCACCGTCCTCATCCTTGGGGGGCTCTGGTCACATTCATTGAGCTACTCAGCAATACCAAATATGACTTCTGGAACCAAGAGTTCATTCACGTCGCACCAGAGGTCACTCTTTTACTCGAGACTGTACGTTAGCCTATCCTCTTACATGGCGTAAGCTCACGTCTCTCCGATACAGGTCGCAAGGTCGATTTTCCAATCCTAGACTTGTCACCGCTATCGCCGTCGCTATCTGTTTTATATATTCCTCTTGTTCCCTCATTTTTGGGTTCTTTTCTCATCGCAATTGTATTGTATCACATTCTTACGTACCCATGTGACAAAAGGCATCCCTGGCCATACTCGAACTCTGCTTTACGAACGGGCTTCATGATCATCACTAGTACTAGTGCTTATCCTAAACGTGTTTCTGTATATCCAGTGTATTACATTCGTCTTACCGTAATTTAGATGAAGGACATCCCTTCGTTCCAGCTCCAATCGTTACCCCAGACTCTGCAGTTCACTGTCAGTAGGTTATAAAGGTCATACAGCAGTAAAAAAAAAACCACAAACCCAGCACCCTCAACGCCGGCGGCGCCAATAGAATCGGCCTTTTGACCAATCATAATCCAATCCGGAACAGTGACACCGGTGCGAATGGGAAAGAGCCTGAGCAATTTCTCAGTCCCTCCCTTGTCGTCGCTGTATAGCACTAGCAGCAGCGAAGACGTAGACACAGGGTGTGGGTGAAGGAAGGCGGAAGATACATCTTTCGCTATGGACTTATCGTGGAAAGTAAGAGACCCGTTGGAGAGCTTGAAATGCGTTGAACCATGGCTGAGTATTCGTTTGGTAAATACATTACCGGAGTTGCCGATAGTGACTATGTTGCCTGTACCAAGAGTGCCTTTTTCCAGCCTTTTTGAAGCCTCTGCGTCATTGAGAATTTCAGCCGAAAGTTTGTGGAAGACGTCCAAATCGTGTGCAAGGCGAATAGCAGCGTGTGCGTAATACTGGTTGTCTTCATCCGGAATGACGAATAGGAGCGGCCCATTAGATGAGAGTATTCTTGATATTCTCCCGGAGGGCTGGATGGATACATCCAGAGTGGTTTCCACCTTGATGAAGATCTCAACAATCTGAAGAAGAGTTACAAATGGATTTTGAAGATACTATACCTTCCATGTACCACTCCCATCCCGGGCGAAAACCAAAGTATCACGCCTCACAGCTCGTTCAGCAAGATGCCCGTCGATGAACAGCAGTTGGCCTTGAAGACGTGTAATAGCTTTGATATCGAGGGAGAAGATAGCCACATTCCTAGGTGTGATATGAACACCTCTCGTATCGGTATAGACAGATAGCCTCGCTAGTCTAGTGGGTACACAGTGAGTACTCGAGGTGTTTGAGTTGTAGAAAGACCTGCAGAACGCACCGACCGGGTGTTGTCAGCTTGAGAACTTTGAAGCCATGCAAAGAGCCACTTTCGCCAGGTACTGCGACAGTCAGGGTGAAACTTGAGAGGCTCCCTCGATCCAAGGGTAGTTCATGCTGATTTATGTTTTGGTCTATGAAGGCTTGCACTTGGTCGTTACCAAACGCTGCCGAATAACAATGGGGCTCTCCGGGATCTTCCTTGAATCTGCGTTGGCATTATTAGCCATATGCGTAAGACCGAGGAATGGGATTATTACTGACGTGACGCTAGCCCTCCTATCCCATGTTTTCAAAGTATCGACCAATGAGCGACTATGCCATGTGGGGACATTCTCATCTGCACCCCTGGTCGATACTCAATTTAAGATTAGTTATTCTGATCAAGCTTAGATATCACTTACCCATGAATGGCTAATACGGGAGTATCCACCAAATTTGTTACAAAGAGATCGTCATCGTCGGGTGTGATTGAAGTCTCAAGGATGGCGCGCAAAGTCGGGTCAATGAAGTGTGCGGATCTATAGTAAGTGACAAGGGTTTATTACAAGCATGAGCTTTGTCCCGAGACCACACACCTCGATTGCACAAATGGTACGTATGCCTGAGACTTGATGTATGCGGCAGCAGGCGCGACTGCAAGTATATATCAATTAGTACTCGCGCTACCAGCAATAACACATAACAAACACAGACCTGCCAAGATCCGATCAGGATACCGTTCAGCAAGATACCAAGCACCTTGACCACCATTCGAATGCCCGAGAAGCAGAACTCGAGCATCTTTCGAGAAACCCCAGGAGGACCATAAGGAATGAGATTCGAGGATGGTAGAAAGAGCTGCAACTGACAGCCAGGCATCCTCTGTGCTTGGACCATGCCAGTCTAGACCCTAGATAAAAAAGATCAATAAGGTTTTGTCTGTGCTACTAAAATGGATGTATTACCCATGATGTTCGACCTGTGGGAAGTACAATCCAGCTCTGAAGCTGCCTAGGTACTTCGCATCCCCATGAAGGAGTGGTCAGGACATTCACTCCCGCGCCATCTGCACAATTTCTGTGATGAGAAACAAAGCAGACAACCCGAATGAAAGAGCTTGAAGGGGCGTACGCAGAAAGAGAAGTGGAGATTTCGTTCCATCTGGTCCTGTCTGCTTAGGTGGGACAGTCACAAAAGCGGTAGGAGTCGATGTAGCATAGAAATACGTTGCTATGAAAGTTTGGTATTCGTTACTTCCGGTATCCCATTGAGACACTTGCCGCGGTTTCAGGGTTATTTGGATCGCTGTCTTTGACCCTGAAGATGAGGTGAGATGAACCTCTAACTCGATAGACTCCTCTGTAAAGCGGTCCTGTTGGTCTACAGTTAGAGGGACAATTCTAGTCTGCCCAGGAGCGATGCGTGTGTTTTCGAGAAGACGTAGTTTGAAAGACTAGACGAGAGATGAGTCTGAATAGTAGACTGAAAGAGGAAGCTATGAGCGCGTACCTTTGAGTCGGAACTTGTGAGCACGATATCATCGACAGTCCACCAACCGCCAGAGCTCCGCAATCCAACTCCTACGGCTTCTCCAAACGCCCAGTTGTCAATAAAGTCTGGCAAAACGTGATGACTCTCCGCCTCGAGTACGCTACTTAGTGGTTCTTCAATCTCTACGTCGAAAGTGATAGTCAGAGTAGGTACATCGGAACCGGTCACGGTAGGATCTCCAAAGAGTCGTATCTATTTAAGATCAATAAGCGCGAGAAGAAGGCGTCCCATAGTCTTACCTCGTAATCGCCGCTCACGAAGAGGTCGTAGACCGTCGCCTCGGTAGCTGATGGGCTTACTGGAAGGGAAACTGTGTGTGGCGAGGCTGAATCGATGGTGTATATGTTACCAGCGTGCCACTGCGGAATATAGTCTGTCAAAGGACCTCCAGTATCAGAGGGTCGTAATGCGAAGAAGGAGCCTTGTTGAAGGTCTATCAAGAGATGTGGAGGCTCTGTAGACCCTGTACTTTCGGAAGGAGGGTAGACGGTGATCGATGTCCTTAAGACGTTATGGTGTTGTAAAGCAGCCCAGCCTTCTGTGGATCGCAGCGATGCCCATCTGGTGAACTCTGTTAGTGCGGGATTTCTGGTGCCCAGGAAACGGTCACCTAATGTGTGGATATGAAACCTTCAAAGTGCCGTTCTGTGACTGCGCAGTGCCCCATGCAACTTCTCCGCCGTCTGCGTAGGCAGAGGGCCATTTTTCTGAAAAGTCAATAGGTTCTGATACTACTCGTGGCAGCGAATTCAATTAATTCATGTGTATTTGCAAGGCTACTATGGATGCTTACGATTTAGAGGATATGAGGGTGAGAGAAAGTGCTGCTCTCTCGCGTGAATAGGAAATGGACCTAGCACCTATATAATTAAGTATTTAGACAGGATCAGAACGCTGTGGTGGTTAGACTTACGTCCCAATCGTTGGACAGAGTGATACGCCAATTAGTACCAGACTCCGAGTCCAAGAAGGTCTCCTTATGCTGCAAATGACTCATGGGTGCTTGAGCAGTTTCTACGTCTTGATTGATAAATCCAGTTGAAGTCTCGTCTGCAAAACACTGAGTTGGGTCTGAACACACGGTGGGGCGTTTCTCTGTATTCTCTACCTTTATATACACCAGTGGCATGCACTCCACGGTGCCTAGGTCTTTCGGAAGGAAACGTTAAGAGCAAGATAGAGACCAGCACTTGCCTCCATTCCATTATTTTCTGCTTTGTAAGCTCAGCCTTTCAGCACGCGATACCTGACCTCTTTGTTGCAAGGGTTAAGTAACTTGAAACACTGAGTCAACAAGTTCTACTAAATGTCCCACACCACGTGCACTGAGTCGCACGGATCAAATTTTAGACGCCTCGGCACGTGTGTACCACAAGAACCCACAACAGGTCGCCTCGGTCAAGGCTTTCCAGACGACGGCGACTACGACTCATTCTTCTCCTCCGTCTACCACCAGCTCGCACACAAAGTCACAAGGGACGATATCACGGAGCTGCAATGACTGCACAAGCATTCACGGCCTATGGCTGGGTGACTTGTCTGTGGATACTGGTCACATCTTTCCAGGTGCGTCCGTCGCGCATTCGTCGTCCGTCCTTGCGACGCACTGACTTTGCCTTGCACAGGTATGCATACATTGAGGCTTTGGTGACCAGTAAACTGAGACTATATAGTACGGTTATCACATCTCTGCTCTCAACCAAATCCAAGCTGTTCTGAGTTGTCGAGGGGCCGAACGCGACGTCGCGATACCTAGGAAGTATGGCTTGCCAACATGCATCCCCATGTCAGACGCGACTTTCTCGGTCGTCACTGCTGTCTACACCGTTGGTGGTCTTCTTGGAAGTTTAGTTGCGAACGTCGTGATGGACCGTTGGGGAAGAAGAGGCGCAGTCCGCGCTAGCGCGATCATGTTCGCCATCGGCTCTGGCATCATGGGCATTTCCGCCTCTTTAGGTCCTTTGATCTTTGGACGGTAAGAATAGTCTATTTATACTCCCTTTAGTCTCTTGCTGAGGATGGCTATAGTTTGCTTGTAGGTATCGGTGCAGGCTTCGGTCTCTGCGTTGGGCCTATATATTTGTCCGAAATAGCACCTACGAAGATACAGGGCGCAGTCGGTATGCCCTTAATCCCTCCACAAATTTCTCTGTAGTAACCGCAGCTTCCATGATACAGGCGTTCTGACACAATTCGCAATTGTCATCGGTCTCATGATGACCCAGGCAGTCGGTTTGCGTCTTGCGACTCCACACGAATGGCGCATCGTTCTGGTCATTTCCTCTGTTATTTCTATCGGACAATTGCTCGTCAGCCCTGCCATTGTTGAGTCCCCCAGTTGGCTCCACAGGCATGGCCTTTTGCAAGACAAGGCTGCGGCATCTCGCAAGCTGTGGACCGTTGGCGAGACTCCTCGTCGATGTATGTTGCCCAAAGAAACCCCACTCAGCTTCGACTGAATTGATTTGTAGTGCCTGAGTCGCTTGATAGTCAAGACCCCTTGCTTTCTGACGTTGAACGAGATGCAGATCAAGCTACCAGCCTCAAGGATCCAGAAGAGCATCAAGCATCAGTTTCTGTGCCTCAGTTATTGACTTCCACGGAATTCGTAAAGCCTCTCATTATAGTCTGCTTTGCTATGCTTGCTCAGCAACTGTCTGGTATGTTTTGCGTCTGTAAAATGGTTGACCATAGCTAAATAGCCTTTTTGTATAGGTGTTAACGCAGGTACGTTGGCGGTTCAGTGAACATGAGCGATGCTGACCATCTATCATTTAAGTGTTATATTACAGTAATGACATCCTAGCCAAGGCCCTTCCCGACCTTGGACCGTATGTCTCACTTGGCATCACTATTGTCAATGTTTTTATGACTTTCCCACCCATCTTTCTTATTGAGGTATATGATATCTTGTGGCTCTCTATAACCCTCACTGACATGTTACCCTTATCTAGCGTTTGGGACGCAAGAAGCTTCTGACTCTCTCAACTAGTGGTGCCGTCATTTCTCTGTTGGGAGTCGGATTTGGCCTCAACACCGGCGTGGTAGCTCTTACAAGCATTACGATTCTGACATTCGTCGCGTGAGTACATAAGTTGAATTCGTCGCCAGCGAACGTTTAGCAAAACTGTACAGGTCCTTCGCAACTGGTATCGGTCCGGTTCCTTTTGTGATGATCCCTGAGGTATCTCCTAAGCATGTATGTGATATTGCATGACTCTTCGCCACCACACTAACGTTATATTACCATGAAGGCTGTCTCAGCACTTTCGTCTGTCGGTCTATCTTTGAATTGTACGTACTTTGCCGTAGTCCAATGATGCTGGTCGGCTGACCGTTATTGCGCAGGGATCGCCAACTTCCTCGTCGGCCTCGTCTTCCTGCCACTGCGTAACCTTCTCGCTCAAGGCGATCCCCAGAAGGAAGGCAGGATATTCTACCTTTTCGCTGCCATGTTGGCGTTTTGCACCTTCGTTCTTTTCAGGTTTTATCGTTAAGGGTATGACGCATAACGGACAACTCGAAGGACATTCGTTTTGGGTTTTTGGAAGGATTCGAGTTTAAGTATAGGAGGATACTCTCAAGGCTAGCTGAATGTGTGTACAGTATAATACAGGTTGTGTACCAACCTAGTATCATAGACCGGCTGGCCAACGTATCAATAGATCTATTGTCCAACGCCGAAAAGTTTCAAACTAAAGCGGGAAGCGAAAATGATCTTTCGTACCTAGGTGTATCTATGAAGGGGCTGAATACGAGGCGCAAATTCAGATCCTCCGAGTTCTTGAGAACTTCATATTATACTGATACAACTAGGAGATGTCCATACATATATCTGCAACACGGAACGACCGGTGCACAGTAAACCGTAGCAAGTATATATCAAGTCGTGTGAAATCGTGATGCAATAAAAAACAACAAACTCCCCAATCCACACCTCTAACAACATGCATTTCGTCTAGGTCTGAAATCACTACCGGCTCCATGACAGAAGAGACATGTCACCGAGTTTCCTAGCGAACAAGGTCGGGTTAGATGGGTGGAAAAGGAAGAAGTCGGGAAAATGGCGTACCTGGGTCTGATCAGGTGCCTGATGGTACCTGCGATAGCAAGGACGACGAAGAGTGCTGCTGTGGCAACATATGCCCATCCGAGGAAGGGGTTCTTGCCGCCTATCCATGACACAGTCGAGATGACTACAGACTTTGTACCACGGTACGACTTCACAGGATAATCTGACAATTCGCATATCGTTCAGATTACGTATATCACACAACAGAAACGAACAACGTACTGAGGTTGACGATAATCTGATACCTTCCTTGGTTGAGGTTGTCGTTGTCGTTACGGCCCCAAAGCTTGGTGAACGTCGGCAAACCGGCAGTACGCATCCAGTTCTGGAAGTGCTCGTCTTCCTTAAAGTTGGGAGGGGGAGTGGCGTTGGTGTAACCTTGCGGGAAGCGATCTTTCCAGTTAGGGGGCGGCACGATATCCTCGATATTGTAGTTGGGATGGTCGGTGTACTTGTTTGCCTCTCCTGGCCAAGCGATCCCCTTCTCTGACCACACGTACGTCGTGTCGGGGGAACTGGTGAGTGTGAGGTTGCTGAACGTATCTATCATGAAACTCGGGCGTGAGATGTGATGGAGGCGATACACCAAAGGGCAACGCACCATTGAAGAACGAGTTCGCGATCAAACCACACGGGTAGACGGCCTTGCCGTCGATTGTCGTTATAGGCTTGCAGTCTCCACTGTTGAGCGAACTGGGACTGACATAGTCTCCGCGTAGTTGGTTGGGATCCACACTCTTGACGTAACGCCTGTGGTTCTGGAAGAAGTTGGTCATCTTGTAGTAAAGCAAGACAGTGTGGTCCATGTCATATGGGACATCGAACTGAATGACACATTGCCTCTGTTGGTTGAGAGGGACGTTGGAGTCACTGGACCGATCGACAAACATGTACTGGGGAGGTGTGATATTCGCGGTTTTCCCTGACCGGAGGCGGTAGTTGTAATTAGAGACATTGGTGAAGCTATTAGCTGTAATTGAGGTTTGTGGCGGTTGGTCCTCGCAATTTGTGTAGTCAAGGGTAATTTCGGTGACCTACGGTGTCTTGTCAAAACCTGACTAACCCGGAAGAGAGTAGTCGACGTACCAGCCCACTGCCCCAAATCAACATGCCGCCGATTGGTGCGAAAAGAATACCAATAAGGAGAAGGGCCGGCAATACTGTCTTTGGAGTCAAGATAGGCTGCCATGCCTTCAGTCTTTGCTGTTTGAAGGCGGTATCTATTGAAAAGTGAGTGGAAGACTGAATATGTCAGTCACTCTCACGACGCACTGGCTGGTTTTCTCCAACTGCCTTTTTCTTTCTTTGGCTGACTCTCGGCGCCGTCGTCGCTGTTTGTTCGCCCGCGATTGCGTTTGAAGAGGCCCATGGTTGGAGGAGATGGAGGTTTGGAGAGAGTTGGGAGGGGTCGCAGGCGCAGTCCGAAACCGTCTCCGGCCGCCCTTTGCATCACAATCCTGATGACTAAATAGACGCCCGTTTTACTGACGAGACTGCCGCCGGACCGCTCACTGCGTCAAAAGCCTACTCGTTCTCCCAATATTCATCAGGAATCGCAAAAAAAAAAAGTGTACATGTCTAGAGGTGTTACGAAGGTACATAGTCCGCGGTGTAGCCTATTCCCTCACAGCTAATCATCAGCGAAGACGGATTCGAGCCATCCGCCATCACCTGAAACTTTGCGCCCGTAAGCTGTTCAGCAATCGCAATTGCAGCCCTGTAACAATCATTCAGACTTGGCTGTCGTCGCAGTGAGCCCAGTATCGAAGCGCACCTCGTATCGTCTGTCAACGGCCCCGTCCGTATACATGAGGTGCCCTTGGCTAATGCGAGAAAGACGATCATTTGGTCCTGGATGATCATGTTCCTATCTGTGTCGAGAGATAAACATATCATAGCTCACCTGCAAGTACTCATCTACACAGCCCTCGTGGCCCATATTCCGCAAAAGGACCTTTGCAGCATTCCGACCAATGATGCGAGGATCTGGTGGATGTATGCCTTGTGAAGAGGAGCCAAGCACGCATCCGTTCCGCGTTTCTGCCCAAAGCACCAGTCCAGACGCTTTATGTGCATCGGGCGTATTTGCTGGGGCACGTTCTAACACAGGCGTGATATCAATTATCTCAGGGTTTACGTCGGCCATGATCAGTGTTGATGTCGCCGCAGAACGAATGCGGTCAGCAAGCTGGGCATCTTCGCCATATACATAGGCCCTACCCTTAATTGACGTTACAGCTCCTCGCTCGAGGAGATTAACAGACGGCAAAGGACCTGGTGTGTGCGCAACATCCACGTTGACAATACCGCCGCCTTGCTCCGGGTACCCTCGTCGGACAATGTCCAGTTTGTGGTCCAACCCGAAACGCCTATGGAGAAAAGGGAAGAGAACATGTTTTGTGTAGTCGATTTGTGTTTCTCGGCGACCATTCGTTCTGCCTACAAGGAATAGTTTTGATGGTCCCGGCTCTTGCGAAAATGAAAGGCATGGAAGAGCCGCTTGTATGCTCAATGAAGGTGAGGTGATAAAACCCGTGTCGCTGAGGTATCGTCCAGGTGTTTGTATGCGACTCGGGGCAAAGTCCATCTTGAATGAGCGAAGGTGACAGTCTGTTGTTTTCGCAGAGCATATGTCTTTGACGAGGTTCACGTCTGAGGAAAAAGTGAGCGCAAGTTCGAGTGACAACTGGCGAAAGGACCTGAGAGTCACCCGCAATGTTCTGGTGCGTAAGCCCGCTGTTCCTTTTCTTTTTACGATGATTTATGAGGCTAATAGGCTTCGACATAAGTGCAGAGAGTGCGACAGCGTTTCGTACTACCTGTGCGCCGCTGGAAAGGCCGGCAGCGTTGATGAGGAGGTGACCAGCCGCGGCGGAAAGCATCCTGAGGTTTTATTGAAAGCAAAGAAACCACTTTTTAATGTTGAGCTGCGCTGTTTGCCTTTGGTGGTGACCCAAGTCTTGAAGCTTGAGGTGGTGGTCGTGAGCACTGAGCAGAGTCAAGTACGAGCCAATCGCCGTGGGCCGTCCGGGACGGGGACGCGTTCTCCTCGTCGTGAAATATCACTGCGCGCCGCCGGACTCTGTAACTTGACTGCTTTCTCTCATCTCCAGGACATCCAGCTGACGCAGGCGTACTCAAGAATAACAGCATCTGGAATCTAGCACGCAATCAGCCTCAAAGAACGTAAAGCAATGTCAGAGGCACAGCGCAAGGAGCTGAATGCTTTCATATCCTTTTTCGCAACTTTTGACCTTCCACGGCCAGTCACAACCGTGAGCGACTTGTCCGATGGTGCTGCTCTCTTTGACGTTCTTTCAGTCGTGTGAGTAATCTTCTGCTGAAGACAACGCGTTCATACCATCGTAAACTCATGGATTTCTATCACTTAAGGGATGAGGAGTACTTCAGGCAACCTACCCGCTCGTCTGCACAGTTATCAGAGAACTGGGTCCTCAGGTTCAACTCCTTGAAACGACTTTATCGATTAATGACACAGTTCATAACCGATGTACTGCATCAGCCTGCCCGAGCTCTCGAAGTGCCGGACTTGCAGGCCATCGCAAAGGACCAGAGCGTTGCAGCGACCTTGTTGATGTGTCGCATGACCATCACTATTGCGGTGCAGTGCGAGAACAATAAGGATATCATTGAGCGGATTCAGAAATTAGAAGAGACGGAACAGCATTCGCTAATGAAGGCTATTGAACAAGTGAGTGTGTGTCTGCGTGCAGTCGATTAATAGTGATGACGACACTGTAGGTCATGGCAAAAGTCAAGGCAGCGGGTGACGCAGGAGAGAACTTGACAGAGTGCGTAATCTCAGTGCCAGTGAGACTGCAACTTGAGCGATTTGATTTGTAGAGACGATCATTACTATCAAATGCAGTCCGAACGAAGCAAGATTATTGCGGAGAAGGAGACTCTTGAACAAGTCTATCAAACCCTTTTGTCAGAGCACCGGACTCTTCAGACCAACTTTGACGATTTAGCCTCCGAGAAAGAAGATGCGTTGAATCGACTTCGCGAGGCCCAAAGGGATGCCGATAATCGTCGAGTTGATAGTCGAGGAGATACTATGCTGCGTGGTGAAGTAGAACGTCTCAGAAGCGAGCTGTGAGTGTTTGTATATGATCATTTTGTACGAGCTATCTCACATGATCGGAGAATGTTAGCCAAAAGAGCGAGGATAACCTTGCGGTAGCGGAATCTGAGATAGATAAACAAGTGAATGTCGTCGGCGACTTGACACGCAGGATCGACGAACTCCAGCACGTAGCAGACGAGGCCGCACGGCTAAAAGATCAACTAGACGAGTACGTCCATTTGGTCCCTATTTCCTCTGATAATGCTGATCCGTGTCCAGGTATCGACATGCTGCAGACAAACTACAGAAAACGGAAAATGTTATGGAGAAATATAAGAAGAAGCTACAGGAGGGCGCCGACCTAAGACAGCACGTCCGGGTGAGACAACGAGCGAACGATCTGGTATTGGATTGCCATACTAACTCGTGACTGACAGGCTTTAGAGAAGCAAAATGCGGATCTCGTCGACAAGAATGCTTCCTTAGAAGAAGAATACCGCAAAGTGTCTGCATTCAAGCCTCTCATGGAGTCGTACAAGAACCAGATAGCAGACCTTGAGACAAAGTCATCGACACGCAGCAAGGAAATCGACACTTTAAAATTTGAGCTCGAGCAGACGAAGAACAAGCTCAAGATTCAGAAAGAAGAACGTGCTCGAGATTCGGAGACTTTGGAACTCTATCAGGAGCGTGTGAGAGAGTTGGAGCTGTCTTCCCATCGACCTCACCCTCGTGCAACACCTCGACCTTCTGCAGCTGCCGACGAACCTGGTGAATCTCCTAACGACGAGTTCACAGAGGGTGAACCTCTCAGCGCACAATCAGAGACACTTGATGATGGTGAAGTACAAGGACTCGGGGAAGAGTTGGACGCAGCGCTGAGTGGTACCACGATGACCGACTTGAAGCTACAAGTGAAGAAGTTGGAAAGGGAGCTGGAGGCGATTCAGAAGAAGGAGGCAGATGCTAGCCGTGTTCTTGTTCTGGAGAATCTACTGGACGATGCAAATCGCATGAAGGCGCGCTATGAGGCTGACTATCTTGCTGCGCATAGGGAAAAGCTGGTGTTGCAGAATGATCTCGAGGAGATCCGCAGTGGGAAGTCGATGGGAGATGGGTAGGTCGTTCGAGTCTTATTCCATTGCAACAGAACTCATGGTTTGATTTTTATAATAGACCAGAAGCTGCTATTGCCTTGCGCCAGAGACTCAATGAGACGGTGGATCAACTTGATGCTCTTCGTAAAGAGCATACAGAGCTAGACGTCAAGTTCCAATCTCAAAGTAAGGAGCTCATCATTGCAAAGTCGGATCGTACGTTTTCCATTCTAAGCAGTATGTACGTATTCTCACCTTGAATGTGACAGTCAACCTTGTACACAAGGATCAGCTTGAAATTCTTGCTACGCTCAGAGAGTCCGTAAACGAGGACAAAGCCGGGCTCGAGACCGAGGTCCAGCGTCTGCATGAGCAAATACGAGAACTTTCAGACAAAAACAAGATGCAACTTGAGCAGATTAATGGGTTGCTCTTTGAAAAGGTTACCATGCAGAGTGAGGGCATCGATCAGAGAGATCGCATGTTGCAACGTGAGCGAGACATCGGGTATGATAGCCTTCATTTGCTTGAGAAGTGCCAACCTTTCTCACCCGTTTCATAGTGATCTTCGTGCATCATTGTCGGGCAAGGATATACCGGAGGACATCAAAGCACGTCTGCTTAAACTACACGAAGACAACATCCAACTTCAAGAGCAGCTCAAGACTGCTTCAGAGAAGCTCGTCAAAGCACGGCAGGTAAGCGCAGCGCTACTATTGTGCACATTTTGTATCGCTCAACTACGGCACATCTTAGTTCATCAAACAGCAAGACAAGTTGTTCAAGGAGGAACAGGCAAAGAAAGGTATCTCGTCTGTGAGTAGTTTGGTTAATTACTGGCGATCCGTTTGTCATATTCCCTATCGTAGGCCGGCTTCGAAGATGCAGAAGGAGTATCCCGGTCACAGGTGAAGATCCTCGAAGACGAGATTGCACGCAAAGAGGTTTGTTGTTCTATTCGTCACTAGAAGCCTTGTTGTTGAATCTAACCACTTGTCCAGCGTCTCATGTCGGACATGACGAAGCGTTACCAGAGGGAGCAAGCGCTAATGATGAGCATTATCCATGGATACGGCATGTCGCTTGTGCGGAACCAGCTAGGGAAACAAAGTTCTCGACCAAATCCTTCAAGTTGGCTTGGACAGCAACGGAAGAGCGTGAGTGATGGGTTGTCGTTTCATCAATAATACTGGATAGACAGCTGATGAACTCGCGTAGCTTGGACAAACTTTACGGCGATGAAGGTTTGAAGCCGGGTGTTTCAGAACCCCTGCATCGTACTCCGCTCCGTCGGTTGATGAGTTTCTTGCCCTGCTGCTCATATCTTCAGCGATCATACATACCCGTATTTCTTCCTAACATTTATGTAGATGAATTGGATACCCTCTATACCGGTTTGTTACGTCACCTCTACCAACCTCTTGGTGGCAAATGGAAGCTACGTATTCAAACACACTTGTATTATATTTAACTCCATTACAAGATATATTACACGTATTCTTCGCGGCAAGTATGAGCATAAATACGTCAGTAATGCCATCAACCCAATTGGGACTAATAGTCGGCAACGATAAATCGCTGACCCTCTGGTTTGTGGATGGAGAGTAGTTGATTGACGACGAACTCTCCAGGGGAGAACGAACCGTATCCCGAGGAGCCTCTAAAAAGAATAGCAACAAGGATGAACATAGGAATGTAGGGATTTTCAAGTGATGGCAACGTACCCAAGGGCCGCCTGAGAAAACCTCGACTCGCTCATGAGGGTAGTCGAGTTGACGATTACCTTGCCCGCGCGGATTCGGGGTGAGAGGGTGAACGCGAGGTCGTAGCTTTCTGTCCAGAGGGACGAGGTGAGTGAATATGTGGATGAGTTGGCCAAATTGACGGCTTGGTCGATTGTGTCGACAATGGCGACGGTGAACACTGCAGATGCCGAGGGTTTGAGCGATGTGAGAAATTAACGACGTGACCAAGGGGGTTTACACTTACCAGGGCCGAAGCTCTCTCTGTCCCAGAGTCTAGTTCCGGGTTTCGCTCCCAAGACGATGTGGGGTTGTACGAGAGGACCATCATACTTCAAGTCACCGTGTAAGAGCTCCGCACCGCTGGCGATCGCCTCCTTGACCATACTAATGATATTCTGCGCAGAGCCAACGCTGAACACACACCCTAGCTGCGCTCTCGGGTCTTGAGACTGATCGGATGCTTTGATTTTGGAAGCGAGAGATTTTATTTTCTCGATGAACTGTACGGAGGCGCCGCGTTGGACGATGACGCGTTCTGTGCCGATGCATGCTTGGCCGCTGTGGACAAAGGCACCGGAGATGATCCCCCGAGCGGCAGCGTCGATGTTGGCGTCGTTGAGTACCTGAAGTTGTGGTGCGGAGTGATGAGTATGGCGAAACGACTTGGATGCGGTGGACTTACGATGGCGGGTGCTTTGCCTCCAAGTTCTAGGACGCATGGTTTGAGGTGTTTGGCGGCTTCGCCTGCGATGATCTTGCCTACACGTTCACTCCCGGTAAACTGAGTACCATTAAATGAGAGCGCGCGAAAGTACGATGGAAGAACGACTTACGCCTATTTTACGGACGAGAGGGTGGGCAATAATCTCTGCGACTCGTGAGGGTGAATCTTCAGGAGATGTGTGGATGACATTGAACACTCCATCAGGTAAACCCGCCTATGCAAATGTGTCGGTATAGCATAACACTAGTAGTCGAGGGAAGAGATTGCCTACCTCCTTGAGGATGTCTGCAACGATGAGCTGACTTGCAGGGCTGCACTCTGACGTTTTGAGGACGACGGTGTTGCCAGCTGCAATGGCAGGGAGGCATGAAAGCAGTGTCAAAGTCACCGGGGCGTTCCAGGGAGAAATAATAAAACTAGGGTCGATGTCAATGACAATAATCGTTTCAAGAACGATGCAGGCTTACATGACTCCATAAGGTACCTTTTGCACTATGGAAGCGAGAGCACCGCTGTTGGAAGGTAATACTTCTCCACGCAAGGAGTAAACGGTGTCACAAGCCTCGGAGAAGGCCGAATCGACGTAGTAGTTGAGGATATCAGCCCACGGTTTGGAGACGCCAGTTTCTTGGTGAGCTGTTTCTGTGATCTTCGCTCGCAAATCCGGGTTAGAGAAGACAGTGATGGCCCTGCGGAAGATCGTCTCCTTGGCAATTGGAGGGAGTGTGCGCCATGAGTCGAAAGCAGCCTGAGCCACTTCTATTGCTGCTTTGCTGGAGAGTTGGGTGAGCAATTGTGATTTGCGTCGGTGGATATACTCACGCGTCGGAGGAGGAGGCAGAGACGACGTGCGAGAGCACTTTGCCGGTAGGACTCCGGACTTGATATGTCGAGGAGTTGTTGGGGACGGTCTTTTGACCTTTGATGAAAAGCGGGACGATGGGGAGCTGGGTGACAGTCATCGTTTTGAGAGACTGCGGAAGTGGGTACCAAGTAATGTATACCAGTCCTGGAGCTCGAGGGATTATATATGCGGGCGGCATGCGAATGGTACGCATCAGGTGGCAATTTGAAGCAGTGTCGAGATTCAGGGCCCGTGCTAGCCTGCCCCATCCATGATAGCCTAGCGACAGTTAATCGGGACGCGGCGAAGAGGGTGTTTTTGATCCTCAAGCTTCGTGCTTCAAGCTCCAGCTTCAGGCCGTCCTTGTCAGCATTGGAATCCCGGACAATCGGGTATTGCAGTCATACTAATAGTAACATCTACGATTTGCAGGCGTCGTTAAAGACACATGAGACATTTTTTTTGTCAAAGATACGGCATGGGTGACACTCACCTTTCCTTCAAATCGGAGCGATGACAGGGCTATGTTTGTTTTCGAGAGCGGCTCGCTGACCGTGACCAATTCTCAAGGCGAGATATGGGTTCAGCCTGTGGGGTGCTATCTGGACCTGGGATAGGAATCGTGTTCTTCGCCGAGGCTACAACGCTCACGGTGCCGCCACAATTACGTGGTTGGCAGTCAGCTGGCCTAGAGATCAAACGGTACGTCCACAAAATCAATGAGGAGTCGGTTGTAGCCAGATATCGGCAAGATTTGGTACAGTCCATGGAGCTTGGTGGGATGACTGCTTCGCGCTATAACCTACGCGACAGAGGACGAGTCTGCGCGTGTCTCACAGCATGTTTGCATACTCCTAGGTAGATATCAATATGTCAGCCTTTGACTACAACTCCACCGACGCCTGGAGGTACCTGAGTGGTACTTGGCGACCCGTATCGTCGGACAACCCGTCCCAGTAGTGTGGGATGTTCGGTATAAAGAATCTGCCAATGTCACATTCACACAACAAGGTTGAAGTACGACAGTTGGCAAGAGTGATAGTCTGGGTACTAGTCGGACCCCCTGGTAATTGAGCCTATGCCAAATCAGTGACCTTTCCCCAGGAGCAGGATGAGAACTTACGACGACCGCGTATTCTACTACCCATACCTGGTCGTATTGACCACATGGGAGATAAATACGCTCTGCCGTGAGCGCGATGTACGTCGCAAGCTTGACAGACGGCAGCCGACCAGCATCGAGTGCAGTGCTTCTCCGAGAGCAATGGAGCTGATTACAGTCACGACTTTTGCCGCAGATACATACGTACTTAGTCACTGATATTGAAGGTCACGTCGATCCACCACCGTGGAGACTTCAGTCAAATCGTTGACATTGCAGTCTTCCCGAGGCAAACAAGTGACACTGGCACAGGTACAGTACAGTACAAGGGGCATGGAGTTTAAAAACTTGCGCTGAAATATGCACGCCATTTAACGATATATGTAGTGTAAATTGAATTACACTTACATGGCCGACTAGCTCAGTTGGTTAGAGCGTGGTGCTAATATGTAAGTGTACTCTTACGTAATCACGCCAAGGTCGTCGGTTCGATCCCGGCGTTGGCCAATCTTTTGCATCCTCCTCATTTTATCCCATTAAAATCAGAATCACAAGCGAAACACGCTCCAAAATTTCTCTCGAGTTTCGTGAATGACGAGGCAGGCGTTGTGCTATTTGGCACTCACTTTCTAGTCGCGGTCCGATTGTGCCGCCGACTCTACTCTAGAGTCCAAGTTGGGCCTTAGCTCGAGTGGACCATAGTGTTAACACTCAAGTACTCGACACCGGTACACTCTGAAATTCGTTGCAATGTCTGTACCATTATCTCAATTGGTAGATGAATGGCTTAGATTAGACAAAGTAAGTACGAATTTAAAAACAATCCTTTTCAGTCATGATCCTCATACTTGATTAGAACGACGCAACGAGGACAGAGATTAAAGACCTCGTCTCACAGAACAACACCGATGAATTGGAAAAGCGATTGTGGTAGATTGTTTAATCGCTCGCTCATGTTGTATACCATACTGATATTATTTGACCCATAGTAAACGGATTGAATTTGGGACAGCTGGTATACCGCGGCCGTTTAAGTCGAGATCGAGGTCAACATGCTGACCAGCACAACCGACAGGTCTGCGAGGCAGGATGGAGGCCGGCTGGTCTCGAATGAATGACTTGATCGTCATACAGGCATCCCAAGTTGATTGTTTTTTCTGAGATACTGGTATCATCGCTGACAGCCATGGCAGGGACTCTGCGCATACGTATTGCAACACGTCAAAGACGCAGCCTCTCGAGGGATAGTCATCGGACACGATCACCGACACCATTCTGAACGATGGGCACAACTCACAGCTGCAGCGTTCGTGGCGAATAGCGTGAAGGTTTACCTCTACAACGGTCTCGTCCACACTCCGATGTAAGTTGACATCTGTTGTCGAGTCTTGCGCTTCAAACTAATCCTTTTATCAGGGTCCCGTTCGGTGTAAAATATCTCAAGGCCGCGTGTGGTGTTATGATTACTGGTAGACCTTCAATATCTCTGATCGCATACGATCGTCTCATGCAGTCTTTCCAGCTAGCCACAATCCCAAGGTGTGACAATTACATATTTTATTCGAAAAATACTAACATCAATGCCTCTTGAAAGCAAGATAATGGATACAAGGTTCGCCCAATTTTCTCGTAAAAGACACCTGAGTAGCTGAATTCTCGATGCTCAGGTCTACTGGGAAAACGCCGTCCAGATTATATCACCTCATGATACGGGGATTGCAGCTTCGATTCAAGAAAATCTCCACCCACGAACATGGGACGTCAGCACCCTGGCAGGATCACCGCTCTGTGTCGATCGCACAAAGGATCTGGTAGATGCTTATTTTGCTCAGCTGTCGACTTTACAATTTGTGTGGTGCGTGTAAATTTTGTGAAAGCAAAGTATGAGCGAATCTGACTTGCTTGCTTTCAGCATACCCAGTACAAAAGCACCGCTTAAATTCGTCAATACCTCGATGCATGGTGTAAGCAACGCATTCATGGAGAGAGCGTTCAAAACGTTTGGTTTCGCTCCTTTTATCGCCGTAAAGGAACAACAGCGTCCAGATCCTGAATTTCCTACTGTCAAGTTTCCGAATCCAGAGGAGAAAGGTGAGCACATAGTCTCTATCCCCTTGTGCTGTATCTAACAGTCTTGTAGGTGCTCTAGTATGTCACAACTATGATTCTTCGTTGAGGAACGGGGGAATAACCCTGCATATAGGACCTAGCACTCGCTACAGCTGACAAGGTCGAAGCAAAGTACGTCCTCGCTCAGGATCCTGACTCTGACAGGTTCACAGCCGCCGAAAGAGGGTCAGTCATACTTACTCTACTATTGCCTCGTAAAATTAACTTACATACTGATTAACAGATCAGATGGAAAGTGGATCAGTTTCACGGGAGATCAGTTGGGTGCTTTATTCGCCAGTGCTGTTTTACATGAATACAAGACGGCTGGGAAACCTCTGAGTGGGTGATAAATTTCTAGGAGACAACGATATTTTGACCTTTTTTTGTTATTGTAGACAAGCTGGCAATGGTTGCATCCACTGTTAGTTCCAAGATGGTCGAAGCTATGGCTGCACATGAAGGGTTCAAGTTTGTCGAGTGTCTTACAGGTATATCCCGGATTTCGCGGTGCAAGTAATTTGCTGACCAACGCCGTAACACTAGGGTTCAAGTTCATCGGTAACACCGCATTGAACCTTGTTGATGAAGGTTACGAGGTGCCTTTTGGGTATGAAGAAGCGATTGGGTACATGTTTGGCTCAGAAATCCGTGACAAAGACGGTGTAGCGGCCAGCGTATGTTTATCAACTAATCTTTATTTGGCATTAATTGACGTAGATGGTATATGATTGCAGATGGTGTTCGTCCAACTGGTCACTGCGTTGCATGAACAGGATAAGACAGCGAGCGAGCACCTCCAGAAGTTGTATGAACGGTGAGCTTGATCGTCGTACCAAAGGAGGGGTCTTTTTCGTTCTAATGATATTACAGTTATGGATTCTTCCAGGTGGAGCTATTATATTGTCGTACAAACACTCGCGAACTGACATCGTACAGACCAGCAATAGCTATTTTATTTGCACAGACCCTCGGCTCATAGACAGCATCTTTGCTCGTATTCGCAATTACGACGGCAAGGTCAGCATCTTTCCCACAATTTATAGAACTTATTCTCACAAATGCACTATAGGCCACACAATCAACTCCCAGTTACCCACATACCATCGGCGGATTGAAAATCACTAGCGTACGAGATCTTACTGTCGGCTACGATAGCACCAACCCGCCCACGTTCAAGCCGACTCTCCCACTATCCTCTGGCCACATGATACAATTCAGAGCGGAGTCCCCGGTAGACGGTACGAAGATTACTTTAACGACGAGGCGAGTGTACACTCGGAAGGTTATACACCCTATGGAATGCCTTTACTAATAGATTGGTTTAGAACAAGCGGCACAGAACCCAAGGTACGCATTTTTGACACAGTCGCCACAGTGTTTATGGAATGTGGTAGGTATGGTTGCTGACTGATGTCTCGTTTTTGCCGTTAGATAAAGTACTATCTAGAAGGCAGCGGCAAAGACGCAAAAGCAGTGAAGGATGTCTTGCAGCGCGTGATAGTCGAGTTGGGTACGGAATGGATGCAGACTGAGAAGAATAACCTCGGCGTACCTTGAGTTTAGCGGATGGTAAACTTGTCGGCATCTAATGGTCTGAATAGAATGTATAGCAGGATGTGTGCCACACGGTAGCAATTTTTTGGAACTCATGTTGAGCATGTTAAATTTTTTTACACAAGTCGTGCCTTTCGACGCTCGTCAAGTGCCTTGGCACGTTCCCAAGTATCAATGGATAGCTCTATCTCGTGTAAAGAAAGAGCGTACAACCTAATTGTCAAATCGATAGTCAGTTCGGACCTTCAAACTCGGTGATAATGTACCACTTACTTCGCAATAGTCATCCTTCGAATGAGATCGTCTGAAGTAATGGCGGGATTTTGCCGTCTATCATTCACAAAGTCCTGTTGGATGTGCTGTAACGCGCATGTAAAATTTACAATGTAAACTCAGGAGTGATGAATGCTTGAACTTATCGTACGTACTTGAGAAGTAGCTTCGGTTACTTGGACTTTCCCAGCTCGAGAGCCCACAACAAGGTCACGGAATGCTTCCAACTCCTTGACATCAGGGAGCAATATATCGGAAGCTGGCTTATACAAGGTAGACAACGATTCGGGGTCGAACTTTAGCGGTATGACGATATCTGTCTAGATGAGAATTCATTTGAGTATACCTGACATATCAATTTATGAAGCGAGCCGACCTTGAAGAAGGCACTCTTCTTTCCTTCAGTGAGAACAATACAGGTAATATCGGTTGGGAACGAAAATTGACTGAATAGGAACCGGTAGGCCAGTGTCTGCGAATTCATCACTTCTTGTAGGGTACCGATATTGACCAGCCCTGCACGACATCCGATCGGTTAGCGATTGAATGAGTATGACAATTTACTAATAGATTCTACCTTGTTCGACAAGCTTTCCCTCTTGGACACCATGCTCTGTGATAAGAAGGACGGATCCTTGTGGGATTTGAAGAGCTCCGGAGTGTAGGTCTTCCTCTTTGCTCTCTGGTGCAAAACGCGTTTTGTTCAAGAAGTCGAGGGATAAAGGGAGAGTACGAGCCAGAGGTAGTAGAGCCGATAAAACATCCGATAGTGATGGTATCGCAGCAGGAGGAGATAAACTTTCGGTAGTGGGTGGGGGCGGGAAGTGAGAAATAGTCAATGTTGGAGGAAGAAGGGGCGGATGGCGAGATTGTCTAAAGAGTCTAAGATTATTAATAGGTTCAGCCTCATACTTCAGGTACTTACACACGAGCTATGATTGTAAGTAAAACCCACTCTGCGGCTTCTACATCGCCGCCGAGTGATTGATCTGCAATCCATTTAATCAAGCGTTCCCTTGTTTTGATGGCCGTCGACTCTTCACTGCGTGTGACGAACGGGTAGGCCCTGGTAATGGCTGAATGCGGGTGATGTCGAGCGAAAAAGACATGGAGAGTAGGGACATCCAGTTCGTGGTCTCCGTCACTGTGCAATCTGGCAGAGAGGCGTAAGGATAGAGGGTGCGAATAGCATGAGATAAACTGACGGCTCATTGGTCAGAATTCCTACGAAAGTGACCACCTCTGTGGGTTTGAAATGTTCGGCGACGGCTGTATCGTACATCTGTATCATGCGTCAGTGATGGCACACATAGTTGTGATAGAGTATACCTTGATTTGTACACCGATATGTCTGCCATCAGAGTCCGGGTGTTTATGTGAGCGAAGGGGTTTGTGGATGGATTGGGACGCTGAACACGGACTTTTTTTAATGCACTGAGTAAATTTAAGCCATTTTACCCACGGGTAATGGATCCGTCCAGTTCTATCCCACACCACGTAGACTCTCCAGGGACACTGACTGCCCATAGAATGTTACATTCTCTTAGTTCGTTGTAGTCGATATCTATTTCTTCGTCTTCATTGCTGTGGATTCCCCAGCCTCCAAGAGTGCCCCCAGTCGTTCTTCTTAGATACATTTCCGAAGAAGGGGAAGTATCTTGAATCATGGCTCTGAATCGCACCAGTTGTCTAGAACTGTACGACTCTGGCGGATTATGCACATCTAAAACGGGGATCTAGATGATTTGATCATTAGAATACCAAAATATGTGGTCAACGAACCCCTTACTTCTCTAAACGTGTCATCAGTAGAGAAAACTCTAGAGAAATGACGAGCGACTTCACTCGGGAAATCTTGAGACGTGGATGCCCTAGCATAAAGCTCCTGGAGCTCTGATGTAGGATCTCTCAGCGCATCTGCAAAGTATGCAGAGACCATGGCAAACTCAGCTGTAGAAGATTTATTGAAGTTAATATTCAATATCATGATTTTAACACTCACTAGATAAAATACGCGAGCAGTACTTAAACCAAGGCTGAACGCGTCGTAGTTAGGAGAGAGACGGTCGCGTTCGGGCGCCCATTGGTGCTAATTCCAAGCGTGTACACTCCGCTTCATCTCCGCTCGTAACAGCTCCCAGCAGTCGATTTTAAAGCTGTAGGCCGCCTTCCAGTTGCATGTGCCGGTAAATGGGCCAAAGGTGTGCCATTCAAAGCCTTTCTGTGTAGCATTCGTCCCACAGATCACCAGGTCGTTGCCCACAAGTAAGCATAACCGGTAACATATGATCACACCCTATTGTAATATGATAACCGCATGCTACTCTCGTATGTAATCTTGTAGTGTTTGATGGTATTATACCTCTATGTGCTATTGTATAACGCGACCCACACTTATAGGACGTAATCGCCGCAAGTGTTTTGTAACCCGTTACTGTAAGGACCAGAGGACGCGTGAGGTGCAAAAAATCGTCGACAAGAACTTCAACGTCAACCGTTGCAACTGAGAACGTTGACCACGACAACGCAGTACTAGTCCACCGTAACCCACAACTCGGACCTCATGCTCCGACACCCAACTTCGGCGATGGCGGGGCCGAAAGCGAGGTACGTGTGATGGATGTCGATCTCGAGGACTGTCGACGAAGAGAGCGGCGAGGCCTCACAGAGGCATTCGAGGTCTGCGTCTTCGACCGCGAAGGTGAAGTCTCGCGAGCAGCGGGGGCCGCCGACGCGGCAGACGACAAGGAACCACCCATACGAGGTAGTCGGATCTTCAATCCAGATGGTTCGGGTTTAGAGGTCGAAGTCTGGGATGGAGTATTGTCTAGAATAGTTGGTGCCACTTCAAGCTTCAAAATAGGTACCTTGGCCGGGGAGGAAGGTTTCATACGCATGGTTCTGGGCGCCGGAGGAGGTGGCTTATCAATGGCGTTATCAGAGGCAGCTGGAGCAATCGGTTTGTACCGAAGGGATGGATGGAGAGTTGTCGGGGCAGGGACATTGAGCGTGATAGTCGGTAGTCCATTGGACTTGGGGGAGATGGGAGTGGTAGTGCTGGTAGAGGAGGCCGCCATTGCAGATCGAGAAGAAGCTGCCTTGATGCGAAGTGGTATGTCAGGCGATGCCCTTGAAACGTCTTCTGGAATTGGAGTAGGCTCTGGCTCGGATTTCGCTACAGCGGGAGTTGTAGCTTTTGAAGTGGCTGCAGATGTACTAGCTCTCGTGGATGTGTAAGGAGTTGGCGATTCGCGTCGACGCGATGGCTGCCTATTCCGCTTAGGGCGCGTTGACGAGCTTGGTACAGCATCCGAAGCTACGTTATCCGACACGTGCTGCTCCTCTGTAGTCGAGATTGACTCCTGAGCAATAGGTTGCGTAGCAACCTTTATGGACTTGCTCTTTCCCTCATTCTTTTTAGCGAACTTCCCGTTAGATTCACGTTTTGCTTTACGTGACGGAGTCCCAGGAGGGAGGTAATCCTCAGATAGGTCATCCAACTCGTCATAAAAAGCTGCAGTCGGTCCTGTGGACACATCTGTTTTGTTCCACGGACGAAGACGCCTCCCGACACTAGAGCGACCAGATCGACGGAGAGGAGGTCCGGAAGGCTGGGGAGAATTTTTAGTACGGCATCTTAAGAAACCACTTCTATACGTTACCTGTGTGGCTACATTTTGTCCTAGGTCAGCGCCCGCTGGGATTACTTCCTGAGATCTGCCATTGGCAGCTTCATTCTTCGATTTATGAGTGTTGCCTTTCGGTGCTCCCTTCGTGGTGGTGACCCCTTTCGATGAACTACCACGCGCCGACTGTTGTACTGTAAGAGGGGCGGAGGACGTGGACATGTCACATAACGACTAAATTTATTATGAGGACACAGTTTTAGAACGGGACGACGAGGTTGGCACATACCAAAACTGCTCTAAGCTCATTCAAATCATACAACCCTATTGGAGCAAGAGGCTTAGACTCCATAGGATGCATCTCTTCGTCGGATAATGAGCTGAGAGAGGAGAGCGGGGAGGAGGCTCTGCTGTGATGATCATAGCTTCTGCACTCAAAACTGAGCAATTATAGACGAGCGAATGTGAAGAGGTATCATACCTGTGAGGCTGTGGATAAGGCTTGCCCGTCTTGTTCCAGAAATCCATCGTTATAACTTTCTCCGGAACCCTATACCTCCGCCCATTAATTAACACCTCATCTATCGCAAGCTTAGGAGGTGCGGCAGCAGCAGTCTCTGGAAGGATGACCTCGATATTGCCGTTATTGACCTCGCCAACTTTGGAAACTTCGATGGGCGGTGCATTGCTCTTGGGGATGCGTCTTTTCAGCGGCTGAGAAAATGGCATTAGTGTGGGGAAGAGGAACACTAAGACACCAAGTCATACCATAGCCTGCTCTACATGGTTAGGGCACATCCATTTCTTGTTCCAAGGAGGCATATGTGTCAATGGAGGATTGACACAGTCCAGATGCCAACTCAGATGACAGTAATCACACGAAATCATGCCTCTCCCTTGCTCAGTGTTGCTACCCGGGGTACCCGCCGCTCGTCGAGCTCGCTTGGCTGCTGGAGCTGCCGCTGCAAGGTTAGGAGGAAGAGCCGACATGCCACACTTGAAGCATAAAATTAGTTCTCCGTTGCGATCTCGTAATCGATAAGGCTCTCGCTCCTCAAGCTGCCCATGACGACTAAAAAAAAGTAAGCAGGAGGAAAGGCCCAAAACAACCCACGTACTTAAGTCGGGGAGGCTTCAACTCGGAGCTATCGACGTAGTTGCCTTTGGGACCCGTGGCCACTGTTCAACGCCACTCAGTGAGAGGCCGGACAAAAACGGAAGGAGGGCGACGCACCATCTTTGAAAAATGTTCGAACATCGGATGGGAGAGCATATTCAGCAGGAAGTACTGTGTCTATCTGTTCGACTAGAGGGGTCATGAACTTGAGGCCGTGCGTAGATTTCGTCTTGGGTTTCTACGAGGGGCATATAAGACCAGGAGATAGCATAGAGCCACAAAACGCACCTGTTGCTGCGAGCAAGAGGGGCAGAACCATCGTGCATCGCCAGCTGGGAGATCCTTTTCCTCCATAGGAGGGTTTAAGCACCAGAGATGGTAAGCTCGCGGGCATCCATCGCAGTAGACTAAAGATCCCAACGACCGGCAAGCAGAGCAGTGGTCTTCGTTCGACTAAAACACCACACGCATGAAATGACTTTCCAACTGAGCATTATTTGTGAACTCACAGCAATACCGTTCCCAATAGTCTCTACCACAATCACCCCCGATGTCCCTGTGGGCTCTTCCTTTACCCTCAATCCTGCAGCGCTTTCTTTGCCTTTTCCTTTGTCCCTTCGTGCTGTGTTTCGAACGTAAGACGACGCTGATTCCATATCCTCAGCCATCGGCACAAGAGAATTTGAGCGAGAGAGTTCGGCATCGCTGGAGTCGACTTGCATGGCGAGCTGGTCAGGTTCAGAGAGGAGGTTTGATGACGAAGCGACGGCATCCGCAGGCGCCGCTGGACTAGGGGTAGCGACGATAGAGGCCATGTTACGAGCAGATATACGCTGCGCCCTCGAAGAGGCGGCACTGAGCATGGGAGCAAGGTTTTGGAGATGATAGGAGGAGGAAAGGAGTGGGGTCAATAGGGAGATATGGGATCGAATGGACCGACAAGGATTCGGTGTAGGAGCGACGACATTAAGGGCACAAAAAGAGTAATAGGTTTCGTTAGTACAATGGAAAGAATGCGAGGAGTATGGGGACGCACCTTTTGTCAAGCCTGGCTCGCTTGCGGCGAGGACCATCGACCTCAGTTGAGGTAGCCATGGTGCTCACCGTATTTGCCCCGTAGGTCGTCCCGGGGTCAGATGCAGGCAAATACGACGGTATTACCACAGATTTTTTGTGATCTTTCTTCGGAAGACCAATCTGCTTTATGGTCGCCAGTGAGGGGGGTCCTGGTAGTATCTCGGTCGCCAAGGAGGGGTCGCCCTCCAGGTGGGGCGGTTGTACGACTGGCGACGGCGCCGTCAATAAACACGCTGGGACGGCCTCCACAGAGGTCATCGTGGTCGTCGTAAGAGGCTGTATGGAGCAAGTTTTGCAACCTACCGTGATGACCGTCGCTTTCGAAGTGCAAACTTGCGGGAGACGTGCGTCAAAGTCAAGAGCAGCCCTCTTCCCTCAACGGCCGCAGATTGGTCCACGCCCCTCAGCCTAGTTCACCCGGACTAAACTTCCGAAAAAATATATTGGCAGACTGAGCGTGCTTATATGTATCTCTATAAAACACTAATCCCTCTAAAGCAACAACTACACCTCCAGTAATCTTCAGAAAGGCCAGAAATCCGGCAGCCCCAGGGTAACGCGGGCTCCAAGCTGGGCACCGCCTCCAAGCGCGTTTCATTTCCCAAGCTCCGTGTCCTGGGCAGATACGGCACACAATCCTCCACTCCATCCACACCCAGCAAAGAAAGCCCTCTCCAACCCGAGCCGGAGCGTGCTGCCTTCGCGAAGCATGCCAGCACATAGCTGCGACAGCGACATTACCCCTTATAGTGTATCTGGCCGTGGAAAGACCAGTCCACAATGTTGGCAAGGAGATTCACGATAAAGACGATAAAGATATCTTCCGCGTGATTTAGATCACGTTCGTCGTTTAGGCCGACACGACCACCCTAACTTAGGGTGCAAGCACCACCATGGGCAAGGAGGAATGGCGACAATGTTGTCTTTGTACCTCCCATTCACCAACACGATAGGTATTGTCTATACGTTGTAGATAACATGTTAGTCTTTTTAGCACGACAAACAGATAGTATGCCACGCACCAAGCCACCGTTGCATGAAAAGCCTTCGGTTTTGTGCCAAGTTTGATATTGAGCGTGCTAGCCTTACTATAGCCCTATGGGAAGGAGGCTAGGCCTAGTTGTACGAGCAAGAAAGTGTGCTCATCGTGTCATGCAAGGTCTGAAAAGGTGGGGCGAGGAAGCTGCCGAGTAGGCACAGCGCATACCACCGCAAAAGCGGTTTCCCTGTCAATGTTGGGCCAAAACTTTTAGTAATTTGCTGAATAAAACACATAAGGACTTACGAAGATGAGATAGGCTATGACTATGGCGTGTCTTTGTGAGATACTGTAAGCTACAGATTGCGCGAGCTTACTTACTGTGCGCTGTAATGGATGAAGAGAGGTCTGAGGACAGCAAGCCTGAGGCCGAGTCTGACACAGGCGCTTACTGCTGAATACGCCCGCCTGGGCGGCCTCAAAGGCTGATGCGATAAGCAGGCTTTCCTCTTGAGCATGCCTTTCTTCGTAAGCAATATCCACAGTAGGCTACTTGAGCATGTTATCGCATCGCTAAAGGGTTAATAGATACTCTCAACTGCTGGGACGATACAAATTGGCTAACGATGCCTGCCGACGAAGACAGCCCATTCGAAGTGGCGGCCGACGAGCACGATGAGAATGCACCTCTGCTATCCAAAGCTCACGGTGCGGGGAGCCAGGAGACACCCCTTCCAAGAGCGCAGTTGGCTGCAATCTACTTTATCAAGCTGACTATCCCAGTGGTGTACACCCAAGTTCAACCTTACTTGAACAAGATGATCTCCGAGCTGGACCTTCCACCCGGACGTCCTGTTGGCTACTACAGCGGACTCCTTGGTCTTGCTATCAATGCCGGACAGTTTCTGACTGTCTTTCCGTGGGGACGACTCTCAGGTATGATTTCATTTTCTCGCCAGCACCTCAGCTAACTTGCATATCTCTTAGACTGGCTGGGTAGGACAAGGATCATTACGTTTGGGCTTTTTGGCCTTGTTCTATCTACAGTGGCCTTTGGTCTGAGTCAGACCTTTGCTCAAGCCCTATTTTTTCGTTTACTAAGTACGTCTGTAGTCCTCTCAAAAGAACGAACCAAACGTCATTAAATGTTAACGTCTCAGCTGGGGTGTTCAGCGGATATGTGGGTGTAATACATTCCGTGGTGGGGGAACTTTCCGACGCAACCAACCAATCCACCGCCTTCCCCTTTTATGACATAATATCTGCATTGGGGTACATTGTAGGGTGCGCTTCATTCCTTCTTCTTTGGTAGAAGGGAAAGCTAATTATTTTGACCCACTCAGACCGATTCTAGGCGGCGCGTTCGCTGACCCTGCAACCGAACTACCTAAGTGGTTCGACTATCCTTTCTGGCGTAAATACCCGTACTCCCTTCCCTGCTTGATATCAGGAGCAATCGGCACCTGCGCATCATTATTGTCATTGTTCTATTTGAAGGAGGTGACCTTGAATTTTCCATCGACTTTTCGTATAACAGTGACTGATGCATTGCCAGACACATCCTCGTTTTTCTGCCAAGAAAACCTACGATATGGCTGAGCAAACGTCATCTTACCAATCCATTACTGTTCCTTCTTCTCCAGATGCGGACGAAGATAAGCCTCCCACCGTCAGAAGCCTATTTGCGCTCCCCGTCATACGTGCTATTTGCACTTCGCAATTCGTAATAGGTTTCCTTGCTTCTTCCTTCAACACCGTGTTTGTTCTTTTGGCCTATACGTCAATAGACCAAGGTGGTCTGTCGATGAAGGTATGTCGCACTCCCCCGGACTATGCCTTGAGTCCCCGAATTTTAAAAAAAAATTGTACCCAGCCGCTTCGCATCGCATTTGCGCTTTCTATCATGGGATTTGTATCTATTGGGCTCAAAGCTTCACTCCCAATCTTTCTCAAACGATATGATACCCTGACTGTGTACCGATCTACGGTGAAAGCTTTCCCTATAACCTACGCTCTCATCCCTTTCCTCAACATCATCGCGCGAGCCACCGGACCCCATCGAAGTACAGTGGCAGAAGCATTGCTTTGGGTCTCCATTAGTGTTGTGCTCCTTGCGTCTCGCATTGGTACCCTTGCATTTGGGTATGTGTTCAACCTCAATAGTTTTCATCGTTGTCACTGATGGGTCTGTCTGTGCAGAATCATCATGATATTGACAAAGGACCACACACCAACGTTCTCGGCTTTGGGTACTACGAATAGTATATCGGAGCTCGCACAGATGGCTGGGATATCTATTGGGGCTCCTTTTGTCAGGTTCGTCAATCATTTGTCTGAAAGGATTTTGGGGGGCTGACAAAGGTGTGACCTTGACAGTTCACTGTTCTCCTTCTCTACGACATACGCTAGCAAGATACTCGGAGGACATCTATGGGTTGTGATATATTGTGTTCTTGCCACTGTGGCCGATTTAAGTGCCCGTAGAATTGCCCAATACCGACGGTAAATAATACTTATATTACTCATACCTATACCTAAATGCTGGAGACGTCGCCGATTCAAGTTGGTGTACAATAATACTGGATGTATTTTATGAGGGCGTGTATACGTGAATTTTGTCAAGCCAAAGCCTGGATTCGGGCTCAAGTTGCTAGCTGGGCCCTGGTGGTGCTGCAGCTGGCCGCAAAAGGCACGCCGGCCCGTTGTGGCCCGCCTCAAGTATAAGGCCCAACTATGGGCGCCAGTTGCGACAGCCTGAGCACGAACTGCGCCTGACGCGATACAGAGACCGTCTTGCGATTAACGACAACAGTGGTATTCTTCGTCAGCCATGTATCCAACGTACTTAAAGTATGCGGATATCTGGCTTTGTGGGCATTCGTCTCCAGTTTCAAACACTCGCACACCATGTCTTCGGACGAGGAACAAGCTGGCCTTCGCCACCGAGACCTCGATACTATCTTGTCGGACGAAATGGATGAAGGCACACCGCTGCTCTCTCAAGTCGAAGATTCCTTACATGAAGTTCACGAGAAAGAGAGCCGTCTGCCCATAGCGCAGCTCGTCACCGTTTACTTGATCAAGCTAACTATCCCAGTGGTCTCATTCCAGGCCCAGCCATACATCAACAAGATGGTCTCCGAGATGGACCTTCCAACTGGCCGTCCTGTGGGCTACTACACCGGTCTTCTCGGCTTTGCCCATAGCCTTGGTCAGATACTCACTGTTTTTCCGTGGGGCAGACTTTCAGGTATGTTATCAGTAGAACACTCTGATGCGAACGAACATTAAAGCCGCTTCGGCAGACTGGTTTGGGAGGAAGAAGATAATTGCGTACGGGATATTCAGCCTTACATTGGTGACCATAGTATTTGGCTTGAGCAAGACATTTGTCAAGGCTGCTCTCATTCGTTTCCTCAGTACGTCGAGATGTTTGATTATATAGCCGACTGCTAGCGTTTTGACTTGACTCGTTATAGTTGGTGTATTCAGCGGGTTTATCGGTGCCATACATTCAGTAGTTGGAGAGCTTTCAGACGGGAACAATCAGTCCACTGCCTTCCCGCTATATGATTCTATCTCTGCGCTGGGCTTCATCGTAGGGTAAGGTGTTCCCTGGCCCTCCTAACACATGAGCTAACCATGCATAATAATATATAGGCCTTTGCTTGGCGGTGCATTTGCTGACCCAGCGACCGAGCTCCCGAGATGGTTCAATACCCCATTCTGGCGCAAGTATCCCTACGCACTGCCTGGTTTTGTATCTGGACTGCTCGGCATTGGTTCATTCTTGCTTACAGTATTCTATTTGAAGGAGGTATGTTCATATGGCTTGAATATCTTATACGTCCTATACTGGTGTTACATTGCTAGACACATCCAGGTCTCGCTAGGAAGACGCGAGCAGCTTCCCGAGCGTCTTCGCGTCATAGAATTGTTTCTCCATCACCAGGCCCATCCAGGGCGATTACACAAGAGGCACCACCGAGCATCCCCAGCCTACTTTCATTGCCCGAGATACGCGCTATTTGCGTCTCTCAATGGGTTATCGGCTTCCTAGCTGGCTCCTTCAACTCCGTCTTCGTCCTTCTGGCTTACACACCCATAGAGCAAGGCGGTTTAGGCATGCCAGTACGTCCTTTTTTCCAGCTTATCCACCGAGCGGCGTCTTATGTTGTCAACAGCCGCTTCGCATTGCCTTTGCACTTTCTATCATGGGCTTCGTCTCCATTGGACTCAAGGCTTCCCTTCCTATCTTCCTCAGACGCTATGATACACTGTCAGTCTACAGGTTCACTGTCGGTATGAATCCAGTCACTTTCGCACTCCTGCCTGTCCTCAACATCATCGCGCAAGCGACTGGTCCTGACCGGAGTGCGGCTGGGGAGGCATTGTTGTGGGTTGCCATCAGCATTGTATTGTTCATGTCACGCATCAACACACTTGCCTTTGGGTATGCTATGTTTGGGATGCTTTACCCCTGAGTTATTTCTAACTGTGCGCTTAGGATCATCATGATTTTGACGAAGGATCATACGCCAACATCGACCGCTTTGGGGACCACAAATAGCATATCAGAACTTGCACAGATGATCGGTGGCTCAATAGGTGTGCCAGTTGTCAGGTACGTCACAGATGCTATATGTATTATAAAATGCCGCCAACGTCCCCTTGCGTCGTTTTAGCTCGCTCTTTTCGTGGTCGACAACAACAGCTGGATCAATATTAGGAGGGCACTTGTGGATCGTTGTTTATGTTGTGATCGCCTTCGCTGGCGAATTTTCAGCACGCAGAATAGCAAAGTATCGACACTGAGTGCTCCTTGCCAGTGGTCGTGTATATTCGCTCTTGCGTCGTTTATTTATCGAGATACCCAACACACTTGGTCAAGTCTGAACGGCTTTAAGCAGCCACGCTTTGTGCATAGTAATCATAGACTTTTTTGTACGCTCACTTGCTGCCTCTTCATTCTAGGTTTAGGTTCCCTCAGAATCGCCGAGTGCCGGCAAGGAATCATCTTCCGCAGAGGGACCACGTACAAGGTTCGAGTGTTTCGAACGAAATGCTTTCTGACTCGGAGAACCTGTAAGCCCATTCGTTCGAGCCCCTGGATATAAACTGACGGCACCCTTTATTCGAGAAGATGCATGCGAAGCACGATACAGAAGTTTACTACATGCCGTGGTATTCCTGAACATTACACGTGCGTTGTTCTTCCCTATCTTCCAGCATCTACCATTCATGCGCTCATATTAATGGTCAGCTGCACCTCCAAGTACGGGTATTGCGAGGGGAGTCAACTAAGTCCGTAGTCAGACGATTTCCATCTGCGTTATCCAGACCAGATTATGACGCGCGCCGCGGCCGAACATGAATCGCTAACTTACAACCTCTACTATTAGGGTAGCGTCCTTCGCCTTGAGGTCTGCTGCTACCGCATGCTATTGAAGGGCCGTCTCGACGGCAGAGGCGTATTACAGTTCAAGGCAACACCCTCTGGTGGCGCTGGCATGGTACCACCCAGGTCGTCCCGGTTACGTGTTGGGTAAGTGGTTCATTTCGCTCCCTTCCATGCATTTGTGATTGGCTTTGGTACGTCTCCATCGGGTTATGGGATGACCTTTTGTGTTCCTTACATCAAAGCGATAGGCCCCAAATACTGTCCCGTAGCTAGGTTTCAACAACGTCCATAGGAATGTCCATAGCGCATGTTTTATCCGCCCAGATACATAAAAAGAGAGGTCTCTCAGCCAAGCGATCCCTATCCCCCCATCTCTCAGGCTTATCTACACTCTCAAGAGAACTCCGTCATGGACCAAAGTCACGGAATTGGCTTGACTACTTTCCATGAACAATACTCGCGATATGTCCTCGATAAGTACCATGAAAAAATCCGCGAAAAAATTAAACACGACATTCCACGCTCAAAGCTTCCAGATATCTTCATCGGGAACAGAGACGCTATCAAGGCTTCGTTGGATTCTACCAAGGCACAGTCGACGGAATCTTTTAAAATTGGTATTATCGGTGCAGGTGCTGCCGGCCTTTACGCTGCCATGATTCTTCAGAGTTTTGGAGTCGAATACGAGATCCTGGAGGCTCAGCCAAGTCATATCGGAGGACGACTTCTCACACACCGCTTCAGCGATGGCCCGAATGACTACTATGTAAGCCCAGTCTCGTTATTGGCCTAAAGTACTTTGCGTCTGACGCAATGCGTGTTCAGGACGTTGGAGCTATGCGCTTCCCGAACACTTACCCTATGCGACGCGCTTTCGATCTCTTTCATCGTCTGCACTTCACCGGTAGATATATATGGAAGAAGGACGACCTCGAAAAACTGGCCACGACTGAGACGAGCGGAGCCGAGGAGGCGAATGACCTCTACAATAAATATGCGGAGGAAGTTACCTTTGGTGCCCCTCCGGCCGAGGGCGCTGACGTTATTGATTATTACCTCAGCACCCCTAACGATATTCTTAGCTTTAACGGAATCACAGTCAACCGTAAGAAGCTCAAAGAGCAGGGTTATCAAGTTTTCCAGCCCGCGATTCCCGAGTCGTACGTCGCTCAAAGTGTACAGTATTGGCTCGACGCGAAAGTAGGATATTTCAAGCAGCAGCTCAAGCGAGACTTCACATCTGGTATGAAAGAGCTGCAAGCGTATGACTATAATTCTACGCGTCAATTCATGCACTCACTACACCCGGAGCTGAAGGAGGAGCTCACTGAGTATATGAGGAGACATTATCCTGATATCGAATACGCAGGTGAACTGGCTTATCCGAACGAGGTATGTGATGCATATCCCCTGCGTTCAAATTCCCACTGCTGATTTTTACCAACGCCTTTAGGTGATAAACTGGATCGAAACTTTCTCCTCTGGCACATCGATGTATGATTGCGCACTCACTGAGACGGTCATGGACGAGCTCGATTTCAACTATGCTCCAGATGTCTCCTGGAAGGCGATTCAGTGAGTAGCTTTCCGTAGTCAATCCCTGTGATAGTGCTTGAAGACGAATCTAGGGGAGGAACAAATCGCATTGCGCTAGCGATGGCGAAGCAACTTCGAGAAGCTGAGTATCCAACAGGGCGGATCCTTCAAAACAAACGTGTTCAGAAGATTTCGCCCCCACCTTCCGATGGATCTGGACCTGTGTCTGAAGATGTCAAAAATCGTACTATGCTCGTCTTCGTTGAGGGGGAGGCAAAGCCACGCGTCTACGATCACGTTCTCTCGACGGTCGCCCTCGGTGCACTACGTTTGATCAATCTCGATGGTTGCAAGCTATCCTGGCAGCTGCGCGAATCGCTCCGTAGTCTGCAATACGGACCGAGTGTGAAGGTGGCCATTCGTTTCACCCATCGTTGGTGGGAGTCCGAAATTCAAAACCACCGTAGCGGAGTGACCACGACAGACAGGTCTGCTTTTCGATTCTACGAGTTAATGTGAATACATGACTGACATTCATCATGATCCTCAGACCCACACGGATGATCGTGTATCCATCATATGGCATTGGCTCCCAGGACGCAACGATGATCGTGAGTTACTCCTGGTCCCAAGACGCGCTTCGTCTCGGTACATTAGTCAAAGGCCAGGGGTCTCTTGCGGAACAGCGCCTCATAGATCTCATCTTACAAGATCTGGCAGAGATACACGACATTCCATTCGACGATCTTAAGAGTTGGCAGGTCGATTATCATGCCTACAACTGGTACGACAACGAGTTTACTGTTGGTGAGTCTTCTTTGATATCTCTGGACATAATTATGGAGTTTCATCATTAACCACCACATAGGTGCATTCGCATTCTTTGGGCCTGCGCAGTTCCGTAAAATGTACCAAGAAGTAACACAGCCGGCTGGGTTGATGCACCTGTATTTTGCGGGAGAGGCAACGAGCACCAATCATGCGTGCGTACTGTTTTTATAACAGCATTTTACCTATTCTCTTCTTGCTTATTGTTCGCTGTAGGTGGGTTGTCGGGGCGCTGGACAGTTCCGTACGTGCGTTGGAGCAAATTGTGAGTTCAATTTTGCATATTTCACTATATTTTTTCTCAACCGTCCGTCTCCCAGTTCTATCAGCAAGGTCGTGAAGACCTCGTTGAAAGGCTCGAAAAGGAGTGGGGCCTCGCCCCTGAGATGACTCTGAAGTCGCTTCAATATCAGCTGGCCTTGGGCCAAGATGCTGGGGAATCGTTCGAAATACTGTATGGCAATAGTGTAGCAGCGCCGATGTGATGACGTCTGTAGCATACAAGGCGCCTTTGAACTTGAACTTGTTTCGTGCAATGTATTGAAGAATGTTTCAGCTTATATATGTTTGAAATTTACTCGAATTCTTACGGAATCATAATGGTGTGATTAGTCTCTTTAATGTGTACGAATTTCACATTCATCACGTTGACCGCTTTCAATTCCGTTCTCATCCACTAACGTAGGTGCGTAAATGCGTCACTGCTTGTACAATTGCCTGATTAGGAGAATTTCTCTGGCTGACTAAGCGCTTCAATATTTCTTTTGCCTCGGAACTGCCACCAATGTTGCCACTCCTTACCCATCGAACCTTGGAATCCCATGGATTATATCCAGCTGTGACATTTAGAGTCCATTTTAATGAATGTACGTATCACCATGTTGACCATATGCAGTGCTGACGCTGGCGTGTTCGTGTACTGGGGTGCTGTCAGCTCTACGAAAGGCGACGGTCATGACAAGGAAGATCAATTCTTCTTACACACCAGCTCGCTTTAAGGTGATTGAGGCAAGTGAAGAATGGTATCATGACAACGACGGATAGAGAATCACAAAGGCATACAAGTTCTACTTCTAGTACCTACTCATCGTTTTTTTTTACAATTGCTGTTAGTATCGCACTCTGCATCTATGCTAATACTCTCGGCGCTGTATTACATCTCCCAAATGCGCCTGAGATCGTCTAAGCTCATATGTCGAGGGGTTCGTAAATTCCGCAAGTAAACTAGACACGATAAACTCCGTACGTCAGTAACAAACAATACCGGGATCATAGTCGGTCTGGTGGTTGTCCTGCCAGAATTAAAACGAACAAGTCTCATTGCGACCAAGCACATTGGGGATAGTACAAAAACCATCTACTCCGACTGATACCCTAAACCAGTATAGGGATATTAGTTTCCGAACGCTCGTCCAAGTCGTGGGAGCAGACTTACCGGGGCATGCTTGTAACGCCCCTACGAAGTCAGTAAAGATCGATATATAAGAGGAAGGAAGCTCAGCGTAGTATGGGCGCATAAGAACATTTTGATGAAGTTGTAGTGGTCGCACTGGTAGGCAACAGCCACCATGGATCCATCCAAGGGGGTAGTTTGCCGGGTGTTGAAAAGGCTTGTTAACGCACACATGACCGCCTGTTCATGTCTACTAGGGAATGTGAGTCATAGCTACGTATCATCATTAGAATACCACTTACCAGTGCAGGTCTAAGGGACGCTCGACGAACAGTTCACGGACGGGATACAACCCGAAGCACACAGATATTTGCGTCGAATGACATTTGAATCCAGATCTAAATCTCATAGAGCACCATGAACTAACTATAATCAACCCAAGCTCGTGAACATGCTAACGTATAAGAACATAAACACTGCATCACTTACTAGGTCACCCTTGAATGGTCAAACTTGTGTCGTTGGTCGTAAGGCTTGAGGCACGCAAAGTCCCTCGCAATCTCAGCCGTCAGTTGCTGTGTGGGCACGAGAACGTGTGAGAATACGAGGGACGTAGATGTCGAGGCGGCGTACCTTGCTATTCTGCAATACGATGAGCCTCGGCATTGGCAATCGATGAACGTCAAGTCTTCATCACGCATCACGCATAGACTGCTTACGGAAAGTACCTGATCACTCTCTGCTTAAATGTCAGATCGGGCGTGACATGTGAGAAGAAAAAAAGACGCACCAGACATTGTCGCACGGCCGCTTGCAAACATTCACGAGCGAGGGCAACGCCGAGGTGCAAGTCAAAATTGACACGCACCTCGCCCACCAACCCTCCCGCCACCCCCGCTCGCACAATTGCCCAGGCATCTTGATGATGGGTCACCCACGATTTCTATCTTAACATGAGTACGAAGACTGGACGAAAGGAAAATACTACGCACTGTTAATGTGCCCATGAACGGCTGCGGTCTCTCTACCGTCGCGCCATGGAAGAGGGGCAACTTGAGACCAGTCCCTTTTGAGGGCGATGGCTCACCGCCTCAACCAACCGCCTTCCCAAATCTTGAAGTTGTTCTTGACTTTTTTTAAAAAAAAATTATGCCGCAGGCAATGTGGGTTGGTCCCTAGAGCTCTGATTGACGACAACTACTTGAAAGTCGTCGAGCTCCTTTTTTGTATCTACCAGAAGATACTATGGTCAGCGATGAGGAGAGCGGAGAAGAGCGGAGAATCAGGTACGACACCTTTAATATTTTATGGCGGGTGGAGGCGAGGCTTTTGAAGTCAGTGGCCCTTTATGGCTTGACGTCCTCATCCTACATCCCGCCCCTATACCTCTCGGTATAGATCTTTAGCGTCGTTTGCGACATTGTTTGTAGCGCGATATTGGAGCGCGCGTTTGTGGCCCACATTATCCCTTTGTCACGCACCGCGTCGGAAGATCTTGCACCACGGCCATCGGACAAGACACAGCCTCAGCGAGACCAAGGCAAAGCACACCCATGACACAAGGAAACTTAGCCAACGACAGCCCTAAGAAGATCACACTAGCCAAGTCTTGATTAGGAGCCATTCCACGCAGAAAGAGAAGCCTAAAATACATCAGAAGGCATCAGGACGTTGGCACACACGTATAGTAAGCGTCAGATACCTGATAGGAAACCTCCCGAAGCGAATGTCTTGAATTACCCTGACGCCACATTGCCCAGCGCGAGCGCGCGTTAGCATGTGCGCCAAGGCGTGCCAGTCGCGAATATATAGAGGAAGAAGAAGAAGAAATGAGTCAGCTGTGAGAAGGAGAGAACGTACCAGCTTGAGGCTGGTGTGCGGGAGGGGGAGTGGTAGGAGGGAAAGGTACGGGGGGAAGGCCAGTTGAGGGCGGGCTTTATATATTCGAGGCAGACACGCACACGTGACCAAACAATGTCCAGAAAAGGCAGTTGCAACTTGCCACTCGGCGTTTGCCACAGTTGACATGTGGCGCGGAATACCGGAATATCAAACACGTTGCCGTCGCATGCATCAATGATTGGGGCGTCTAGTGATCATAATATCGCACACCCAGCCTGGCCTGGTCTACTGCGCGTGGCGGTTGCATTATCTTTGACCATAAAAGACAATATGAGTCAGTGACTCGCCGCTACAGGAAAGCTGTACAAGTTATCGATATAAAAGGGCCTTTGGCGGCGGTAGTACGTGCTTGGGCCATGGCGACCAATTGTTTTTCGGTCCAGCCGCCCATCCGTAGCCAATGGCCTTTGTTCATGGATATCTGGATGTGTGGCGAATGCGATATTCTATTCCCGAGTTCTAGTCGATAATTACTTCTACCGGTGACATGTTAGCACACACCCAGTCATAATGACCGTATATAGAAGAGTCGCACCGTAAGAGCTTTAATTACTACAAACAGCGTCCTCGGTGGGTACCTTGGCCACCGGTGGGCTTGCTGAGTGCTTAGCGACAAAAGTCACCGAAGTGACCCGGGCGGCGGAGTGGCACTCAACAGCAGTACATGCAAGCGCCCTTCCTAATTTGGCAGGTAATGGCCTTGCGATCCTAACAAGACCAAACAGTGCCAGGCTCTCCCTACATCGACCATGGCCAATACCACAGTTCGTGGCGCACTCGCCATCCACGGGCAGAACCCACAGGTATGTTAGCCTAGAACTCATAAGCTACATGTGGCTGAAAGACTTAGACAGTATCTTGTCGAAACCGTCATCCGCAATCGTATTTATGAAGCCCCATACTGGAAAGAACATTGCTTCGCCCTCACCGGTGCGTGTATCATGCATGATCTTGCGCGTGGGTTTTAAGCTAACTGTGTCATTGCAGCCGAAAGCTTGATAGACAAGGCAATTGAGCTCAAAGCTATTGGAGGCGTGTACGGGAACCAGAAACCGACGGACTTCATGTGTCTGCTCCTCAAGTTGCTCCAGATACAACCGGAGAAGGAGATATTGCTGGAGTATTTGCAGGCAGATGAGTTCAAGTATGAAACACTTCCCTGTACTTTAATGCACCTCATTGATTGTGGTAATAGGTATCTGCGAGCACTAGCGGCAATATACATACGAATGACGTTCGCTGCCGCAGAAGTGTATGGCATCCTCGAACCGCTTCTGAAGGATTATAGGAAATTGCGGCTACGGAATATGGGTATGTCACCCCCACCTATTTTATACTGCTGTTCTAACCAACTTTTCATCAGGCGGATATGCTCTCACATATATGGACGAGTATGTTGACTCATTGCTACACGACGAGCGTGTCTGCGACATCATTATGCCTCGCATAACCAAGCGAGAGGTACTTGAAGACTTGGGAGAAATAGGACCACGAAAGAGTCGGTTGTTGGATGCTATGGAGGGCAAAAGTGAACATATGCGTTCAAGAAGTGGGAGCCGAAGCAGTAGGACTAGCCGAAGTGGCAGTAGGAACAAGAGTAGGAGTCGCAGCGGAAGTCCTGGATCTCGAAGCAGAAGCGCAAGTAGAGCTTTTTCGTCGGTCGGCTCACGATATGTCTCCCGCAGCCCTTCAAGGTCGCGCAGTGGCTCTCCCCCATCTGGTCAAAGTCGGAGTGCTTCTCTGTCCAACGGTCACTCAAGTCGCTTTCGTTCCCGTAGTCGCAGTATCTCACCTGACCGTATGGAGACTGCCCCGGGTTAACCATCATATTAGTAGTTGAGTCAGAATATTATGATACGTATATTAAGAATGCTAGAGTGAAAATATCTATTTAGCACGGTCGTATTCCTGTGTCTTGTGAGCCAGCAACTGCTTGGACAGTTCTTTCCATCGGGGATTCGTGATAGCAGGAGGCATCTTGGCCAGGGCTTGAGGCGAAAGGTATCCTCGGTTGTTCCAGTCCGTGTACCACACTAAAATACAAGGCAATGAAGGGAAGGTCTGTATATCACGTGATGGCACTCACAAATGTCTGGCTGTCTTGCGGGAGCTGCTTCCGTACGATCCGTGCGTCCTTTCAGACAATCTCGCAAGGCAAGGTCATTGTAGTACTTGCAGAATACTGTTCCTCCGAGTTTTTCAACTGCTTGTATAGCACTTTTTGAGGCCCTTGCGGGGGTTATATGAATAGGTGTCTTGAGCTCTTCTGCACCCTGTATGACCCGAGAGTCAGTCAACAGCACCAACAACACAAGGACGTAGAGCTCACATCGCCCAGGAGTTTTACGCCGTCCTTTGCGTCGTGTATACATCCGCTAAGCAGAAGGTCTCGAACAGTAATTGGTTTCTCCGGTGAAGACTCAAGTCGGCCCTGGTCAATCCACGCTTGTATTCTGTCCAAATTGACTGCAGCATAAACTTTTGCATTACTGACAACCAACGAAGGAGCTATTTAGTCCAGTCAACAGAAAGAGGGAAGATAAACATACGGATTTACAAAACCCTTCTTTGGGAACAGCTTCGTGATCTCTGTCTGACCACCCTCGAACCCGGGCTTAGGCTTGCCATTACCAGCTCTTGCCTTTTGACCCTTGTGACCTTTTCCCGAAGTACCACCACGACCTGAGCCTTGGCCACGACCCAAACGCTTTTGCTGTAATACAGATATTCATGAGTACAGAAGCATATTTATTCTGACGCAGTACCAGCGACGAACTTTATGCTGCGAGCCCTGAGCCGGTGACAAGTTGAAAAGATGTATTCTGCTTGCCGCAGCCTTGACCCGTGGTAGTGAGGACATGGTAGTGAGGAGAGAAGACCGGACCAAGAGGTGAGTTTGTGTCGACCACCAAGGTCGGGAGCAAGCTTGTAATGGGCGGCTATTCGAGTGATTGCACTTGTACCTACACGACCATCGTCCTCGCCGTCTTGGAACCAACTAAACCACCCGATAATACGCACGTAGATTTCTTCATTCGTATAAGATAGTTTGCACTAAATCTGTTTTGTCACACTACAGTGTAGCCGGTGGGCCTGGAAACTGATGGCAGATTATGCCTCAGTCCGACAGAGGATTATTTCGTCTGTATTCAGCAAGCTCGGTGCTAACGGACACCAGGAGACATATGTTGCACACGTAAAGATCTGGGAAGACGTATCGCCAGAGGAAGGCGGCAAGAAGCCAAGGTACATTATCATCGCCAGTATGTATGGCTTACATATGAAACTACGTCCCTGGAATTGTAACACATTGTGCTTTCAGGATCTAGTGATGGTACTGGAAGTATCCATAAGTCCAAACTTAACTCAAACGGTTCATTCTCTGTTGGAAAGACATGGAAGCTTGGAGATCTGAGAGGTGTCGAGGTGATCAATGTACGTGCTGTTATGTTTGTAAGGGGCAGCGCGTTAACCCGTACCGCAGCCTTTGGCATTTAGCATCACATTGTCTCGGACATACAGATGGCAGACTGAGGACGAAAAGGATCAAGCCAACTTTGTCGTATCTCTTATACGTTTACACAGCTCCATAACAAACGGTGCTCCACTTAGAGTTGTTGGGGTACGAGATGGAGACGTCCAACCTGGTCAGTTCTTCTACTTTAATGCTCGGGATTTCTAACGTAGTGGTTTTGCAGCTTCTAGAACACCTGCTCAGCCACAACCTCCTGCCTTTATGCGCATGGATCGTGCTCCCACTCCACCTAGTGGGATCCCCATTCCGCCTGCTACACCTCGGAGGCCATATGCGAATGGGAATTTCGTAGCAGACTCTTCTCAGAGTCGTGTATCACAGGCCTCACAGTTTTCTTCCTCCGGTTTCGTACCTGCCATTGCACCTGCCCCTCGCCCAGCATCCCGTCCTCGCCGCGGCCCCTCCCCTCCTAGGAGACCTAACTCCCCAGAATCTCAGGCATATACGGCGACTGTAGTCCCAGAAAGATCGTCAACCCCAGTCAATCGCCCGCGACCATCCACTCCTTCATCCCAGACCCAACAACAATTGCCTGCAACATTACGACCCGGCCGGGCGCGTCGTCCCTCCAACGTTTCCTCTAATGGAAGGAGCTCCGCTGCTACAGATTCATCGCCTCAGATACCCTCAATTTCTTTACCTGGAACAACGGAACGCAGCATACCCAATAATTCTTCGTCGTCACTATCCTCAGCACCCTCCTCAGCAGTCCATGTCGCACCCATTCCCGCCTTCCCGTCTGGATTCAGACGCACCAATGGTACTTCTTCAATAGCTTCATCGTCGAGTTTAGATGTCCCCACACCAGTGTCCTCGACCTCTTTGGGTACCCCAATGGCGCCATCACCTGTGTCAGCCTATCCGAAAACTGCATATCCCGAGCCCGAGACGCCCGAGACGCCGCGGCCCAACAACCAATTCGCTGCGTCTCCTGCGCCACCAGTCAGATTACGCAACAACACAGCTCTCGCGGTCGAACCTTCAAGTTCTACGAGGCGCGAGCCTAATGCCAGGGTGTCGTTCTTCGATCCAGCGAACCAGGCAACCTTGGACCGTTTACTCTCTGGTGATGCTTTGCGTGGAGACGAATTTGATGAGGGTGCTGGAGAAGGAGAAGTAGCCGAAGAGGCTGCGCAAGCTATGCTCAATAACATCGAGGAGATGCTGGAGGGATATGAGTGGGCAGCAGGAGAAATGTTTGGGACAGGGCGTGGAACGACGGATCAAATTGAAGCGAGGTTGGTTGGGGAGCTGATGGCTTTGGAGAAGGTACGACATCGATATGCAAAGCAATTTACCTTCAGCTAACTGTGTCTTAGGCGAATATACATTCTTTCATCGAGTCTGATGATAGGGTAAACGTCGTTCTAAAGTATTTGGATGATGCACTGGGCGAGTTGGATGGCATGGACAGTATCATCTCATCATACAAGATTCATTTAAATGTAAGCAATTTCGTTTAAGCGAAGCCACTTGTGCTAATAATGAACAATGGGAATAGGCTGTCAGTGACGATATCACCTATATCCAATCCCAAGACCGCGGTCTGCAGGTTCAGACACAGAATCAACGGGCTTTATTAGGCGAGCTGGAGGAGCTACTGGTATGTCCAATGACTATCTTATACATTCGATCTCTACTCATCTGAGCTTTAGCAAACTGTACAAGTCGACCGCGAGGCGCTCCTAACTCTCACGCAAGAGTCTCTGGAGAAAGGTGTTGATAGATTGGAGACAGCTGCAAGTCAGCTTTACAAAGCCTTGCTTGCGGGGCGAGATCGAGGTACATTCCATATCGCTTGTAATTGGAACAGCTCTCATTGGAACCCCTAGACATGGCTGCCACTATGGAACGTTTGGAGGAATACCGCACCTACAATACTCAGTTCTGTAAACGTCTATATGACTTCCTTTCCATCATGTTTACAGCACAGGTAAGCAAAGATCCCATCACTACGTAAAACCCTTCAAACTCAAAAGCGACCGTAGTCTAAATTGCTCCTTGGAGACAACAATGGTATCAGCAAACCTGGTCGAGGGAAGCCTTCAATAGGAGACCACAAGCTATTAGAGAGCTACTTAGGAAGATATGCCGGCCTTATGTTATACCTGAAAGAGATGGATGAGAATATGTACGGCAAACTGTGTGCTGTATGTGTTCAGGTCTTCAATTTACATTAATGCTAAAAGCAGCTAAAATCACCTCGCTTTCTAGGCATACTTCTCAACCGCCAGCAGCTTACACAGTACCCAGGTCAAGGCATTCCTAGTTGCATGCAATGGTCTGGTGAAGCAGAAGGTCGAAGATGACGGCGATGGTACATTGTTTATACTACGTAGCTATTTACCACTAATCGTTACTATATCGCAGGCTTTGCAACGGCGGCAACTCCCACAGCTGCCGGGCGAGCCGCTGCTGGAGTGCGTCGCGCCGGTACGGTCGTGCGTTCTCCGCTAGAACGCAAAGAACGCAAAGGTGCAGCTGATGGGGACATGCATGCTGCAGATGTAAGTATATTCCTTCGATCACTCTTGCAAACCTGACGCATCATCCTGGTTAGGCGTTCGCACTTGCGCTCGAACGAATTGCGCCGATGGTGTATAGCGAAGAGGACTTCATTGCTGACTTCCTGCAGATCAATGATGCTGCCTTGACTTTCGCAGATTATATGGGTCTAGAGAACTACTTCAGACGGCAGGCGGCGCGTGATGCCGGACTCAGCCAGGCTACTATGAAGTTGGTTCGTGGTGCAATGGACTTGATATTTGGTTTCCTGCCATTAGAACTCAAATCGTGGCTCGACAATGCACTTGAGAAGGATCAGTTGTGAGTGTTGATGTCAAGGTCTCCATCAGAGCAACTCGTGTTCAAGGTTCACCACAGGCAAATAGTGGGGATGATTGCTTGCATTGAGAAGTTTTTGACAGATGCTGAGGAAAGAGGAAACGCTTTCTTTCTCGAAGTACTCGAAAAACAGCACTCACGAATGAAAGGAATTTACGAACGCCGAGTCGTATGTGATTGTTCCTCCTCGAGATGACATTTGCTGAAACAGGTTCGCGCCATAGAATGAGCAGATTAAGTCTGTCGAAGATACAAAGCTTACAAGTAAGAAGCGCAGTGGACCCACTCAATTCATCAGGTACTTCCCTACCTACGTCGGGCGCGTTGAAACACAACTCGTCGGTGCCAACACCCTTGAAATACGCCAAGTTGTCGATGCATCCTACGATAAGATTGTGCAAGCCATGTTCTCCGCATTGAAACAAATGGCCAAGTTGGATGGAGAAGGGGAAGACAAGGGACAGCTCAACTACCATGTCATTCTCATTGGTGAGTGCCAAGTATTCAATACCTTATACACCCCTGACGCATCTCGTACAGAAAATATGCATCACTTCGTCGCTGAAATGTCCCAGCTTGACCTTGGTTCAGTTGCTGCGTTCCTTCAGCGTGCTCAAGCCATCTACGACGAGAATCTGATTGCTTATGTGAAACTCGTACTGAGGAGGCCGTTCGCAAAGATCATAGTGCGTCAGACTTTCGTTGACATCAAACGTGGCTAACCTCTTGTAGGATTACTTTGACGGGGTTGAGCGCGTGCTGAAGACCACTGCACCCTCTGAGGTTGCCTCGAAAAGCACCTACTCTAAGTCTGCCTTGAAAAAAGTCATCAAGGAGTACAGCGCTAAAGACGTACGAAAGCTTATTGAGACTCTCTTCAAGAGAGTTGAGAAGCACTTTGACGAAGCTTCCGAGACAACGACGACCAAGGAGGCAAGCACGAGTACTGGGATAGCCTCAGGGACCGTACTCGTGGGCGTATGGAAAGTATGCGAAGAGGAACTGCTCCGTATGACGGATTATTTCGTCAAACGGATCAGTCAATGCTACGGGTCAAGTGGTGTCACGCTAGAATATACTGCCGCAGATGTTGAAGCCGCTTTCAAGAAGCATCGCATCACCTCGTAGAAGAAAACGTTTATTTAATAATATTATTCGCTCATCTGTATAATATCAGGAATTCAACAATACTTCGAGTTGGAACAAACAATTTTCTTGGGCTGAATCCTCGGCTGTATGGAGGAAGGTACGCTTAGCAGACACACTGATAAGTGATACAAATTTCCCTAGTCTACCGACATCCACCCAACCCGTAAATCAAGATCTACATCGTTGAGAAGGACCACTGGACTCTGGAGGCGCTGACGCGAGTGACGTGATCGTGGGAAAGTATCAACGAGCATGTTCAACTTTCCTATTTCCCTTTTTGGGTGTATTGTTTGCCTCTCTTGGCAGGCGCACGACTATAAAGTCCATTGTCTCTCCTTACTCTTATCCAGACTCCCCCATCTTATCCGCTCATCCCAAAGACTCAAAAAAAAGCAAGCTATGAGTGGCTTGAGTAATCCCTCAGCCGATGCTCGCTTTCGTTATGCGTAGAAAATAATAAAAGTCTGCAGACGAAGACACGAGAAACGAAAAAGTAAGCTATCAGCAATAATCCCTGGCTCTTATTCGAGGCTGACATGAGTTATCCGGTCTAGGAAAAGGCAAACGGGCGAAGACACAACACAAATGTTTTAAGAATGTAGATTTTAAACCCTTTTATCCAAAAGCCTATCAGTAACTTAGGACTCGTGTTTAGGGAAGATATGCCTGTAGGCACATAAAATGGGTGGTCGAATCGCCGATAAAAATGTTCTACCTCAAGAAGCTCGAAGCGTCTCAAGTTGCGCAATCGCCGCAATTTTGCAGCAAGACATTAAACCTACATCAGCAGTGGAGTTTCTCCATCATTTTTATAACATTACTGACGATTCTAAACTTGTAGCGTAGCTACCAATACAACGTACGAGCGGAGTAACGGGAGGGGTGATCGGTTGCCGTGTTCGGTTTATGAGTAAGCATCTCTCGCTCGCACTACGTCCTCTTACCCCATCGGCTGATTTTTCTTTGGCATGTCCTCTATGACTTGATACTTCAAGTTTCCTTTTTACAATGTGTTCTCCTCGTTCTCTCCCCTTCCTGTCATTCTGCTCGACTTCTACCTCATTATTCCATTGTCTGGAGCCTCACGCGCACTGTGCCTATGGTCTTACCGCTTTTCGGCTTGTGTTTTATGCGAGTAATGTAATCCGCTTATTCTTTGTCGTCATTCACAAAGTGGCTGTATGTCTTTATGGTCACAATCGTAGTAGAGGAAAGTATTGATAATACTACTCTGCGATCGCACTTAAGCAATTTTTTACTGCATATATACCGAGCCATCGAAGCGTGAATGTCATAGCTTTTTGTGAATGTTGCGACTAAAATTGAGCGGTGTAGCGTCGGATAATCCCAAATACGGCAGGTCATCAAGAACATTTCTAACTCCGACTTTTCATGGGTGACGGGCGCCTGCTGACTTGGAAGACAAGTTGGAGTTGCCACCGGACTTTGACCTCAAGAGCCGCTAGCATTTCTAAGAGCCAGTCAGGTGAGACAAAAACTTGTGCTTTGCTGTCGTTCCAGGGGTGTTAATGATTCGCAGATCGGATAGCAGAATCCATGCTAGAGTTTTGAACGTATCCTCTCCGTAACCGAAGTCCGAGTCGGTCGCTCACTCGCCAGAAAGGCAACCCCGAGGGAGCAATTTTCATTACACGTGAAGTATGAATGAAACTTACTCCTAAAGACATTTTTTCTAGTTCACATTCCCCCGTCCGAGTCCGAACTTTGAATCGAGACTCGTGCGGTGATGCGTGGTTAGTAATAGTCCAAGAAGCTTCTCCCTCGGCCGCATCTTCTCAGTGCTATTGGTGCTCAAGCTTGAGTCCTCCTGATGCCTGAGGCCAGGCTGGCATTGGGATCCTATTGTTCCATGCATTCGATGGAAACTCGTCTCCGTATTTGATGTGCAATTTGTTCGGGGACTGTGCACAGATGCTTCTCGAGAATGGTTGCGAGGTTGTCTCAGTAAGTTCGTCCCCTAGAACCTTCTTCACGCCATCTGACACATTCTATTAGGTGCATTTGAGTGGCCTGATATTATCAGGGCCGTCATATAAAGCTGATATCGAGTATAGGACATCACAGACGACTTCAAGGGCTGTGGGTGTTTAGGAGAAGGTCTAGCATCCCGAGATGCGCATCTTCGAGGTGGAAAAAAGGACGAAGTCTCTCTGCCATTTTGGTAAGACAGATAGTCCGTATCTCACGCTGCAACCGTCTTTGAACTCACCATTCATTTTGCTGATCAATAAGTAGCAAAGGGAATCACAATGAAATCCACCGATCATTATTCTCACATCACGGTAAGTAAAATTATCTTCTGTACAAATACGGTATAATTCAGTCAGATAAGAGGTTTCGAGAGGAACTTCGTTTGCGCTTTGTGCATCAAATGGATGCAAATCCAGCTACCGCCTGAAGTCCATGCATGTGAGTGCTGTACAGTTGAACGTGAGTCCGGATTTTATCTGCTTCGGTCTTGAGACGGTATTTATGATACCGCAGATGTGAGTTGTACCCTTGAACGAGCCGACAAAAACTTCGTGTTTGCCTCGCCCATTGAGGTAGGAGAAGGCCATGCCCCATGATCGCGCTAGAGGCGAGTCAGGACCCCTGTTTCGAGTTTACAATGTCTTCGGCTGCTGTGCCGTAACTTTCGCCAAGAACCCCGAAGTCTCCAGCAATATGGGATGGCAATACTTCGTGCCGACTTCCGAGACTGTCACCTATCTGAGGACTATCTTTCTGTCTCTGTAATACATGAACAACTGCCAATAGGTTAACATGACAAACTTGATACTGTCTTTCACCCTAAGTGGACGAACACACTTTTCTGCGTAAGCAATATGGTGCGTGGTAACCTTCTATTTCGATATCCAAGATCTGACTAGACTACCAGATGTCCAAGCCTGTATATTTTGGCTCTATCTCTGCGGGTGATGAATTCCCACATTCCTGCGCAATCTACAGCTTCTGGAAGCGTCGCCAATCAACTTTAGACTCCATCTAACTTGCACTCTGAAGAGCACGAGGCGGGCCGGTCTCATGCTGCCATGCTTGAAGAGGATACTATCTTCCGGCTGCAACCTATACACAAGAGCAACACACTCGGCGACAGATAAAATCTACGCCACGGCCCCCCCTATGAGTCTGATCAGTAATCAATTTGTACTTCAAGTTGTACAACTTGGTAGTAACTCTGAGCCCTTCAATCTGTACGAAACGTGGAGTCACTATCTGATCTCTTTCTCGTTTAGCAACTCACTCTCGAAGAGGAGACGATGCCGGCCTAAATGAAGCAAGTCACTAGGATCGTTTATTCAGGCTCCGACACACCGGAGCTAGGCTGAGTATAGACGCTCATATATTTTGCTTTCGCTTAATTATATATATCTTCTGTTTGAAACATACGCTCTTTACATTTATTGGCAGAAAGAAAGCCTTCAGGACTACAATTGCAATATTTATCTCGGTATCATTTTTTTCAATGAACACGCCACCGATACATACTGATAATCTGTGCTCGGCGTTCACTCAACAGCTCGGCGATGGAGCCGCAAACCTGTCTTATGCAGCTTACGGTCTCAGGATGGCCCTCGGCCTTCTAGCCATCAGGCAAATAAGATGACCGGGGGGACAAATGGGGGCAGGGTTCAACGTCTTGTCGCTAAGACTCTATACAATACACAGAAGTACATAATCGCTGAGTCAGCACACCACCGTCGCCTGCAAGAAGTGATAGTTCGCTGAATCTCTCAAAGATAGGTGGGAAGCGTCCTGACGGGACATTTCCGATTGTTTCCTAGCGCATAATAAATCCAAAGACATGAATGGTATAAAAGGTATGCATTGGGCTGCAAAAAAGACAACAACCTCTCATCCGTTTCTAACTACTCCAACATGTCTCAGAAACTTATCCTCGTTCTTGGTGCCACAGGTGCTCAAGGCCTGGGTATCATCAATGCTCTTCTCTCTCCCACTTCCGATGGGAAGCCATCCCCGTACAGTGTGCGTGCTTTGACGCGTAATCCCTCGGGGGCTCGCGCCCAAGAGCTCGCAAAGAAAGGCTGCGAGGTTGTGCAAGGTAAGCTCGTCTCTAGAGGACCGTCCGATTTGACTATGTGCTAACACCACTGTTTTATGCAGGTTCCTTCGATAACTTCGAAACAGTCAGGTCCGCTTTGGAAGGCTGTTACGGAGCGTGGATCAACACCGACGGGTTTACTGTCGGCGAGCAGAAGGAAATCTATGTGGGCATGCGTATCTTCGAGATAGCTAAGCAGACTAGGTCCCTGCGTCACTATGTCTGGAGCAACCTTGACTATGCGTTTAAGGTAGGTTCTGATTATACGCCACCTTATCACTGCATATCTTGAACACCATCCTTTTGCAGAAAGGAAACTATGAAGAGAAATATCATTGCGATCATTACGGTCAGTATCCTCTTCTATCATTCTGTATTATTTTCGTTAATGTGATTGTAGACGGGAAGGGAAGAGTTGCTGATTGGCTCAAAGCCCAACCCTCTGATACGAGCGAGACCGGGTTAACCTGGTCTGCAGTCAGCTCCGGTGTCTACATGCAAATGCTCCATAATGTCCGTCATTCTCGCCTTACTTTCTTCTCTTAAGGCTATTTACTAACTACACGCCAGCCTCTCTTCGGACCTGTGCACAAGCGCGCCGACGGAACGTTCGTGTTCGCCTCGCCTGTCGGCCAAGGGCATGTTACCATGATCGCACTGGAAGACCTTGGTTGGTGGGCTCGCTACGTCTTTGATCACCGCGTAGATACCTCCGCCAAGGACCTCGAAGTAGCAAGCGACATCGTCGATTGGAACTACCTCGTGTCGACCTTCAAGGCCGTCACCGGACAGAAGGCTGTATTCCTGCCTTTGTCCATAGATGAGTGGATGAACTTGTTCGACGGCACGGACAAGCCTGTCGCCAACGAGCGTACGTTCGGGGACGGCTCTACAACCTGGAAGGATGATTTCGTAGCATTTTGGGCGTTGTGGAGGGACGATGTTATCAAGAGAGATATGGATTGGATTAGGAGCGTGCACCCGGGCTCCTACAAGCTGGATAGGTGGATGAGGGAGCAGAAATATACGGGAGAGCGGCAGCTGATGTTGAAGAACGTTGAAGATGGCAAGGCAGTGTCGCCCAAACTCGATGTTATTTCTCAGCTTTAAATGATCACCGCAGTAAAAATAATTACTCGGGATAAGTTGTTCCCGCACACCAATATACTTTGTTTCAATGCACTCCTGTGACCCACAATAAAATTACTTGGTTTTGGTGTGGACAGGGCATATGCCGTCGACACAACAATTTCGCCCGTTTGCGGGAACTTATATCCATTCCTACATTACCTACCCTACCAATAACATTTAACACAAGTTATATACAGACTGATACAACAGGGCGCAAAACGAGATGTTCATGCCGCTGTAAGCTACTTGTTGGAAAGCACGTTCACAGGCTGATTTGCTAGATTTACATGTGACTTGCCTTAGATTGAAAATTCTCTGAGCATATACCAAGTACTCGTAGACCTCTTATTCTTCATTAGCCCACTGGGGCAACCACTCTTCCCAGTCATCCCACGCATGATCCACCTCCTCGTCATCGGAGAACTCATCAAATGGACCCTCATGAGTATGAGGTCCCTCAGGTGGCGGTGGAGGACGACCATCATGGTCATGGTCACCTCCGTGCTTGTGTTTTCCATGTCCAATGGGCTTAACCAGCCTATCAATCACATGGATGGCACCATTACGAGTGGGCACATCGGCGGCGACAATCGGTAGACCATTGACGAATACCTTGGTGACATAGCCATGTGGGAAAACAGAGTGAAACTGAGCCACGTGGACGTTCAGGGAATAATTAGAACCGAGGAGGGTTGGGAGCGTGGCGTTGACTCTGAAGATGGGTTTGAAGATAGGGCCATGAGGCGTGGATGGGTGGTGAGGCGGTGACCATGGGAAGTGGTCTTTGCTAGGAGCCGGGAAAAGGGGTGGTGGAGGGAAGCGCGGCGGGCAAGGACAGCGTGGTACTGGAGGGAAGGCGTGATGCTCAGCACCAGGGCCCGAGAACGGAGGAGGTGGCGGAGGAGGAGGAAGGGAGCAGCCACAGCGGGAAGCGTCGGGCACTGGGAATGGACGGCCCGGAGGGGGTGGAGGAGACAAGGAGTGACATGCTGCACCAGGATAAGCCAGGCGCCGCGAATCAGGAGCACGATGTCCGTTTGCGCACTTGGGACCACCCGGATTGAATAGGTGAGACATGCATGATGGGCCATAGGGTATGCCAGGGTAGATGTGGCCCTGTGTCTCAGGGCGCGAGGGCTTGGGGTAATTTATGGGATCGTCGAGTTGTCCAAGGTTGCCGAGGAGAGCATCGTGAACTTTCTCAAGATATGTGTGTTTGGCACCAAGCAAAGCATCATCTGAAGGAGTCGCTTGGGTACGGGCGTTTTCCGGGAGCAATGAGTCGGACGCGTTGTGCACCCAGTCTAAGGGCGATCGAGATCAGTGTTGAACTTTGGTCCGGAGGCGGAGATGACTTACTGCTGTGGAATACATATTCCGGGATGACGTGGTAAGATAAGATCTTCTTCAAAGCTCTTTCACCAAAAGGAGAAAACAAGAAGAGTTTGAGTTTCGTGGGTAATTTATGGAAAGCCTTGTTAGTGGGCGCGAATAAGGTCACAGCTGGGGAACCATCAAGGGTCTTTGACTGCCAGTTCCAGTGCCAGTCGACGGCATCCGTAAGGTTGACTCGTTGAATTGCCGAAGACTGATAAACGTTGTTAACAGAGCTCACAGATTGAGTTCTCTTGACGAGCTTACCAAAGTAGAGAAGACATCAAAGAAGCCAAAGAGGATTTGAAAGGTAGACGGAGGAGGGAAGAGAGGATGGTTCAGAACATGGATGATACCTGAAAGTAGTAACATGTTTAACATCGATCATTCAAATCACCCATATTGAACACACTAACCATTCCTTGTCTCGACGTCTGCGAAGATCAGCCTGGCGTAGAAATTGAGAGTCAAGCTGGGGTGGATCAGCTTCGGCTGCTCAATCCTGAGGCGCAACTCCTCTCCATCCAACGAACCTTCTCCGAGGATCAGGGACGAGGGGAAGGTCGTGTTCCTGGCAAGGTCGGTCGCGTGCAGCTGCTCGCCGATGGTGTGGTACTTGAGAACGGCTGAGACAATCTTCTTGAGTATCTTTTTTCTGCGCTCCTTGTCTTTGTCGTCGTCGTCGTCGCTGTCGAGAGTTGCGAGCACCCCGTTGTCGACGAAGGACTCGAGAGCAGCAAAGAGCTCCAGCTTGTCGGTGGTTTTCATGACGTCATTGCTAAAGAAGGACTCAACACCCTCCTCGTCGAACGGCGAGCGTCGGTGGTCGCCAACGTGCTTGTGCTCATGCCTCTGGTGAGGCGGGCCAAGAGCGCGGTCGGGCACAGCGAAGAACGTGACACTGGAGAGGGAAACATGTCAATGATCGCGTCAGTCATCGATCGCTCAGTTCACGCACTTTGACTCGGGATCGTTGAGCGCAGCGGCAACGTCCTCAGCAAAGTCGATCAGCTTGAAGACACGAGAAAATCTGAAAATTCAACGTAAGGATTGCTGCGCCTTATGCCGACATGAACTGCGCACACACCTGTCGTCGTCCCTCAAAGCCTCGTAAATTGTCTTGTCAGGGAACTTTGGAGGATGGTGAGGGGCACCAGGAGGCCTCTTGTGAGGTGGCGGGTGCCCCTCAGGGGGTGGAGACGGAGGGAATGGCCTTTCTCTAGGCGGGGGACCCCATCGGTGAGGTTCATCGAATGCAAACTCGAGCCTGTCCTGGTGAGCGTCCTGGTATGCATATCTGAAACCATCGTCTCTGTTCGCCACAACAGCAGCGACGCAGCCGCAGACAACGGCGAGCCAACTGCTAGTGAGCATGGTTGAAGTTGGTGAAGGAGGTGCACCAGCTGCGTACGGGCTTAGGGGAAGGCGTTTATATAGGGGGACTACATGCCAGAGGTTCGTCTTCCGCCTCTCGCAATTACAAACGTGATATCATTCCGTGCGCAGCAGCTCAGGGTAAAAGAGGTCAGTGCTAGCGACCGATGACTCGCAGTCTACCTCGCAGTCGACGCAAATTCATCATACGAACTCTGGCGGATACCCCCATGTCAGAGAAATGGGCCCGATGGCGAGAGCCATGGCCATCATCAGCCCCCTCATCCGCCATCCGTTCTCAGGAGAACATCCCTGCTTACGTCCGCAGGCTCAGCCATGATGCACGAGACTCGGCCCAGTGCGCGTCAGCGCAAGGGACCATCAAAGCTAGCCACCGCAGTAGATGGCGTGGACGGCGGTAGAAAAGATGCGATGCTATTGTAATCTGTAGTAAAAAAAAGGTCCAAGATGTGAAGGAGAAATATACTTCAATACACGTACAACGCAACCAGAGGAAGGTATCAAGTTTGTTTGACAGTCTATTCTACTATTTGGCGGAACTTTTCCTGGATCTCGTTGTACAGCGCGTCCAACTTCTCCTTGACCACCTCTTTCCCTTGCGATGGGGACTATAGCGCGAAGATTAAATTATGAGCTACGTTGTCCGAGTAAACGTATCAAGAGAAGACGTACCTCGAACTTCATTTGCGAGAGCTTGAACATGAGATCGCTTGTAGAATCCCTGATCTTTGCAAACGTAATGTCGCCGGAAGCAACAGACTTCAAGGCAGCGTCGTGGTACGTTACAAAGTTCTTCAACATCGCGCTTGTCTTGTAGAAGGGGCAGAACCGGTCATACTCGCTCATACCGTTCTGCTGCAAGAAGTCGTCTTTGAGCATACGAGCAACCTCAAGCGTAATCTTGTCGCTCTCGCCGAGCGCACTTTTCCCAACGAGCTGCACAATTTCAGCGAGGTCTTCTTCCTTTTGCAAGATTTCTCTTGCGCGCGATCGAAGTTCGACAAATCCGGGTTCGGTCGTCTCGTAGTGTGGATCCAAGACTTTAGTGTACTTTGAATACGATACATTCCAGTTGACTGAAGGGAAATGCTTGCGTTGGGCAAGGCGCTTGTCTAAACCCCAGAAGACTTGCACAATACCCAGTGTCGCAGACGTTACGGGATCAGAGAAGTCACCACCAGGAGGAGACACACTGAACAAAGCAAATTAGTCAAAACCTCTTGATGTCAAATAAGCAGCGGATATGAGGACTCACGCGCCGACAATAGAGACGGTACCTGTACGAACGGGATTGCCGAGACATGTCACCTTACCAGCTCGCTCGTAGAATCCAGCCAACTTGGTACTGAGGTACGCCGGGTAACCTGAATCAGCCGGCATCTCGGCGAGTCGACCAGAAATTTCACGAAGGGCCTCCGCCCATCGAGAGGTAGAATCCGCCATCATCGCAACGTTCTTGCCTTGGTCACGCCAGTATTCTGCCAATGTGATCCCAGTGTAGATAGAAGCCTCACGAGCGGCCACAGGCATATTAGATGTGTTCGCCACAAGAGTTGTCCGTTTCATAATCGGCTCCTGACGGTCTCCGACCTCCATCGTCAACTCAGGGAACTGTCAAACGACAACTGTCAGCGCGAATGCATTGTAGGAATCCAACAACAATGGACCCACATCCATCAATACTTCCGCCATCTGTTAAGAGACAGTGAGCATGGACCTAATTGATTGAGCAAATCTTCGCACCTCATTTCCTCGCTCTCCACAACCTACGTAAATCATTATGTCGCTGTTGGAGAATTTTGAGATAGCCTGCGAGATGACGGTCTTGCCACAACCAAAGGCGCCTGGAATGGCAGTCGTGCCTCCTTGAACACAAGGGAATAGGGCGTCAAGGATTCGTTGGCCGGTCAAAAGGGGATAGTCCGCAGTTTGCTTCTCGGCTACAGGGCGGGGTGCCCGCACGGGCCAGACTTGCATCATGGGATGCTTTGTGATCTTGCCCTCGAACTCTGTCTCAAGTATGATATCCTACGTATTACAGGATGAGTACACCTGTTGTGGCAAGCAGAAGTCGGCAAACGCACGTTAACAGCATAGCTGCCTTTCTCAGCGATACGAGTGATTGTGCCCAGTGCACGTGGGGAAAGCATAACCTTGTGATCTGAGACCAACGAGTTCTCGTATACCTTTCCGAAAATATCGCCTCCAGAGATGTGGTCGCCGACCTGCATTCGCTGCTTCAATACTGAGCTGATGTCATGTAGGTACCACCGACCTTGTAATTGAGAGGGTCAAAGTCCCATTGGAGTGTTCTGTCGAGAGCTTCGGTGTTGATACCTTTGGGAATATAGATGGACTTGGATAGCTCTTGAATAGACTTATAGAAAATGTTGAATATGAGGTACGACGGAGCGCAGTAAACCAGTACTCACTCGCAGTGGTCGCTGGATCCCATCGACAATGTTAGACATTAGCCCTAATAAAGTCTAAGCATGCTAGCAGTGTACATTTAAAAAAAACATACCAGGTCCCAGCTCAACACTGAGCGGTTTGCCTGTACGCAGAACCGGATCTCCGACCGTCACACCAGACGTCTCCTCGTAAACTTGGATCGTAGCCTTGTCGGCATCGATCCTGATAACCTCTGTTTATCACTCAGCTCACGCATATACTTGAAATCAATATACACATACCTCCCACCAGCTCATCGTGGCCGACACGAACGAGTTCGTACATGGCACAACCGGTCATGTTCTCGGCGATAACTACGGGTCCGGACACACCAAAGACTTGACCGAAACGCGACTCGCGGTCCTCGTCAGCAATCTTTGGGAGAGATTTCCTCGCGTTTGGTAAAGCACCCGCCATGGCTGTGATAGATGCTAGCAGCGACGTTGAGCTCGTCGAGGTCGTTTAGCTTCAGCGCAATGCAGGGGATCATGCCGATTGCAGGTCACGTTGTGCGACCGAAAAAGGAAGTTAAGGCGTCTAAAGAGCGCGCGTACAACGCTAAGTGACGCGTCGTATACAGGCGCTTAATCCATATTCTACTCTACCCTCAACACCGACCATAACGACGAGCAATGCCCCCGAAAGCGCAAGTATATGTCCTCTGGAGTACAAAATCTAATACTAACGTGTTCGCTCGTCTAATCTTAGTGACTGGGAGAAATGTGAGACATCGGACCCTTTGTGGCGGCTCTCGTGCTAAGACTAACATGACGCTGTAGGGGAGAAGAAGGTAGACGGCAAGGACGAGAAGGAAATCAAGCGTACGCCCGTTACAGTAGAACCGTAACGAGATATTGATATCCTTATCCAGCACTTGACGAAAATGACATCCAAATACTCAAAACATACGTATGTTTTACCTTGGTGCACCGCCGCACGCAGTACTCAAAGTTTAGAACAGGGACAAGGACCATATGCTCACCGCCTCAAAAAGATTGAGGACGACATTAAGGCTGTACAAAAGCGAATCAACGAGAAGCTTGGTACGTGACCCTGAGGCGCGACAGATTGGTGTACTCACATGGAACAAACCCCACAGGCGTGAAAGAATCGGACACGGGTCTAGCGTCTCCAAACTTGTGGGACCTACCCGCAGACAGGCAGCGCATGGGCGAAGAACATCCACTCCAGGTTGCTCGCTGCACAAAGATTATACCCGTTAACCCTGAGAAAGCGGAGCGTGCTCGTTCTGTAAACCCTCTTGGAGCAGTACAAGGGCAGAAAGGCGCAGACGAGCAGGATCAGTACTTGATCAATATCAAGCAGATTGCAAAGTTTGTTGTTGGCCTTGGTGACCGTGTTGCTCCTACAGATATTGAAGAGGGCATGCGTGTTGGGTGAGTTTTCCAGTGATGATCTTGGCTTTTGATTTAGCTTAACGCTTTGCAGCGTGGATCGAACGAAATATCAAATCCAAATCCCTCTTCCCCCGAAGATAGATGCCTCGGTCACAATGATGCAAGTAGAGGAGAAACCCGACGTTACTTACTCTGATGTAGGTGGATGCAAGGAACAGATTGAGAAGCTGCGAGAAGTTGTTGAGACTCCACTTTTGTCCGTAAGTTCCTATTCTGTGTGCTGTCTTACCACAGCCAATAATTTCTTTTGATAGCCTGAACGCTTCGTGAATCTTGGTATTGACCCCCCCAAAGGTGTGCTGCTTTTTGGTCCGCCGGGCACGGGCAAGACTCTGTGTGCGAGAGCAGTCGCCAATCGCACTGATGCTACATTCATACGTGTGATCGGATCCGAGCTCGTGCAGAAGTATGTGGGTGAGGGCGCCCGTATGGTTCGCGAACTCTTTGAGATGGCTCGTAGCAAGAAAGCATGCATCATCTTTTTCGACGAAGTTGACGCTATTGGCGGTGCTCGATTCGATGACGGCGCTGGAGGCGATAACGAGGTGCAACGTACCATGCTTGAGCTTATTAATCAGCTAGACGGTTTTGACCCTCGAGGCAACATCAAGGTATTGATGGCCACAAACAGGTGGGCTCAAATTCACAGCCAGTTTTTACGGCAAGTCCTAATGTCTTCCCACAGGCCAGATACATTGGACCCTGCGCTACTTCGTCCGGGCCGTCTCGATCGCCGTATAGAATTTTCACTTCCGGATAATGAAGGGCGTGCCCATATTCTACGGATACACGCGCGAAGGTATGATACTACCCGTGTCGAGCTGAATTTTTTCTTATTTATATTTATCTCCTTTTAGTATGAGCGTGGAGCGTAACATCCGTTTTGATTTAATAGCGCGACTATGTCCAAACACTACAGGCGCTGAGCTGCGATCGGTAGCAACAGAGGTCTGTGCCAATTCATCTTTTTATGCTCCATCTAACGAGTTTGCCTTCACTGCCTTCAGGCTGGCATGTTTGCGATTCGCGCGCGGAGAAAGGTGGCCACCGAACGCGACTTTCTGGACGCTGTAGAGAAGGTTATTCGTCAAGGCACCAAGTTCTCGAGCACGTGCGTATCATTGCTATCTTCCTCCGCGGGAATTCTGTGCTTAACCCCGTTTCGTTTTCACTTCCAGACCAATGTATCAAGTGTACAATTAGGTTCATCGTCTATGTCTATACGGTATTTAAGTTTGACTCATTATAATTCGCACGCGAACATATGGAACGATTATCGTCTTCTGATGACTGTGCCTGTAGGCTGGGGTCCTTTGGAAAGGACTTTTGGTCTGACGTGGTATTGGCGCTTTGTGTCAGTGGATTCAGCTGTTACTCAGGATTCATGTCGAAAGAATGAGATTCATCTGCTCCCCTGTGGATACGTCAAACTTTATCATCGCCAGCGGTTACATATAACAATGGGTTTGCAGTGGAGAATAACAGGACTAAATAACTAGTGGTAAGTAATTCTGAGCGATACTCGTGCTGTGGTAATAACAGAATAAAACGTATTATAGGGCTTTGAAATACTTGAAACAGTGCACCATCAAGGCAAATAAGAAATTAGGCCAAAGTCCGTAAGAAACTAATTATAACGGGGAATGTATGCTAGAATGGGCTGTAGACTTCCTTTGGATACGTGGCGTACCTCCAGTAAGTATATATCTTCGAGCTGGATATATCCGGGACCGAACTGCAGTCTGTTTAACCCTTGGGGGGTAACTCCGGAGTTCTTCTGGAAAGTGACAGATTGCTCAACAGGCCACAGACCGGGATGTGAAGACAGTACGAACCTGGACGAAGGCTTTGACGACTTCGGCCAACTTGGTGGCCAGCCGCCTGCGTGATATACTTTCACGTCCTTCGGTGGTACGGCGCACATACTTTTGGGTCACAAAGGATGTGTACCCGGCTACCTACAGTAAAGGGTTTTCGCGGGCTCAGAGAAGGTATCACCAACGATGCAGAACATACCTCTATCCGTATGGACACCTTATCTCTAACGCTCTCCAATAGTCTCGCGTTCGGGTCGTCCAGTCCCACGTAGTTTTCGTCGAGAGCATCTGTGACACGGATTCCCTTGTGCCCGTTCACCCAGAACTCGATCGCGGCCTGGCTAGCAATATAGAGTGTTTGAGCACCATTTGCGCGATATTCCTCTTGGGGGATCTCGACTGGAGCCGGAGGGGCCTAAAGACGAGTGGTCAATAGGTAGGCTTATTAGAAGGAGATCATGATACCTGGACAGGGAATGGGTCTATTGGCGCGACCAAGGCCTGCACCGGGTATTGCTGTTCTTCTAGCCAAACCACAAACTGCCCCGTGGCCTCATTCCACACCACCAGTTGTTGTCCGTGAGGTTGCTGAGGATGGGGATCGGCAGCGTGGTTCTGGAGTACGGAGTCGTCAGTCTGGGGGGTGAAAATGGTGAAGAGGTGGGTGTACCATCTGCGTAGTTGTTATGAGCTCTGACCGAAGAGGTGCAGATCACAGTGGGGTAAAGGGAGGGTTTTATAGAGTGGCCGTTCATCAACCTCTAAGTTGAAAATACAAAGCCATATCCGGCAGAGTCACAGAGATTTTCAAACCGCTACGTAGGTACTCACGCAAGATTCAGAAAACTCGTCACGGAACGCTGGCCCCCCCTTCTCAGTAGGAAAGCCTCTGGTCAAGCCGAATCCCTTGACACTGCTTGACATGATGAACAGCAAGGGTTTCAAGCTCCAACGCATGTCTGACCATCACCTTCTGTGTTTAGGTGTTGGATGTCATCCTCATCTGCAGCGTGGTGGCAACGTACAACCGTATATGGGCGTCTTCAAATGGTTGGAACACAGGATCATTCGAACAGCCTTCTAATGCGCAGACCCTAACGCGCCCTTCGATTCTTCGCTGCGCACGAGAGACACCAGTCTACAATTCGGAATCATGGTTCTACTATGTTCCTGGAAAAGAAGACTTTTAGTGCATTCAATATTGTCCATCCTCCCCCCGAGCTCCCTCCCCGAATAGATTATTTCCACCACAAGGATCTGTCGACGATCCATCTTTACGGCACAGATTGTCAGATTGTCTCCAAGATGATTTTGTCGGCCGAGCTCATACAATAAACCGCGACGGCGCAATAGACTTGCTTCAGTTGAGAACTCTAGTCGCTGGGTCCCAGGGCAACCAATGCTAACACCGATGTGAGTTGTTATGTGTTGAAAATATAGGGAAAGTACTGGGAGAAGGAACGGCTTGATGCGAAAAGTAAGCAAACCGTCATCATCATACATGCCAAATATCCGTCCGATTCTCATCCTGCCAGCCTATAGGATTAGCATAGTAACGTGTCCTCTAACAATAATCTACCCGCACTGAACGACAGCCCAGACAACATTGTCTTCCATGTCTTGCAGCGGTACCCATAGGACATACGCGATGGGTCAGGAACGTGCCACTAACCTAACACGCCAATATCAATGTTCTTCCAGTTATCACAGGTAAGTGAACTCACACCCTCGAAACATAAACGAGTTCTGAAGACGTCGTGATCAGAGCTTGTGGTGTTACTGCATCAGATAGACAAATGGCTTGTCTGGTGGTGACAGTGATTCTCTGCTCTTCTTTGCCGGCGGTCGAGCTAAGTCGCAGGACTACGTATGGATTCTATCTCGTTCTCATAAAACCCTAAGAGTTTCAGCCACAGAACTTTACGTATGCGCACGAACCTTCCTTATCTCCATTGTATCTCTTCATTGATTCATCAGGAGGTCGCCATGGAGTCGACATATTCTGCGGCGCCGGCAGCGTCTGCGTTGCACTTTCAACTTGGATCGAATGCACAAACACCGGCGACGAGCCCCGTGGATAACAAGAACATAGAGCTCTGCTTCTCCCGTGAATTTGCGCTCGCATTTTTCTTTTATTCAGGCCGAGATCTGGCTCGGTACGAAGGGATCTTCGACTCTGAACTCACAGAACACCGTGACCCTACTGCTAAAGTGGGAACAAACGCTACTCATACAAGCTTTAGGAGTATCAAACCTTGGCTACTCAGCGTTCCTCCGTTTGTGAATAGAGAGCTTCACGTTCATTCTTCGAAAACAAATGGTGACATAAGACAATTGAGTCGATTTGCCACAACAGCAGGGAAGCGGCCCCCATATGATACATAACATCATGGCCACAACCCAATTTCATAAATAAATGGAGACATTGTACAACTTATATCTGTCTGAACCAGGACAGGAGACATACTGTGGAGATACTACAGAAATACGAGCCATGCATAGTACTCGATCAGAGATACTGGATAGCAGGAGCATGGGCCAAAGGCAGAGAGGTAATGGGAACTGGAGAACCGTACTCGATTACAGACAACTGTGGTTGGAGACTTCCGGTCGTGACATGGTCGACTCGCGTCAGGTATAATTGGTCGAGTCGCAGGTATTGAGGTCTCTCAGGGGGGGCGATATTTATATACCGATGGCCGTCCTCACTCGAAAATCCCCTTTCCTGCGTTCAAAATAATGAGACAATTTAATCAAGACTCAAACATATGAGCTTTACTTACGTCGAAGTACGCTTGCACGACTTCTGCAACTTGACGCGCCATCTTCGCGCGACTCACTGGGATTTCCCTCCCTGTTGTCCTCGCGTATTTCTGCTTCGCGAAGGGTTTCTGGCTCTCGAACTACAGTCGACAGCGAAGAGGATAAGCCATCTGGAAAACATAGTACGTAGAGGGCACATACCTGAAGACGATAAGACAACTTTTGCCCAACGTTCGTGTTCAAAATCTCATCGTTTGGGCAGTCTATGAGGGTTTCGAAGTTGGCGAAGTTGAGGACGTCCTTGAGATTAATGCCCAGACCCTTGGTCTGAGCATTACAAAACTCGACTGGTGGACTGATATTGCGCCTGGATGACTGCGCGTCGTACGCCACTTGGTTGATCTGCACAAGTATTGGCTGTGTGTAGAATGATACTTGAGGGTGCTAGAAGTGAGATTAGTGTCAACACCAGCATTACCAGTAGCTGCTCCAGCGCATACCGAAGAAGGATTCATGGTGAAACTGCGAGGATTCGATGAGGATGTGTGAAGTAGGGACGACATGTGAAGCAGTAGGAGTTATATAGCACCGTTAGCCTGTCGTATCCTCGAGTTGCGGGTGTTGACTTGCTATGAAAGAGCCTACGGCAACCATCCTCTCTGCGTCAATGCAACATTCAGCAATCCGGTAGCCCTATAGAAGTCCAGACGATCTACACCGTAGATGAATAGCGGGGAGATTACATCTCAATGATGGATGAGACCAGCATGCTCTGGTATGGGGGAGGGAAGGTCAGCTAAGGTCGCATGTAGGGTTACGCCGGGACCGCGTGTTTGATTCTCGCCTCCAGAAGTAAGTAATCTGCAGAGTCTGTCTGTTCCGCAAATTGAGTGGGAAATATCATACGAGCCGGCCTGGACGCTCGATGGCGTTGGGCACGGGTGTCTTTCGCATTCGCGGCCATGGGTAGTGATCGAATCCGTCCATCCGGCAGCAGGAGAACGCCGCGAACGTTGTGTCTGTATTTCCTCCGAAAGTCGAGCAGTCAGGGATACGCGAAGTGGTAATGAGAACTTGTTCGGAAAGTGTATCGCTGCCACGTCCCAGGATGACGAGAGTTTAGGAACGCATGGCTTCCACGTGATGTTATGTACTAGGGCGCATCTCCAGTGTGATCACGTCGCATCTTAGTCCGACTGTGCAGTGTCAGATATGACTAAAGCGTCCCTTTCAGCGAGCCAATAATTCCAGGGGGGCTCCATTGACGACGGTGAAGACCTCGATCACGGGGGCGTCTTCGAGAGTGGGATCGCATTTCGGTACAATGATGCCTGAGTGACGGTGCTGTCGCCAGGGAACTGTCATCTTACAAGCCAACTGTAGCTCCGAGCGAAGCACTTCGGGTGTACACACTGTAACCATGAGGCACTCCGATACACGGTGTCTTCTTGGACTAGCTAGCTTTCGCCCTAACTATGTGTTATCAGCACAGAAACTCCAAAGTCTATATAGATGCGCACTTGCCTTATTGTGCTTTTAACGATCTTGCCGTGGCCTCACAGGAATCGTCGGAAGTGGGTCAGGGCGCTCCGAAGAGTTTATCTAAGTGCCTGCCAGGGCCTGCCTAAGAAGGGGTAAACGGACAGCTGACGAATGCTTCAGTGCGAGGCAATGGGGCTGAACCGACTTATTAAACGTTCAGATACAGCAAGCACCGACGATTACGTCGCCTTCAGTGAAGCCCCAGCGGTCTGGGGCATAGAAACACAATGATGACGTTCTCCGGGGACCTGTTGTGAATATCGCACGGTGACTGCGCGTGGACATGTGGGCCAGCGACACTCTTGCGCCGCCGCCTCTATATTGCCCAAATCGAGCTGATCTCCTTTGTATTCTGAGTTGACACGCAGGCACTGAGCAAGACCAAGCTTGTATATCCTGCGTTACTCTGATAAGCGACATCAGGGAATAGCCGGCTTGTATCCATGCCACCTACGAGCACTGTAAGGAATCTTGCATTGGCATCAGCAGATCTGTATTGCCCTGCTTTTCGTCGTAGGAGACATCATAAATGTCTGTAGAACTGTTTCAGTTTCACGGAAAGTAACAGGGGTAAATGACTCACGCGACTGTAGTCCAAAGCTTCTTGCCATGCTGGACCTCTGGCTTCTACCATCACACTTACACGCACAACCGATTGGGCGCCGGCACCAGCATACTTCAGACATGAGGCAAGGCGTCGATCTATTGGTTCGGCCCACCGGCTGTGGAGAGTCCCAAAGTACGCCGAACTATATTTCGCTCTTGGATATGACGTTCTATTACGAGTAGCGTGCATGCAATGTGAATCATACAATGACAAGAGGAGAGAGTGCTACTCACAACCTTCTGTGCCTATCAGAGTGCAACTAAACTTGCTCGAGACCTTGGTCCAACCTGAAACAGAGCAAGAGAATCTTGCACATATGAGTGGGAAGTGCGTCACAAGCTGAAAGCTCGCCTTTTACTCACGAAGAGCCTCATTAATACATTGGTACAATCGCGATAGAGATCGGGGCTGAGATGCGGAACCTGGAGGCGCGGTCGCGGTTCATAATCAGGACGGACATTAATTCATGATCGCCACCAACGTTTGTTAAACCGAGGTTGGCCTTTCCCCTGATGTTTTGATGCGTAAGAAGCGGCGATGGGTACGAATTCCGGAAAGTAATGGCCCTCAGGCGTCATAAGAGTCACCTACAATCGATACTTGACCAGGCGTAGAGATGACATAGACAGTATCAGTTGTGCTGTACGGCACCTTGAGGCTCTGAATTTGACGTTTTACGATTGAAAAATGAAATGCGCGCCTAAATCAAAATGACATGAAGTGCGAGTTGCCTATGCTGAGGAATGTCGTTGAGTCATCTCGGAAGAATTCTACAGAATGGTTGAGAGAACATACAGCTTGTATGGTCTGGTCTGGCCGAGCATACGCACTGAGGCCTGTCAGAAGCCGACCTTCACGTAAGACAGTGCAAACGGCAGCTGTTACTGCAACTCCGACACCGCAGAGCACACGAGTTGGCCATGTATATTTCCTCCGACTGAGGTGTTATACCACTGCTAGTACGGGAAGGTGGTAATCTATGATCGTGTGCCATCTTGATGGTGACATGCCTGCAACTTAAGCGTACCAAGCATGAGAGCCCGGGAGGTTTAAAACGATTAGCGTACCCCGATAGCCTCTTCCTCATAAGCAACTTCAGTGTACTCTCCATTGTTGCCGATATCGATCCAGCACAGGATCGAGTGGAATGAACACAGGCCTTGCATGGTGGCTGCGAGGCTGAGGAGTCTTCCCATCCGAGCTTGCACCGAGCGTTGTTTGACTGTTGTTAGCACACTTTAACGTGATGCATATCTCAAGCGTAAATCTCACCAATTTCAAAGAGTTCTGGCGTCCACTAGCTTTACCCAGACCTTCGTACTGATCGACGTATCCATCAACTCTTGAACATCTTTGATTAAATGCTGGTCTTGGGCGAATACGGTGCATCCCTTCGGAGGCTCTGGATAATATCTTGCATGTAGCGTAAGCTCCCTGTAAGCTCATTTAAACATGATCGATAGTAAACCTCGCGCACTTACTCATCGGTGTATCTGCTATGACTGCTAGACGGTCCATGGTCGCGGATCCGGCTTGGGAACGATTTTTTGAAGCATACAGTTGGATTGAATCAGATAACACCTGTGATCCGTCGAATCAGCCTTTTAACAATTTACCTTATGGTTAATGCCCTGCGCTGGGAGAATACGAAGCTTGAGTACCTCTATCCCCATAACTAAATGAGTTCCGCTCCCGTGGAGTACGACAGTCGCTCCTCGGAAATAAAGATAATACCAATTGACCAGACATACAAAGCCGGGCTGATCGATGTATACAGCGTGGCTTCGACTGGTATAGCGGCAGTCTGTTATGGACCATGACGGAAATGTGAGGAACCAGGGCCAAGACAGATATGTCACGGTGCTTGCTCAGACGACTCGTTCACCAGATTGAAGATATCTGCGCAAACGTTTCAGTAAAAATTCAATGAATTGAATGATTGTCATACGTGTCCCATTGACGGAACTAGTAGTTGCACTGCCGATGACAGGACCAGTGCTCTGCTTCAATTTTAGTACGGTCAATTGTGCTTTAAAGCTGGACAGACTACAACTTTCCACAAATTAATTGTAGGCTTCCTTCTCTCGAAAAGTAAGGATAGAAGATGTCACTACGAGCATATTGTTGGGTTTATTAGCTTCAAGTTTCTGAACTTTGGGAGCTTTGAGTATGAGTGCTTACACCGTTGTTTCTAAAATATTCATGTGATAAACCAAAGACTTCATGCTATACAAGGCGGAGAATGCATTAAGAAAGCATGTGTTAATGAGCCTGAGCAGGCAGTCGTTCGCCATGCTATGCGGTCGTGGGTCGTGTCCAAAAGCGTCACGGTTCTGCCCTACACAATTGCCTGATCAGGAGAAATTGAAGGCTGACTAAGCACCTCGAATTGGCAAGTGGGTGCTATTCCGTCTCGAACAAGTTGTACAGTCACTCTAGGATATTCTTACCGACCAGATTCGGCTGTAAAGTGATGATATGTAAGTGTTATAAAATTCAGGAGCTTGTGCAGTACTGACATGGACTTGCACAAGCATTTGTCTAGACAATGTCATGGCCCTGTGTTGATCTATGCAAACAGTGCATTACCAGATGAGAATATCAAGCACCCAGCGGATAAGCGTGGCATTGGTGACTGCAGAGTTTCGAGGGCACGCGAATGGGTTCTTCAGCAGGATGCAAATGCACGATGGTGTTTCTGTTCGATATCTAGCTATTTATATATAGGATTGTCTCAGAATGTTGTAGATATGCTATCTAATCTATCTACGGGCTCCTGATAATGTGCAAATAAGTTCGAAATAATGGGATCAGTGGGAACAAACATATGTAAATAAAGAGCACATTGAGTGCTCACTCGAACTGACAACTCAGTGTTTAACAGTGATAGCTCAATACAGTACTGGTGGCCATTTCACAAGGTCACATAAAACAGATGAAAGCAACTACAATCATCACTTTGGTCTCCATGTAAAGTGTGTTTTGAATGGTCATGTATCATATCAAATCTCACCTATATTCATATCACAAGGTCTCACTTTAACTACAGAGTACATATTTTTCTCTCACATCACTAACATGAAGGCAAGGAGAATCAGACGACATGTCTGAGAGACTTCTAGTATGTTTGAGTGATAACTAGAGCCTCAACAGATCTGACTTGAAGGCTCAACATTCAGAACCAGAGCCTAGTCATATCAATGCCATTATATCTTTCAAAGTTTGCACAGGTTTGTCAACCATTGTGCTAAGCATTTATACATGAGTTGTAATCTTACCAGTAAGCAAGTGGTGGAAGTTCTATTGAGTGCTCAAATGACAACTTCTGCTTATTTCTGAGGCCTGAGATAAATTTCACCTCAATGGTTTGAAAGCTAGAAGTGTAAAGGACTGTCATCTGCAGATGATGACATGAAAATATAGGTTATTGGTAATCATAGCTTAGGGTCAGAGTCATTCCACTAGACTCTCATTGTTGAAGGAATAATGTGTCTTCAATGCATGATGCTGAGCATCCTACATGGGAAGATCAACAGAGTATATTGAAATGACAAGATAAGTACTCACAGTTGCAGAAAAGAAGAGACCATGACAAGGTTCTCCATACGTTACATATCGACAAACATAAAGATCAGGAGATTGACTCTGGATTGAAGCCTGTGTTAGTCATGAACCTAAACTAAAAAATATGAAACTTACTTTGCTGGCTTCATCACAGGAGGCTAACAAGTCTCCAAGTTGAACCTTAGCCCTGATGAGAAGAGCATGTTCAGACTGAAGATTATTCATTTCTGATTCTAGAGCTTTGTATTCTTGTTGAAGAGCATTGAGATCACCTTGAACTAAGCTTGTCTTCAGCAGTTGCTCATGTTGCATCTTCAGCTGCTGCTGCTGCTGCTGTTCATCTAGCAACTGTGCCAGGGCTGCATTCTGCTTCCCTCACTCAGCAATTGTCCACATGTAGCCATTTGAGAACAAAACCTCACCTCCAAATTGTTGATGTGTGCAATCAGCTCAGAGTGCTCAGCTGCCTTCCTGCGCATGTTGTCATCCATCTTCTGATCTCTCTTCACTAATACCTCATGCATACCCTTCCATCGATGAACTTCCTCCTGCAACTTTTGCACATGCTCCTTAGAAATCTTCTCCCAACTTTGTCGAGCTGTATCCTGAACACAAGCAAGAACTTCCTGCAGTTCTATGACTTGCTGTTGAGCCAAGCTCAGTGCTTCTGCCTGCTCTAGAAACTGAGCCTCTGGCAAAAGTGAAGCTTGAGCTTTTTGACAAGCTTCTAACTCCCCCTTGAGGCGCAGAACTTGCATGTCTGCCTCACCATTCTGAAGGAGTGCACCCTCCAAATCTTCTTCAAGGCGAGAAAGCTGACTATGTAAATTCACAACCTCAGCTTTCACTAGTAATTTCTCCTCATCATCCGATGCTTGAGAGACAGGTATGTATATAACCTAGTCAAGGATACAGTGAGCAAGTCAATTAAGAAAGATCTTGACTTTCAATTACCTGGGACTGAGTATCAATATCAGCCAACTGTGTAGAGGCAGTAGATGGCAAATGCATGAGGTTGGATTGTTCAGCTGGCCAAGAAACTGCATGGTCCTGGTATGATTCAGTATATGGCCAATGAAACAGAAATAAAGGTATTTTACAATAGATGAAGCTTGACAAGCTGTTTGGACAAAAGCATCGGCTCGGTTGGTGTACTGTACCCCTAAAAGTGCGCTGCCTTCCTGAGGCACAGACGGTGTGCCTAGACCTGAACTTAGTCAGTTGCAATACCTCCCTGTCATGAAGTTGTGATGCTCACTTTCTTGGATCGTGTCAGACATGGTTTGCTTCTTTCTTGACCTTTCCGGAGAACTGAAATCCTCGATTGGGTCTTGGGTAGGTAAGTAAGGATTGAAAAACGAGGGTGGTACAACAGGGACAGGGCGTTGAGGTTTCAGAGGACCCTTTCGAAGGACTGTTTTTGATGCGCTGATATTAGACTTCCGCGGGCCAACGACCGAGCCTCTGATCTTCACGAGGTTTATGGAATTGGCAACTTTCTGATGAAGAGTAGTATTTGTGTCGGTAGAAGGGCTACTCTTGGACGAAGATGCTCGGGGAGACTCCTGAGCATCTTGTACGGATGGCTGAGTCTCAGGTATGACTTCTTGTGAGCTACACCCCTCTATGTCTACTATCATATTAGAGCCTTACAAAAGGGGTGTAAGCATTGCCATACACTGCGGGTAACAACAGGTACTCCTCACTGCACGCAATTAACGGCTCCACAGAAGAACCAATCCTACGACGTTTGGCATGCCGAGAGGGGCCAGAGTCAAGAGATGGGGAACCTATCCATACGTATTGTCGAGGGTTTGAGACGTGAAAAAGGGAACTAGTATTCATGGAGCGTACCTGCGGAGAAAGTCTTATGTGACACATCCGTAGATGCTGACCGTGTCCGTTTAGTAGTCTCCGATGTGTCTCTCCTTGTGTCACCCATATCCCGTTTTCGTTTTTGGGTCGTCTTCGGAGGGTCATTGCCTTCACCGCTTCGCCGCTTGCTTTTCCTTCTGGTGGCCGCCTTTTCCGCCTTTGCGGCTGCCTGCTTCTCCTCCCACGCAGCTAGTATTTCTGGCGCATGCTCCAAGGGTTTGTCAGTCCATCCAGGTTCCCATGGCTTCCCTGTATCTGGATCAATCCCAGCCCACGCTACAAAATATTGGTCTTTCGTCTCCTGTAATATCTCCAATATCTCCCACATTTCCGACGATTGTGTAGCTGCAGTTTGAGACTGGGACGACATACTAAATAAGATATGAACCTGTGTGATACTCGCTACGAGCACGCGGTTTGTATTCCAAGCTCTAGATGGAGGTTGTCGTTGAGTGTTGACGCGGACGTTGTAGAGTTGGTCGCGCGACGCGGCCACTCGGAGTCGGACGCGTTCAAGGTTGGGATTGGAGACCGGGCCGCTTCGCACCACGTTATCATAGGCGCTAGATACAATGAGCGACTATAGCCGCCAGTGATTTCGACTTGTTGACCAACCACCACCACGTCTCGAACTTAACTTTTATTTCGAAGAAAGAAAACATAGGCTATGCTTGCAGTTCGCTCTTGTCTGACTGGCTGCTGTCACATTGACCTCTCTCCTCGAATCGCCCAGTCCACTGTGGCTCGGGGTCCACGCAGGGGGTTTCGGAGCAGTACGAGGTCCAATCCTACGGTAGAGAACTCACCAACGCCAGCAGAAATAGCACCGCTACTTGACAAATTTGCGACCTATCCTGCAAGACCAGTCACCCTTTCCACTCTCCTTTCCTTAGGCCAGCCTCTCACACCACAGTCTGTGCTAAACTCCGTAAAGCATGTCCTCTCCGAAGTACCGAGGCTATTTGGGCAGCGGGTGCGCGCATTGGAGGGTCTTCCGTTTATCGTTGGAATGAATCCATTTATTGCAAAAACCCTGGTAGCACATCGAAAGGCATTTCAACTCCTCGCGACGTATCCTCCCGTGAAGTCTCTTGGAGACAACGCAAACTTTACCGAGCAACTTGAAATACTAGTTCAGACCCATGTAAACGACATCCCCATCATGGCTAAAGGGTAAAGTCATCCTTTGATATCTAGAGACTTCAAGATCACCAGAATATAGGTTAGCTTTCAGGAATGCTCGCGGTACATGTCTCCACAACAAGTGTCTGATTTCTTAGACTCGGCAATCCGTAACCGCATTGCGGTTCGACTACTCGCAGAGCAACATATAGCACTTTCAAGAGACCTTCAAAATCCCTCGAGCAGGACGATCGATCATATAGGGGTGGTTCACATGAAGTGCTCGCCGAGGAGCATGATCAAAATGTGTGGCTCTTTTGTGTCCGACTTGTGCGAGGCAACTCTTGGCTCCAGTCCGGAAATTGTCATTGACGGCGACGGCGACGCAACCTTTGCGTAAGTAATTCGTGAAGCCGTTGATTCCACAGTGAGCTTCTCTAACTCTCATCCCAATGATAGATATATCCCAGTACATCTAGAATATATCCTCACAGAAATTCTCAAGAACTCATTCAGAGCAAGCGTTGAGCGACACCATAAACTCTACGGCCCTTCCACAGACCATCCTATACCACCAGTCGTATTGACAATCGCATCACCAAATAGTTCGTCACCTCATCCGGCCGTACTCTCAATACGCGTCCGAGATCAAGGCGGTGGAGTATCTCCCGCAAACATCCCACACATATTCTCCTATTCGTTTACTACTGCGAGATCATCTGACGATGCGGACGAAATAGGTGGGCCTTACGCTATGCAACATGTCGGGGGCAGCGCTGCAATTGACAGCAGCATGCGAGGTGCCAGCGGAACCGGAGGTCTGTTCAGTGAGATTGTAGGAAGAGGGGTTCAAACAGGTATGGGTACTATTGCTGGACTGGGATACGGCCTTCCTATGAGTAGACTGTACGCTATGTGAGTATTTTGCTTTATCTTTGCCCAATATTGCCTATTGCTCCTTTAACTCCCTTAGGTATTTCGGAGGCTCTCTTGATTTTTTCTCCCTTGACGGATGGGGTAAGTCTGCTTCGTTACTCGTGCCCGTTAAGCCGTTTAAGTGTGCGATTTTTAGGCAGCGACGTCTTCGTGAAACTACGTTGTCTCGATCAAGCTGGAGATGTTCATATAGATTCATCATAATCTAGAGAAATTATATCTGAATATTCGCAAAATTCTGCTTGTGGCAGATGAGATATTGCTATCGGTGAGGCATGCTGTCGCAAACAATGGTGTTGTACATGGTCCGCATGGCAGACGACTAAGAAGATAACAAGAAGTGACCCCTGGCGAGGTGTCGTTCGTGAGGCTCTTTCAACTTCAACATACCTACCTTCCTCGATATCTCGTTATTATGGTCTAAATGACACATGCCGATATCTAGTTATACAACCGAGAAGTTGCTCGCGAAACATTTCTATATAATCAAAATAAGTGGGATAAACCACAGGATTAAGGATACACTATAAAGAGAGTACTCTGGCCATACAGAATATAACATGATCAACGTCTTTTCCGCTTACGGACCGGCTTTGAAGCCGCGGAATGCAAACAGTCCGGACATATGTACTCCCCAGGAGGTGCCTCCTTCATCTGTAAACATTCCATATGAAACTATCAAACGATAATCAGCGGACGAATGCGACAAACCAAGAGCCATCGACTTACCCACTGATACTTGCAACCCGCTGCATCGCACGCGATCATCTGCGCCAAAGTCATCAGTCGCCTCACATCACACCGAATGGTCAAGCACGCACGTCACCCGCCGAGACGCCATTGCAATAACAATATCGCGGCTCGTCGTCTAGAATGGGATCCATAGGTTTTTGCAGCGCCTCTGTATGAGCCTTGATAGATGCGAGCGGGGGCAACGTCAGCGTTATGCCTGGTCGGTGAGGCGAGGAAGAAGAGCCCTTTGGTGCGGTAGAACCCTCCTTTTTCCTGTGGGATCTACCTCTGGGGCGTTTGCCGGTGCGAGCAGATTTCTCGCTGACAGCACTGTTTACATCCCGTTCAGTGTCAATGGCGAGCTCGGCTTCCGGTGGGGCGGATGGTTGGTCGGGAAAATCCTCGTCGTCGGGAATAGGACTGTGTATGACCCGTGGGGCGCGAATGGCAGGGGGTACTACTACATCTGGTAGAATGATAGAGGCAGGATGTGTCCCCGGACGCAATCCTACGGATAGCGAGGTCTCTTGCTCCTTGGTCGCCCTTTCGAGGTCCCTAGTATGTCTGTCTATCTATCATTCTTTGGTTTAGTAATCGAGAGGGAATGGAGAGCGTTGGTATGCACCAGGTCACAGGCGAACCGGGCCAAGCTTAGCTTCTCATACGACGCACTCATGACATCCTCTGACAACTGTGCAATTCTCTTCAATAGCTCTCGGGTAGATGGGGGAAGAGCTGCCTCGCGAGACATGGACTGCTGGAAACGCTTTGATGATATCCGCGTGCTTCGTTGTGGAGACGATGTGGCGGCTTCATCGAGAGAGGTGTCGTTCACATCCATAGTAACGTCCGACGTGTCAACTGCAGCCTGAGCGATAGAGTTCCGTCTGCTGGCATACAGCTTGAGTGAATGAGACAGTTGGTCATTGTAATCTAGACTCGGTCAGCATATTGACGGTGAGAGAGCAAGAATGAGCTGAGACCAACCATGAACTTGTTGGTCGAGTTCGCGGATAAGCGCATATGCTCGGTGCAAAGAGAGAGGAAGCTGCTCTACGACTATCAGACATCCCCGGTCAACTTATGAGCATGATAGGCAACAGCGACCACGCACCTTCGTAATGCTCCTCCCTGAAAGAGTCCCAAATCTCCCGCTCTCTCACCTCCCCGTCCAAGGGCGACTTGGAGGGTACACCTTGTTCCTGCTGCTGCTCTTCTGCGCCTTCATCGTTGCTCCCCGTTACATACAAACCCTCGTGTTGTTCCAAAGGGAGATGAGGGCGGCGTATGCTTCGCTTGCGACGGCGGTAAGACATCAAGAGGCGGACTGGCGGCAGATTTATCCACTGGGTGTTGACGAGAACAAGGTAACAAATTTATATTTAAAAGGCTGAGTTGGACAGCGACCACTGGCTTCCACCACGACGTGTTGTCACTTACTGTAAGTGCCCTTTGACTATTGTTCTGAATTACAATTCCAATGTCGTATGTCGCTTACAGGGTAGTTCGACGACTTACTGTCAGCGCATATACTTTAGTTGGACACCGGCGTCGTCGTCTGCACAAAGCGGGCTGTCGTTGTATTGTGAGGTGGACCCACAAACGGTGCTAATTCCCTACTAAAGCAATTGCTTGCGTCTTGCTTGCGTCCGCAGACTCTATCTCATAACCATGGGTGATTCTACGGGAGGTTGGCAGTGTAGCAGCGAACATCCAAATACCCAAATACCTCCCCTCCCCTCCCCTCCTCCCAGTTAGACAACCCTCAAGCAAGATACTGTGCACCCTCAAGCAAGCTACTGTGCATGTCCATTCATGTCTCCTTCTCTAAAAGTCATATCCACCGCCCGCGTCCTGCTTCTGTTCAAGAAACTGAAGGTCAGCAAGGACACCGCACTCGCCACAGGCAATGCATTCATCGATCTTGCCGAGATCGCCGCCAAAGTCTGCCCGGAACCTATCGCGTCGAGTGTGTTGGCCACGGTCGTGACTGTTTACAGGGAGGTCGTGAAGGTCTCTGAACTCAAAGTGAGTGTCTTTCATGGGTCATGGTAACGTTTAGTTGTAATTGTAGTGGTTGTGCTACATCCGAACATTGTTATTGAACAAACACTGTGTTAGGACCGTCTGAAAGGCCTAGACGAACACGTTCAGGCCCTGTTGTCAGAGATTCCGGCGACCAAGAATGGAGAAGAAAGCTCTATTCAGCTGGGCAATGTCGATGACCAGTCAAGTATGGACGAAGCTGTCCAGGAGCTGGAGATGTAAGTACAAGGACTCAATTGTTCTATGGACAGCCACAACGTCATGGCCACTGGCCAACAACTAAAACAAATCGAATCAAAGGCTGGCCTATGATGTTAAGCGGAAAGTCGACAAGTGGCGTAAATGGAATCGCTTGCAAACCTGGAGTACGTGTGGCGTAGGATTGCCAGGATACGTATAAAAAGGGCTGATTCAAGTGCATGATTTAGGCAGAAACCGCTCCCTCGATCTAGCATTAACTAGATACGAACAACGTCTACGCGAGATGGTGAGCTTATATAAGGTGAGTTTTGACTATGTGTAGTTGTGTGGCGTAACATCAACCCAATTCGAATTTATTGTATAGCTGCTTAAGCAATTTAAGACCCATAGTAACCTAGTGGAGTCGAAACAGGTGTTAGAGGACGCATTACAAGTGGTATGTTTTGACTCGGACACTACATTATAGACGCTTGTTTCTTATTTCTTACGGTGCACAATGGTATAGGCATCCCAGTCTGGTCAAACTACCACCGGTCAACAAGGGCCGCAAGCACCGGAACTTTACTATCTAGAGCAGCATTTTAGGATAGATTCGGGTGCACACCATCTTCATAGAGCATGCAAACGTGCGTCTGATGGAGGTACCCAGGTGAGTCTGCGTGGTTTGCTGGTTTGTAAGAGGATCGACTGTTTTGACTGTGTGGTGGATAGTACATTGCAAAGTACTTCAAGCTTATGACCCCGGAAGATGAATTTTTGAAGAATGTGTGTAGATCTCAACCCTTCATCATCTATCTTTACTAATGATCACCTCTGTTCGTCAGAAACTCGCTCATTGTCTGGAGTATTACAAAGATCTCCCGCCACATCCGAACATTATGAAGGCGCGTGAAATGGTGGACAAGGTTGCTTCGAAGCATTCGGGGATTTTCCTGGTATGGCTGAGGTCCTCATACTACGTGCTCTATTCCTAAATTCCAATTATTTCTAGATATCAGAGTACCATGAACGCGGTAATTTGACTCAGTAGGTCCTTAATCAGCTACTGCTTCTACGTCTATCTCATCTTTGCTAGGTTCTGCCAAGATGCCGAAAACAAATACTTCAACGTATTGACCTTGGTGAATTCACTTGACTTGTCACCGTCACCAACATAGTCTGACATACGACCAATAGCTCGCTGAAGTTGCTGAAGCCCTAGCACATATGCACAAGCACGATCGGCCACACGGCGCCAGTATGTACTTTCTTCTACTATATCTTTGATTTTGCTAATCATCCTACTTTCTAGTTCGAGGCGTGAGTACTTACTATATACTTCGTAGTGTCTATGCCTGACCATACCTCCAATCACAGAATAATGTTCTCATCTCCAAAGACGTGCGTCACCAATCCATAGTACTCTACCGACATCATTGACTCAATCCCCTTTCACAGAGCCACGCCATCGTCCATGATTTTGAATGCATGCGATTCTTCATGGACCACAGCGATCATCCATGGATGCCTCCCCACCAATACGAAATCCATTACAAAGTCGCCTGGCATCGCAACGAATTCGACGTCCGTTGGTATGCCCCGGAGATTGTCGTTCCGGACGTCCTAGAAGAAGACCCCGCGACGGAAGTCTTCCGCGTCCACCAAACTCGTGCAGGAGACGTATGGTCTTTTGGAGCCCTCATCCTCGAATTGTACAGTGAAATGCGTCCGTACAATAATTGGAGGAGGCCGTCGGCGGTGGTAATGTGTTTGACGGAGCGGGAGCTACCCCCGATGCCTGAGGAGTGGAACGTGCTGTGGATGTCGAGGGAGCTGTTCGATTTTATGAAGGAATTATTGGTCATCAAGCCAGAGGACAGGCCGACCATGGACTATGTGGCGGAGAGGATGAGGCAATTTGAGAAGGCTTATGTGCCGAAGGTACCTAAACGAAGGGCCTCTTAGTGAGTCCGTGCGTATGGATTCGTTACTAGTGAACGGACTTTGGTTATCGTGACCGATGTTAGTTGCATCCTTCTGTTCAGGGACTGCATGTTAGGTTATAATATTACATTGGACGTTACTTTCGCTATCGCCTTCAACTTATGCTTGCCTCTGACAGTCGTGTCGAGCATCCAATGTGGCCATCTATGTGCAATGAGTTGGACGGCCACGGTAGCCATCATGAAAGGGGGCCATGCGCCTCATCAGAAATATTTTAAATAAATTCGTCGGAGCGGCCGTACAAGAGACCACCTCGAGTCAGTCGAATTCGAGTAGTTGTCTCCACCGTATTTCTGAACCCCAACTACCACGTCTCTCAACCTGTTCCATGCTGCATTCTTTCTCAGCTTATCGCTTGTACTATCTCGAGTGCTTCAGGATGCCTTGGAAGCGCGGTGAGAATATGGCGTGTACTCTTGCCTATGCAGGGGAGACGAGCAGGCCGTCGAGAGGCATGAGTAGGGGAGATGAGGACATTGAGATTAAGGTGCGTACCGAACTGTGACCATGAACTGACCATTCCAACACTGCGTGCTCGATCCCTTTCCTCAGGCAGAGGCGTTACTAGTCCCTGTGTTGCTGGATGCGAGGCGTGGCTGCGCTCGGCGGCGTGGGTTACTACGCCTGCATGACAGCCTCCTTATCCTGCTCAACGACCCGCTGGCAACGACCCGCTGGCAACGACGAGGATGAGTCGAGGGAAGCATCTACATAGGTCGGTTCTCCCTGTCGACGATGGGCCTCCTGCTGGAGTGGGGGTGAACACGTCCGGCTGTCGTTGGGTGGGAAATATCCTACGCCGTGTACGAGGACCCTCTGTCCGAGGCTGGTGCAGGGTCGCTGTGCGCACCCATCGAAAACCCTTACTCCGTGGCAATGACATGTCAACCGTGACCTGCGGCTGAACCGCCACCACGCCAACACCGCTAGGTTCAGCAATTCCGATGTCTATCTCTCGCCTATTGGAAAGACGGCACGTCCTCGCGAGGCTCTCCTAGGCTCTCCTATGGCTGCTCTCGGGGACTCTGTGCGGTTATGGCAGTTTACGAGACCGGCCTGCGGTAAAGCATCCGTCGTGCATGGTTCTCGTGGGACGACTTCCTCTCTCTGATCTCTCCACGCACTCCGCTCGGTCGCTGAGTCTTTTGTGCTTCATGAAGTGGGCATACCACTGGCACCTCCCGCTTGTATGTATACGCAATATCCGAGAAATTCTGATCGCCACAGAGTATGTGTCACCCTTTCCTCCTTTGTGTGCCCCGTCTCTGCTCATCTTTCCGATAAAAAATGCCCTGCGTGTCCTGCCACCATCGCGGTCGGTGACGCAAACCTCGACAAGTTACAACTACTGCGTTCAGGGCCTCCACTCGTGTACCAGCTTTAGTCCGCCGAATTTATGACAGGCAGGTCATCCTTGCGATGGCCCATTATTCCATTTGGAATCTATTTTCTAAAGCCATAAACAGTAAGTCCAACTTAAGCTCAAAGATGTGTGGACATCTCCAGATCGAAGTAATCAAGTCACTTACCTCCATAGCACAGAACTTTCCCTCTTCAATGAGCTTTACGTGAAGCTTCTCTTGCGTGCGGGCAGCACCGCCAGGGTCGTCGGCGGCGATTTGCCCTTGCGTCGTACCTTTCTCCTCAATGAGAGAACGCAGATCATTCCTGGTTTACAGGGCTCACAGGAGGTCTAAGGGACCTACCACTAGCACGGCGGCATGGTCCACAGATGCCTTGGCCGGCCATGCATACTCTTCTTGAAACGCACCGACACCAGCAGTACGTTTTTCAAAAGGCCAAATGGCGCATTGCTATTCCGACACTCCAGACGTAGAACACTCGGTGCGCTGCCCTCTTTTTTATTTGTCATCACAGAGCACCACTACGGTGTCTCATAAGAATAACAATTAAAACCAGGCAGTCGCACCGACCGGGTGCTCTGAAACTTGGCCGACGGGATGCTGCAACTTGCCGATTCGAGAAGCTCATTGAGCATGAAACATGAACTCAGCTTCGCGGAAATCTCTTTGTTACAGATTTGTTATCGGACGCGGACGCACACACCCAATACCCAAAGCATGCTCAGATTTGGCACTGCGAGTTCGTTGTTCGTGCGGCGTGCCTCCGAGGCGTACCCTGCTTCGCCGCGGACTTGAGGTTGGCTACAACACAGTCGTGATCCGTCAACGTGTTTATCTTCTTCCAAACACTAGGACAAAGGCATTCGGTTTACCCACTGGTTGGCCAAGGCAAGCGAGTTGTCAGTTCCATTTCGTATTCCTGGAGACGCGAAACGTCAATCGAGGTTCCGTCGTCGTGTAGTACCCCACGGCTACATTGTGAATGTTGTGAGCCGTCAAACGAAGAGTTTACTTTTCCAATGATGCTGTTTGTCTCGTTCGACGTACCATGAACAACCGTGGAAACCCAGGGAAACACCCTTTCCCTCACAAGACAGCTCCAATTTCATCTCTCACCGTGTCAACTTCAGCATTTGCACCTCCTTCCAGGCCAGCCCCGTCCAGCCCACTCCATCTTGCAAACTTGGCCCTAAGTGTGTGCGTATCAGCGACGGTTGTAAACGAATGCCGCTGGGGTGGAGTTTAAGTCAGCGAACGCGGTTGATAGTCGCAAGTTGTGATACAGCGAACTGACACGTCCCACCAGATATCACCGTGACACATAACAAACCTTTGGTGGTTCATGAATCGAGTTGACTATAGTCGTTGTATAGAGTGTATGTTGGGACAGATGGATGAGCCACTTGACCAAGGCAGTTGGCAGTCGAGTTGGAGTAGTACTACGGGTAGTTTGCACGGCGAGCTGAGACGGGGACGGCAAACTCTCTGCATTCACGGCCAAGTGGGGCAGGTATGTAACCTTGAGCTTGAGATTTAGAATCGTCTGGACAAGTACGCTGGATCCAGCAACGAGTATATAGATTGCTTCGACTGCACTCTTTCGTGTATGTAAATACAATACGACGCACACGACACACGACTACATACTACCATTGACCGGACATTAGCATGGACAGCCAACAACGTTGAAACAATTTCCGAATCTAACAAACACGACAGAACGACGGTGAAAGCAGCGAAAAAATACGCACGTATCCACAGGGAAAGAAGGTGGCAAGATATAGATGTACACAAAAGATCAGTAAGCACAAGGACAAATCAAAACATATACATGAGCTCAACACATAGTTTGGGGGTTACTCAGCAAATTACGAATGACGTTTCTCGAGACCTACCGTATTGGAAATGTTAGCGGAAAGCATATGAGGCACAACAGTCTGCGTTACGCACCAGTTCTACGCGGGCTTGCCATGACCGCTGGCGATCCCCTCAGGCATCCTACCGTACGCATCCATGCGAGGGTCCCGGCGGTTGGGATCCACCATTTGCTGTACTTGCTGTACTTGCTGAATCTCGCTGCCACCCTCACGAGACTGAGGTTTCGCATAAGGCGGAGGGTAAGCGTAAGGCATCGGTGGTCCTACAACCGGTATCTGTGGCTGCCCGTCTGAACGAGGACCCGCCGGGGGCATTGGAACCATGTATGGCATCGGCGCACCGGCATACGGTTGCTGAGCGTAGGGCGTCACAAATGTGGCGGGTATCAAGTTGGGAGGAGGATACGCAACCTGTTCCCCTTCCTGGCCGGCGACTTGTGGATGCATTGGAATGGGTGCAAAGTAATATTGGGGGAATGCATATGTGGGAGCCTCACCAGGCTTGCCCGCCGTCAAAGCAGGATATTGACCAAAGAATGGTGAATAGCCCAGAGGATGCATATATGGTATCCCTGGTGGGGCCGCACCAGCGGCAAGTGCAGCAGCTGGCACTGAGACGGCCGGCTGCACCGACACGTCGAGCTGTTGTTCGACGTTGTTGGCTGCGCGATCCGTATAAAGGTGAGAACATCGTCATTACAGATGCGAATGAAAAGGAAAGAGGAGAGCAGACGGGCATCTGCGGGCTCAATGGGAAACAGTACATACCTTTTCCATCGCGCTTCTTGTAAGGTCCTCGCTTAACACCCTTCTGGCGTTCCTTGCGTTGCGAGTCAGTGCATTCCTCGGCTATGCCGTACTTGACACAGCGGAGGCAGGGACGAGCGTCGTCGCACTTCTTGCAAGCCTTCTGGCAGTTTGTGCAGGCGTTCTTGACTTGCCTACGCTTGGTGCGAGGCGGCTGAGGAGATATCAGTCCTGGTGGGAACGGATACATGTGCATGGGGACACCAGAGTACGGGAGAGGATGCATCGTCATGGAGGTCTGAGGTGGCTCAGCGGGTGACTGGGAGTTGTGCTCCTCGTTGTCCGCGTTAGAGTCCGCCATGGCGGTGGGAGACTAAGGAGGCGGATCTGCGTGCGAGACGAGGAATGGACATTAGGCATCAAGGAAGGCACCGAGAATGAGGCATTTGACGCCGCTCACTGAATACCACGTGTCTTGAGCGGGCTTAAGGCTGCCGCTGGCGTGCGTACAGAGGTGGGCCGTGTGCACGAGCAGAAGCGGGGGGACGACGTCGGCTGCATGGAGGAGGAAGACGAGGAGAAGTCAGTGGGGTGCGGCGAAGGCAATGCGGACAAGAGACATACGCACGAGGCGGGCAAGTGTGGCGCCGAGTTCGCTGAGCTTTGGGAGGGCGGCGCTGTTTGGGACGGCCGCTCCGACTCAAAGGGCGGGAGACAAAAGACGGAGAGGACGGGCGACAAAACAAAGTCCGCCTTATATTTCTTGGAAATTGTGACGAGTCACAGTGTCACGCCTGACTCTTGCCCGACCACTTTGTTGCCGGCGAATACAAACCCAACAAAGCTACACAAGCTCAAGCTTTTGACAGCAAACAACACTGCGTATTTCGCACTTCTCGACGTCGCTTGTGAGGCCTCGGTGGTCGGCCATTTGTTCTCTCATCGGCTGTGGCTCTTTCAGACTCCGACAGACTCCGTCTCAGCGCATGAATTAGAGTTCCGCTGGTCATTCAATAATATTATAATATTATAATTAACGAGTATACAAACAAGACCAAATAATCGACACGCGCCAGTTCTGGCTCGGGCGCGAGTTGGCAATTGGCACCTGTGAAATGACCGCTCGTCTGGCAGGGCTCACCACCGTCTGAGCCGACGACAACAACCCTCTCGAGCCTGTCTCGTCCGCTCTCGTCGTTTTCTTAGACAATATCTCGATTAATTCTTGTTAGCCTCTTTTCTCCTCTCTTCTCCCGCTTGGCCGTCTTTCCTTTCTTTGCGTCGCTCCTTACCTCCTGTCATGTCTTCCCCGCCCTCCCAAAAACAAGCCATTGAGAACTCACGCAGCAAGAAGAAGGACAAACCTCCGGCCCTTCACTCAACATGGCAGACCTCCAGCTCAACCCTAGGAGACCGTACAGGCGGTGGTGAAGTGGCAGATGAGGATGACCCACGACAGGTGAGGCGCGACAACCGCCCTTTCTCCTCCCCTCCTTGTCTCGCTTACCGTCTGCCAAGATACGCTCTAGACTCGATGCTACAGATGCCGACGCAGAACACGAGTTTCCTCGATCTACGTCGGCGACGTCCTCGCTCGACCCTTATTATTTCGGTGCCGGCACTCCTTCGGAATCCCCCATACCTTCCTCGTCTGGCGCGCACCTTTTCCTTAAAACGCCAGAGATGAAGTCCTCTTACGAGCCCGTAACGCCAGCCAAGGATCCTGCAGCCATCGATAGGCGTGGATTGGTCGGTGTGGGAGAGCTGGCAACCCCGCGCTGGGTGCGGGACTCACGCAAAGTCGCTAGAGGCGCTGGTGATGTGGATGAACATCTAGTCGAAGTAGAAGAGGAGAGCTTTAATGCCAGGGAGGAGGAGTCGTTTGAAGACGCGCAGGAGACAAACCCCGACCTTCCAGATAGCCCTTGGACGATCGAAGCCATCGATGGTGAACAGGATGAATCGGAAGAGGTGTGTATTTTAACACAATTCCCTTCTGCACCTCGCTGCTAACATACCCCTAGTTCCTTGATATACAACCACCATCTCGTGCCTTGCGTACACAACGCTCGATCGCCGAGGAGAGTGGTGGAGAGGAGATCCTGTATCCTAGGCAGACTGCGGTCGTACCTCCCGTGCCTTCCCCGAAGAATACCTCTGCTACAGAGCAGGAAGGTGCTGAAGATGCTGTCTATCCCCCTACTGCCTTTGTACAGCCGGGCCAACGTCCGAGAAAGCGCACATCCGACGAATTTGAGCTTGACCAGACCGGCTTCCTGACTTCGAAGCATACCTCGACTTCGTCCAGCTCTCTAAAGGAAAAAGACAAGGCTCGCAAGCATAGAAGTCTCGGAGTGGGGCTACCGCCCTCGTCGAGTTCCAAGGAACGCCGTCGCGACACGCTCTCGGTAAACGTCCATCACTCTCGGCAGATTTCTGCTAGCTCTTCTTCATCAAGCCACGACAACAACAATTATGCTTCACATCACTCACGCCGTTTGCACGCTTCCGATTACTCTCACCTGCCACCTTCACCTGCCACCTCTTCTATTCAGCAGTTCTTGAGACACGGCAGTGGAGGCAGCACGACCGCTTCTCCTATGTCGAATGCAAACAAGGAGTTACCTTCTCAAGTGAGCGCCAATGTTGCACATTCATTGTTACGTGGGACGCAGGAAGGTTGGTCTGATCTGGATGACCAGGCTACGGTCGAGGCTCTCCGTAAGTTGGACGGTATCTCCGGGAGAAGTGCCAGGGCAAGGTCCAGTGTGGGGGGCCATAACAGGGTAGGCAGTGCCAGTCGTCCTAGCACGCCTGCGAAGTCGTCGTCGTCGCAATGGGAGGGTGTGGAGGTGCAAGGGCGCCGGTCAAGTCGCGTTTTGAGTGTAGGAAATGGACCTGTTCACGGCAAGGATAGGTCGAGCAAGGAGCAAGGAACTCCCCAACGGCAGACTGTAGGTTTGGGTTTGGCATTTGCAGAGCCTTCTGCCGAGCCGGAGCAAAGTGAAAGTGTGTCTCTGGCCAAGGATGATGTTCCTCTTCAGGGGCTGTCTACGCCAGATAAGCCCCTCAAGAAGCACGGTTCCGTGAGCAAGCGTAGTAGTTTCACCCCGAAACGAGGATCGGCTTCTTCAACGAACTACACAGGCACCCCAACTACTGGCTCACGCGACTCAACTTCATTGTCGACTGCTACAAGTGCGACGTCTCCCTCTGGTTTGTCCAGCAAGTCGCATTCGAAAGTGAGGCGAAATAGTGCTGGTAGTGACATCTCAAGCAATCAATCTTCGGATGCTATCTCTCTGCGCGATCGTGCTGCGCTTGCTGCTGCCACGGAAGTAGTCGAGGAGAACAGTGTCCCCCCAGTACCTCCCCTTCCCAAGGTCTACTCTAGCCTGAAACCTCCTCAACAAACCCAGCAGAATCATGTTGGCATAACGTTCCCAACCGCACCTTCAGACCATGCAGATGATAAACCATTGCCCAAGACAGCGGGGAGCGAATCTCTACGCAAAGCATCGCTTGACATTCCTACCGTCAACGCTCCATCTAAACGACAAGGTCTCAAAGTGACGACGCCTCCGAGTAGTTCAACAAATGTTCACAAGACTCCGTCCAAGAAATGGAGCTTCACCAATCCTCTCGGGAAGAAGCTTGTCACTTCACCATCGACATCGTCCATGAAGGATTCGAGCGCAAAGTCGCCTAGCATGGCTTTGAGTCCGCGCGCCATCAGCTTTACCTCTCACCTTCGCAAGTCAGCTTCGCGAGAGCATTCGCTTACCTCAAACACGAAACGCAAGCAATTGAATGATGATTGGGAAACCATCAACGCAGAAGCGATGACTTCTGCGTCCTCACTTGCATCGTTATCGTCCTTGGGTTCTACTCAAGTTATGGGGGCTCCAGCTTCCGCTCCTCCCTTTGCGAATCCAAAGACACCTGATCGTTTGGTACCTAGTCGTTCAGAGACGGCTTCAAGTGCAAGCACAAATCTCACTGCGTCGATGCCCATTCTACCTCAGCACACTCCATTGAGCCCATCTTCATCTGTGAGGAGAGGCGCTTCCACGAAACGCCTCACGCCATCTTCGATTCCGTTTTTCCGCCGCTCTTCATCTCAGTCTATGCAAATTCCTCCGGCTAACGTCCCACCAAGTTCGCCGACATATTCTTCGACTCATTCACACGCCTCGCAGGCACGGTCTCCTAGCAGCGGTATGTCGCCTACCAAGGAGACTCAGCCTCACATCGCTATCCCTAGTTCCTCTCATAAGAAGTCATCTGTGCTCAGCTTGGGTTTACCGTCTCTGCTGAAAGGCTCAAGCTCGAGGAGAAGCTTGCATTCGGACAAGGAAAAGAGTGACGCGAAGAGTGCGAAAGAAGAGGCACGGCATGCAAAGGAGTCTGAGAAGGAGAGGCATAAGAAAGACGACAAAGAACGCAGTGAAAGCAGGATATCCGTGTTGATGGGAAGGAAAAGAGGCAAGGTGCGTACCTCAAAACAACATTGTTCTTCATGATTGTTATTAAGACGTATATCGACAGACGCTGTCATCCGCTCAGCCAAAGAAGCAAGAGCCCGTCGCCATGCCCCCGATGCAGATCACCGCCCTGCCACCGGCCACAGCCCAACGGCTGGCCAATTTGAAGTCTGGGTCCCCATCTTCGGTATCTTCATCTGACAAGACACCGAAGTCTTCTGCGAGCCGTGCGACTGGTCAAACAATCAGCTCTATGCAGAAACAGTCGGACATGTCCCTTCGTAGCTCGCGCAACGGTCTTCCTACTATCGCTGGGTCTCCTAGTGTTGGTACGCTCGCCCATCATGGATCCAAGGACCCTCCGTCGTCCTCTTCATTGAATGCTTCTCTTTTGTCGAAAGAAACGCCAACTAAGATTCCACGTATATCCAGCCGCTCGTCCGCCACCAACTCTCCTACCTTGAAGGGCAAGGACTCAAATCGTCGAGCAAGTCTTATTGTAAACCCACTCAATGCATCACGTCAGAATTCCCCTTCCACAGCGAACCAGAGCTTGAACGAATTTGGTGTATTTGAGAATGGACATACTCCCAAGGCTGCCTCTGCTCAACGATACTCAGTCCGCGCGTCACCATCGGTATCCACGTCTACTTCTCGCGTGCCTCGTCAAGTTCCCGTCGCCAGTTCCTCTACTGTTAATGGTGTTGGTACACGAAAAAATCGCGAGTCACTGTCTTTCAGAAAGACCTCCACTGGCTCTGTTACGTCCGCCAATATCTCCACAGCTACACATGATGAGCAACCTGCTACTCATAATCACAGGTTCTCTGCGCTGTCACCATCGAAGCTAAAGCTACTCAGCCCCAAGATCTCCTTACCCACTAGTAGAGGCTCTTCTTCTAGTCAAAGTATCGCACAGACTATGGCATCCCCTTCACTCCATCGACAGACGACGTCAACGCCTTCCCCTGTTTCGAGCATCGTTGATGACGAGGAGCTAGTAGGGGATGAGGAAATGATGCAGTATATCAAACGTCAGCAAGCCAAGAAGATAGCTGCTGGAGCTAGTCTGGCTGAGCTGGACGAATTGCTTCGATTCCCTGAGCCCATTCCTCCCGCGCCTCCTGCCTCTCCAGCCTGTGAGTTATTACTTGCTTTCTTTCTGAATCAAAATACTTACTCTTTCGCAGCTGTTCTCAAAAGCAATCAAGTCAATTACCTTTCAGAGTATGAGTGCAAGGAGATTTTGGAGTACCAGTCTGTCTATTACATCGGCGCTAAGAGCGATAAAAAGCCTGCCACGCTGGACAACACCACCAATAACCACGGTTACGATGACGAAAGGGGTGACTATCTCATTGTTATGCGCGATCACCTAGCGTATCGTTACGAAGTGGTTGATACTCTTGGGAAAGGATCATTCGGTCAGGTTTTGCACTGCAGAGATCATTGCACTGGAGAGTCGGTGGCAATCAAGATCATTCGCAACAAGAAAAGGTTCCACCACCAGGCACTTGTTGAGATTAAGATTCTGGACAGTTTGAAAAAATGGGTACGTGTTTTATTTTTTACGCAACGGAATCGTGGCCTCATATGTTTGCTCAGGACGCGGATGAAAAACATCATGTTATCAAGATGACGGAGCACTTCTATTTCCGGGGTCATCTTTGCATTGCAATGGAATTGTTGAGCATAAACCTTTATGAACTGATCAAGGCCAACAACTTTGTCGGGTTCACTACTGCATTGATTCGCCGATTCACCAATCAGATGTTACAGTCTTTGGCACTTATGCGGCATCACAGGATCGTGCACTGTGATTTGAAGCCAGAGGTACGTCGAACATTGCTGTTCATCGCTCTTTATTCATAAAATATCCTTAGAATGTTCTTCTGCGCCATCCTGCGAAGAGCGCAATCAAGGTTATTGACTTCGGCAGTAGCTGTTTCGAGCACGAGAAGAGTAAGTAATCTCTTCTTTGAGTGCGTGACTTGTTACTGATCGGGTTTACAGTCTATACGTACATTCAGAGTCGCTTCTACCGCTCGCCGGAAGTCATCTTGGGAATGAACTACCATATGGCGATCGATATGTGGAGTTTGGGTTGCATCATGGCCGAGCTATACACAGGGTTCCCAATCTTCCCGGGTGAGAATGAGCAGGAACAACTATCTTGCATCATGGAAGTACTTGGCGTCCCGGAGAAGGAATTTATCAATCGTAGTTCTCGCAAGCGATTATTCTTTGGTAAGCTGTCAGCTTGTATCATTAGGATTACATTCTGACTTAAACACCGATCAGACACCTCGGGTGCTCCTCGTCCAGTTGTCAACTCTAAAGGAAGGCGAAGGCGACCTGGATCTAAGTCTTTGGCCCAGGTCTTGAAGTGCGACGACGAGCAATTTGTTGATTTTATCGCCAAATGCCTTGTATGGGACCCTGAGAGGAGACTCAAACCGGCGTCGGCTCTTCGTCACCCTTACATCACCGCTGGGAAGCGCCCCAAAATTGCCAGTCCTCCTCCCCCTACTTCCTCGAGGTCGATGTTGTCTTCATCAACTAGCTTCGCGAGCAACCGTACGAGCAAGAATCTTACAGAGACACCAAAGAAGTCGTTGATTAGCGCACCAACCCCTTTGACTGCTCGAAGCAGCCGCGTTACATCAGGTGTCGGTCCGACTACGCCAAGCACCTCTGGCGCTGGTAACTCGACGCTTGGCTCTTCTCGATCATATCGGACTGCCCAGTCGCAGTCTTTAACGTATCATTCCAGTCATTCTAGTCGGACTATGGTGCGCGTTCAGCATTTCAGCGTAATGGCTTTGCACTAATATTCTCCCTTAATAGCTCGCCAAATAAATGTCCATGGGCGACCGCCCACTGCACTGCTCATTGTCTCATACCGTACGACGTATTTTATCTAGCCACTCTTATAACGACGAGACATCGATTTGTCTCATGCAAGCTGGTCTAGCTTGGTCTCCCCGCTATCGCATACCCCTGATGACCATTGTACTCCAACCCATACTTCCACGCTTTACCTCATATTTTTTCGGTCCCACGGACTGCTCTCGCGATGTTCTGTTTGTCTTTAGTGATTCCTCCATCTCTTTTTGAAGCCAGGGCATACCGTTCAAACACACGTTACATCTGGATTCTATTTGCATTTATTATCCATCGTCCCACATTGTTATCACTAATCATAGCAATTTCAAGCATCGCATTCATGCTACGGAGTTTGGCACCCTCATAACCATCATCTCAACCAATAGTGGCATCGAACTTTTAGGCGGGAGTCGCACACAAGGTCAACAAAGCCGAGATTGTCAACGCTACATAGATTGTAGTAATCAGTCAAGTATTGCATCCTACGAACAGTAGGTGAGATGCACGATGTAACCCTGCCAGGCAGGTTACAGCGCTTATGACACTTACCATTATGTAAGCGATGTTCAGTAGAACGTCGTGTCGCCTCGTTTGTACAAAAGCTCTTACCGTCACTTCTTGTATTCCTTGGTTGCCTCTCAGAAAATAGAACGTCTTCCTGTCCTGCCGCCTGCCCGACGTCTGTAGTGTTCCGGTTGTACACACAAATGGAGTAATTGGATAAATAGAAATAAAATAGTGTAGAATACAAAAGAAAGTTGGACCAACATATTCAAAGGAATCTCTTATGCTCATCAAGTGCTGGTAACTTGCATACCCAGCTTGTTCGCAAGGGTTTCCATGTACACCTCTGTATAACTCAGCAAGCTGGGTGGTTGAGTAAACGAACCAAACGTACCTGTGGCGTGGCGTAGCTTCCAATACTCCTTTAGAAGTTCGTTAAGCTCAGCTTGGCTTTGCCTCTTGTGGTCATTCATCTATATCATAGTGAAGCATATAAATAATTAAGGGATGATAGGAATACTTACCAAACGCTCGAGCTCATCCGCCTCCGCCCTCAATTCTTCTACTTGCCTATCGTTCTCCCGACGTTCATTAGCCATTTCTTGATATTCAGTCTTGAGTCGTTCTATTTGCTGTTGACTCGCTAGTCGTCTGTCTTCAGCGTGCCTTTGCGCTCTTTCAAGCTTCTCAGTTGCGTTGGCTTGTTGTATGGTCACACGCTAGAATTGGTGGTAAATTAAATTTTATGGAAAGGTAAAGTTGGGTAGCTCACTTCATGTCGTAACTCTAGCTCCTTCAACTCACTACTCTTCTCGTCTAACGCATCTTTGAGGTCCGCCAGGGTTTTCTTTGACACATCCAAGAGTGCGATCTCTTTCTCGATCACCTGAAGTTGTTCAATACACACCCGAACGTCCTGTAGACAAGCCATTGAGTCACAGCGAAGTGTATGACAGCAATGTCCTGACCTTTTCGATAGCAATCAAAGCTGTACTCCTGAGCTGAAGATCCCGTATCTTGGCTTCGTTTGATGCCACGGTTTGCTTGTCTTGAGCAAGCGTACTGCTCATGGTCCGTATGTTGCTAGTAATCCGTTCAGGAGATTCTACAATACGTGCTCGTGTTCGCGCGATTAATTCGCTCATAGAGTCTAGTGAGGTTTGGAGGGTTTCCTGCCAATGTAATAGCATTAGGGGAAGTCATGATCACGCCAAATTAGTCACATACCCTGCGTTGTATAAGACTTGCACGTTCTGCTTTAAGCATTTTTACCGTTTCGACATATTCGGCTTGAAGATCTCGGGACTTGAGTAGCGATTCCTTCAACTCTTCTTTCTGTCGTCGAAGCAGTTCACAGCGAGGTTCATCCTCGGCAAGACTTGCCCTTCACTCTGTGTTAGGGTGAAGGCAACTGCACCCAAGGGAGAAATACACACTTGATACCTGCCACTTCCTTCTCTGTGACTCGTAGAGCTTGCAATACTTTCTGGAGCTCCTCGTTCACTTTCCCTGACTTTTCTCGTAAACCCGTGATAAAGTCAGCGCGTTGTTCCGAGAATTTGACGAAGTTTATGAATGCTGAGAGGTGTCCACGAGTGCGTTCCGGGTCTGGAGACGATAAATCTTTGAAACTGAAGTCATTGATCTGTGCCGCCCTGGCTAATCGTTGGCTGTAGCTATGATAAGTAAAGAGTATATGTCTCCAGCACCAAAAGAAATCAACTTGCAGATGGTAGAAGAGTACAGTATGACCCAATGCTACGGAATACAGGTCCTGCGGAGCTTGTGTTGGGTACAAGTGGATTTGTTATGGAAGCGAAACATACTGGATTCTCCACTTGGGCAAGAGCAGCTTGTAGAGGCTTTTCTAGGTCGGCTTCGGAGAGGCTGCGTACTCGTTGGAGGCACGCTGAGTAGATCATCGTCACAAAGTCTGACGTTGGATGCTCGAGGTCGCGGAAGCTCACGGGGATCGTCCACTCGTTGAATGCCTCGATGATCTCGTGGCGCTCCATAGACGGAAACCAATACATCTTGATTTGATAGCTTTTAGCAAAGTATGCGACTAAATCTTTTGTGCGGAAACTAGAGGAGGCTGGTGGAGGGTGCAGACAAGGTCGACGAAAAGTCGAAGACACGGTCGCGTGCACGTGAGAACTTACCGTGGTCAGGTGTCACGTGCCCGTTACGCGACGCGACGCGGGGTCTTCTCAGTGCAACTTTGGCTGATCTTTCCTTTCGTCTTCGTCTTCGTCTTCATCGTTTTTTATTCTTTCTGTGCGTCCTCTGTGCTGCTGTTACTCCGTTTTTGAGCTGCATGGCGGCGCCACGGAACAATCTCAAGGATGTCCTGGCAAACGCTCCAGTAACCCCGTCCAAGTCCTCTAAAGTTGCCCATGGGCCTAGCAGCACTACAGGCAGGGTGAGTGAGAATTAGCTCGTCATTTAGTCTATTATTTTACATTTTCATATATCTCAGCCAAAATTCAAGCCTGCTACTGCCTCAAATCCCAATAGTTCGATTCCTGACGGTACGTGCGCCCGGCAGCGCCGATATGCTTTGCTCAAGGATTTTATCCAATCCAGTTCGAAAAACAGCATCCTACGCTTCATTTACGACACCTGGCTTTGGAAAGACGAAACCTGTTCCTCCTTTGGCACCTCTGAACACTCATGTGGCCTCTTCCTCTTCCTCATGCCCCCAGCCTTTGGCCGCAACCTCATCATCTGAAGCACAAGCTGTGCCACTCGTCATGAATGCTCATTCTTTCTCTAAAAGGGCATCCCCAGCGTCCTTCTCTACCATTGACCCTCCGCTTAAGCGGACCCGCCCTTCTCTTGAACCGGACAAAGAGAATCGCATAGAATCAGATACGCAAATTGTCGACTTGACTGAGGCCGAGGATAGTGGCTATATATCGCTCAAAGGCAAAGGCCGAGATACGTCGGCTTTAACGTGCCCACCACCAAATACCGTGACTCCAGGAACTCCAACGACTCGACTTGCAACGCCAACAAATCAACAGGGCGACTCTTCGCATGTTGCACCTTCTTCAGGCATGGTCCGGTCTTCCTCTCGTGTGTTCTCCTTTGAGTTTGAGGACTTGCTCTCAGTATGTCACAGTCTGTCGCTCATTAATATCGATACATAATCCTGACTGACGGTCATTATAGATGTCGGATGCTGAGCTTGAGGCACATAGACAGGAAATTTTGAACGCCAGAGGTCAGATCATGGATTTGCGTAGCCAGGCCGAAAGGCCATTAGCTGCCATATTCCGTAAATTCGAGTAAGTAGTTGTTTGCCTCCGAACAATCGCTTTCTCGCTTAAGCTTCTACAAAACCCATACCCGTCGTTGCGAGGGAGTTTCAGATACCATGCGACTGACTTTCTCCTTGCAGTGAAGTACTACAAGACAGGCTTCAGTGTCTTACCGCATGCCAGGGTGACCAAGGAGGTAGAACACGTCAACTACCGCTCACCAGGTGGATTGCTTCGCCACCTCCATCAGATCCTTTCCCTACTCAGGCACTTCGCCAGCTCGGTCTACCTCGTGTGCCACTAGTCATGCCTATAACTCCTATAGCGCATCCCTCCCCTAATGACGACGCTATTGAAGACGAGTTTCCGATCATTGATAATCTGGACATGGCTAGCGACGACGAGCTGTGGGAGCAGTCCGGCACGTTCGACGATCGAGACTTTAACAGTCAGGTCGTCCCAACCTCTGTTAATGATTATTTAATAGTCGCCAACAACTCTGGGACGCTGGTTGGCTCTGTGCTCTCATCTCCTATTGAAGAGCTAGATCCCACTCTGATACAGGCTCCGACGTATCAAGACATCATGCGAACCCTACGTGATGTCTTTAAACTTCAGTCGTTTCGAAAGAATCAGTTGGAGGCTATTACTGCGTTTATGGCCGGTCACGACGCTTTCATACTCATGCCCACAGGAGGTGGCAAAAGCCTTTGCTTTCAGCTACCTGCCGTATGCAAGAACCAAGCCAATAACAGCGTGACTGTTGTTGTTGGTCCACTTCTCGCTTTGATGCAGGACCAAGTAACAGCGCTGGAGGCGAAAGGTCTTGATATCGTGTCGTTCAGCAAGGATAACACGAACCAAGAGTCAAATGTCATTCATGCGAGACTTAATCATCATTCTAAAAAGCCTTGCATGCTTTATGTCACCCCGGAGAAGCTGGAGCACAGCAATAAGCTCAAGAACGATCTGCGTAAGTTGCACCAACTCGGTCAGCTAGGCGGTATTGTCATCGATGAGGCACACTGTATCTCGACATGGGGTAGATCGTTCCGCGACTCGGTGAGTGATTCGCTGTTCGAGAGTCTGATGAAGGACTGAGGTTGCTTTATAGTACACTAAACTCGACTGGATGCGGGAAGAGTTCCCGGGGGTTCCTTTCATGGCCTTGACGGCCACCGCGAACAAGCAAGCAGTCGAAGATATAATTACTAAGCTCGGAATTCCAGGCTGCAAGCGATTCACCATGTCATTCAACCGCAAGAATCTCTTTTATGAAGTTCGCGCCAAGAAGAACGATAACGTCACAACTTCAGAGATTATGAACTTTATTCAGGAGAAGTATCCCAATGGTTCAGGGATCGTTTACCTTAATAACAAGGCCAAGTGCGATAAAACTGCTGAGTTGTTCCGAAAGCACGGTTTCCGTGCAGCTTCGTACCACGCAGACATGACTAGGGAGACCAAGCTAATGCTTCAAAACAAATGGCAGTCTGGGGAGATTCAAGTCATCATTGCAACTGTAAGCTGTGTCGTTCCTTTTTCCGAGAGTATATTGTGATTAGTTTTCTAGATTGCATTTGGTATGGGTATTGATAAACCGGACGGTATGTTACTCAAACTACGGTATATCTGTAGACCTAAAGAAAGTGCTTTGCAGTGCGGTTCGTGATCCACTTTGGTCTTCCGAATTCATTGAGCGAGTAGGTAAATCCGAATCTTTCACTGGAGTAAGACTGACAGCATAGCTAGGTATTATCAAGAAACTGGCCGAGCCGGACGTGACGGAAAACCGTCTCATTGTAGACTTTGTAGGTGTTTGAATCCGCGCTTTGTAACAATGTCTAATGCACGCCACAGACTTTGCTTGGAGGGATGCGGATTGGAAGATCAAATGTGCCCGAGATGAAGCCAAGGACGAAGCAGACAAAGAGGACGCTATAGAGAACGTTTTGCGGGTTTTCGGGTACTGCCAGAATACGGTCGATTGCAGGCGTGTACAAGTCCTCAGCTATTTTGACGAGAATTTCGACAAGGCAGATTGCTCGGCCAACTGCGACAATTGCCAAGATACTTCTGAAGTCACCTACGAAGATCTCACGATCAGCACCTACAAACTTCTCGAATTGGCTCGTAAGCTTTGCAGGATAGACATAACGCGCCCTAAACTGCTGGAACAGTTTGCCAAGGAGAGTGACAATGGTCTGAATAATTTTAATAAAGGCGAGGCGAAGGAAAGGGCCGAACGTATATTCGAACGTCTCTACACGTTAGGTATACTTGGTATGAATTTGAATACGGGAGACCAACAATGGTCGGTCTCGTACGTGGAGGTGAGAATCCCTCCAAGGATTGTCAGATCGTTGCTCATCCTTCAGCAGGTTACGCGCAAGGCCGAACAGTTCATCCGTCAACACGATCGAATTGAGATACCCTTCAGACACCGCCCCAAGCGCACCAGGAAACCACGCGCCGCACCCATTGTCGCCTCAAACGACGTTCCTACTGATGATCCTGGTATCAGTCATCCCCCAGCGAAGCGGAGTCGAGGAGCACGACCCGTTGAAATTGAGGACGACCCAATCTCTCTTTATGTTTCTGATGAAGAAATAGTCACCCCGAGGGCAGCAGTACAACATACAGTCACCCACTCTTTCGATAATGCATATACCGAAAGTGATTTCGCTACCACTCATGAATCTGTCGAAGCAATCATGAAGCGATGTGAAATTGCGTTGCGTAAGAGGGTCGCAGAGGTAAGCTCTGCGAAGCTGAAAACGAGATTATGAACTGACAGCATGCAAAACACAGCTTCAGATTGACGCAAGCGATGATGTCGATGCGTTGTTCAACGAAGATACAATAGTTGTGCTCAGTGTTGTGCTACCAGCAGGTAAGCCCCAGATTATCCGCCACTTCAACAAGTTTACATATCATCATATCAGACATAGAGACCTTTAGAACAGAATTGAGGAAATTGGTGGAAGACGTCGACTTTGAGAAAGCAAACAAGTACATTCCAGCTCTTATCACAGAATGCATCAAGTACAGAGCTCTCCTTCCCTCAGCACCTGGGGATCAACGACAGCATGCAAAACCTCTCTCCATCGGCCATTATGAATATCGACAAGCATCTACTTCAAAACCAGCCTCCGGAAGGCGTAGAGTATAGGCGTTAAATTACTCTAGACATACATGCAAGTACTCGATGCTATATATCGTTGACATCACATCTACATGTATGATACATTTCTTAGTATCGTTTATTATGCTTCCTCCCATCGTAATGTACTATACCATCCATGATCATTGTGTCCCTCGTCATTATGTATGGTTAACTTGGACCAATGGGTGTCATGTGTGAGCCAGGCAGATGTGCCAAACAAACTTCCTGTTGATTCCAGGAGTGCTTCAAGTGTGTCAACCATATTTCGCATTACCTCTTGCTCGGCAAACGCATTTACGAGGGACAGGCCGAGGGCATGGATATCGTTTTCAGGAACCGCAAGTATACGCTCCCGCACTTCGGTTTCCAGTGTCTCGAGAGCATGTCTTGCCGATGGAAGGAATTGCGGCAGTGGTTCGTGTGCTTTGAATGCATGCTGGCATGCAAAGAGGGCAATGCAGACGCAAGACATCTTGGAGACCTCACTCAGAGCATGCAACGAAAACACAATTAGGTACCTACAAATTCACGTCTTTCTTTGATCACATCGTAAACCGTGATTTTGCGCGGTATATTTTCTCTGATTTTTCGCAGACCAGTCAATAGGTCTAACATGTTCTGCAAGAGAGAAACGAGTCGACGATAATGACGTAGCGGTTTCTATTCTTATATAAGTTTAACCTAATAGGGCAAAGTAAATAAGAGTACGCACTGGCAATAGACTGAATTCGCTGTGCATTGTAGTGATGAACGCAGATAGTCGATGCAAGGAATTCCGTACTTCGAGCTCTAGTTTTAAGGCTTTACGTCGACTGTCTCTGCTAAGAGTTGCTTTGTCTGTAAATATTTCACTAAAGCAGCTTCGTGAATGGTCCGTTCTATTACTTCAGTCAGGGAGTACTTACTGGCTTAACGACAAGTACAAATCAGTGAGTAAGCCCAGCGTTCGACTTGTATCGAAGAGGAAATAAACCTGCAGTTAATGAACACGGAATTTGATCAGAAATAGCTGTTTTTTTACATACACGGCTGTGGCGCGGAAAAACTAGACTGTTCATGAGGAGCGCTGCAATCATACCCAACGAGATCATTGCAGCTCGTAGAAGCGAGAGGACTAAACGGTCAGAATCAATATTTTAAGGATTCATTATAGGTTACTTACTTACTACTGGGCCTGTTGCTGGACCTGAGATATATCGAGCAAGCACTATGGTCGGGAGTGCAACAGATCTGAAAAAGTTATTGATAATTCAGAATACAGTACTCTATAATAATGATGTGTCAGGTCTGAGACTCACGCTGGGACGGCGAAGGGAGTAAGGCTAGTTTGCGTGATTAACCAGGTGATTGGAATATCGAAGGCCTACTATAATATGAGTACGTGTAGCCCATCTAGCCATCAAATCAGTTTCTTACCGTGACCAGAGCAACAAGGCCGTATGCATTCGTCTTGCAGATCAAATAGGTCTGCAAATGTGAACATTAAAAAATACGTAGATCTGCGATAGAAAATTACTCACGATGTAAGCGTAGAATGATCCACAGCATGTGCCCAACTATACAGACACGCGTATTTAGCGAGAAAAGCTTCAAGAGTCAATGGAACCTACTATTCGCAGATAACCCGTTCTCCAAGTTGCACCCGTGTTCGTTTCAAGCACCCAAAGATAACTAGCATAGAAGGTCAATAGAACCAATATTCACGACCCCATCAGCCTTTCTCACCTGATCGTCATCCATTGGCCATGTACAGATGTAAACCAACGACATCCTAAACAGTAGTCAATAAGCAAAGCTATCCAAAATCGAGCGCGTAATGCTATAACAAACCTTGCGATTCGCGAGGAAGAAACGCCGGGAAGGTCAACACAGCGACTCCAACAGCAGCTTTGGCCGCATGGCGTAGGTGACTGGAGTGCCTGACAGCCTGTAGAAACCTCCAAACCCGCAGGCGCAGTTTAAGTGCCCTTCGACTCGTCCAGAAGAGTTCCCCGAGCCCTTGCAGCCGAGAACTCTGCTCTTCACCGTCCTTTACGCTAGTCCCTCTTTTCGACATGCGCAGTATTGCGGCATTCGTAGCGGACTTTCGAACGTCCACACGATAAACGTGTTCCCGTAGACCCTGTTTAAACTCGGTCTCACCATAATCGGTATTCAAATCGGGCATATTGTCTCTACTTGTGGAGCCTAGCAAAGCGTTTGGGTCATCGGAGATGAAAGAACCTGGCGGGACACCCAACCACGCAAGCGAAACGCGAGGAAACCATAGTCGAGTGCGAGACGAGTCGTACCGATTAGCGAAGCGTTGAGCAATTTGCAGCGCAAGGCGGATCTCATATGCCATCTAACGGGTCCCTGAATTACATGGTGCAGATTATAAGCATGACGAGAGCGAACCTGTAGTAACGCAATCACAGCGAGACTGCAGTTGCGCGCGTCTTGAGGCAGCTTGACCGAAGCATCTGTGTGTCGTTGATTAAAGAGATCATCTTCAAAAACCTCCCCGATGGCTTCTCTTGCACTGTCTCGGCAAGAAACCAGTCTACTCTCCGCTTCATGCAGGGCTGCGAGCTGCGAGGTGGTCCAGCCATGGGTACTTGCTTTTTCAGCATTGATGGACGAGGATGAGGCTGGCGTTTGTGTCTGGGAAGCATGTGGTCCCCAAGAGAAGAGTCGAGCGGGTGGATTATTCTGATGAAAAGCGAGAATAATCGTGTCCTCAACACATTCGGTGGCATGAAGCAGAGCTTCTCCGAGTGCTCGAGCCGGAGTCTCTAAAGCATCTGTGTACAAATTTCTCGCGGGCAACGGTGGAGAGGGAAGTGGGGATGTCATCGCTGAAAGCGACAACCCAGGAGGGCGACGGATGTTCTCATGAAGTTGAACTTGGGGGCGAGGAATTCGGTGAAGAGGCATTCCCCACGCCAACTCACGACGAAGGTGCTCTACGGTAGTTACCAGCGGCCGAATTGAACGTACTGCAAAGATTGGTTGGGGTTGTGAATATGTGTTGAGGCGTTGTACGTTATCGAAACCACTTACAGCTGAGCCGGCCAACGCGCAACTCAAATGCTGCCTGAGAATAGCTATCGTTCAAGCGAACAGATCGTTGCAGGAGATCTGTTCTGAGTTTGTCGTATTCGTGTTTATCGACTGGGGGGTCAAGTGGGTGAGGAAAAGATAGGGTGAGGCCTAGCTCGAGGGAGCGATGTATGGTGGTAAACGCTGATGCCATTTCCTGCTCGAAGTTGGTGGACGTCCAATGCAGAAGGGACATCACGAGCAAAAGAGAGAATATGCAAATCAATGCAGCAGATAGAGTTATCCATAGAAAGTTGCCAGAGGCGGTCAATACATGCTACAATCATGAACAGTTTGTGAGTGCAGGGGAAACTTGTTTAGCAAAGGTTATTTGTGTAAAAAAAAGTCTACTGACAGCAGAGTCACCAATATCATTCGTCAGAATCCATATAGATACAAAACACGATATTCGGGTAGATAGTTGCAAACGGGGTAAACGACTCTTAATAAGTCCAGCTAGTATGAGAAGAGCGGATCGAGTGAGCACCCTCATGACCGTGATCCATAGAGGTACAGACTCACCAAAGAAACTGATGATGACAAGGAACACAGCACAGGTACCTCTAGCAGTGGCAGAGTCGTTTGGGTACCTTGACGCTATGAATTTTGCGAGGGTAGAAACTGCGATGCCCAGGAAAGCACCGAGAATATTGAGAACGGTGAGCTCAAGCTGCTGGGCAAGGCTGGCTTGGACGGAGAATACAAGCTCCTTGAGTGCAAGTACCAAGAATGCATACCGCCCTCCAAGACGCGAGAACGGGCGGACAACGATGACTATGCAGCAGAGAAAGGTGGAGAGGAGCCTTGCTAGAGAACGCTTGGAGGAGAAGACGGACACCGCAGTCGTGAAGAAACTTGGTAGACTTGGTTTTGAACATACGGTCGATGACATTGTGCTCTAGCAAGGCTCCTCGGGATGGAATGAGTTGTGGTTGAGGCCAAGGAGGGTCGCAGGCAAGGACAGTCAGCACCAGGCAGCCCCGGGCATGGTCATGGCACGGGTGAGAACAGTAGTCAACAGTAGTCAATAATAAATAATAAATATGTAGCATATTCCCAGGGAGCAAGGGGCCGTGCCGCGCCGCACTTTCGAGTGTTATTACCAGGGCGTCTAAATCAAAAGTCTCTTTGCATGAGCGTCGACGATGCCGCGAGGAATACTCCTCACCTCCAATCTCCCTCAGCTCCAGAATCTCATCAAAAGGGATCCTATAGCGTACAAGGAAGAGTTTCTTCAACAATGGAACCACTACGATAGCATCCGAAAAATATTTCTCCTCAATCCCGACGAACACGCACAACATTTCAGGGAGCTCGTAACGTTTATCGCTCAGGTGTGTTTTCTGATAATTCATCTTAAGATATAAACTCAAGGCTTTGGAAGGTTACACAATGCTTTCCGAAAGAAACAGTCGAGTTTCCTTTACATCTGTCTACAATGTTGCTCGAGTCGTACGGTTCGCTTGCTCCGGAAACAAGAAAATCACTCGTGCAGAATCTGCTGATGTTAAGGAACAAAAACGTCATTTCGTCGATTGAGTACGTCGTTTAGTTGTCTCTGCACCCTTCGAGATTCTCAATTGTGAACAGTCTGCTCAAGACACTGTTTCCGTTGCTCCCTAAGACCACCTCTTCCCCTCTTCGCGCAAACATCCGGAAAACTATCCTCTCCGACATTCGCTCGGCTAACATCAAGGGTCAAAACCACAAGCTCAATCGCTCTGTACAGGCCATGTTATTCGGCATGGTGGAACGAGGAATGGATATAGAAGTTGTGGGTGACAAAGGAAAGACAAGAGCAATCCAGGGGTCTTCTTCACAGGGTGAAGAGGCTATGTGGGCTGTCGTCCTATCCAAAGAACTATGGAAGAAGGATATATGGTGCGTCCATACTCACTAAAGATGGCCCTTGACCGACCACTGCTTCTAGGAATGATGCAAAGACAGTGTCCATCGTTGCTCTAGGGTGCTTCCATCCCGTCTTCAAAGTACAAAGCGCCTCTCTTCACTTCTTTCTGGGTACCGGCGACGAAGAGGATATCAGTGACGAGGAAGAAGATGTAAGTAATATGTGCATACCTTTTGTGCGCCGTTGACTCCATCTCAGCTTCCAGATGCTAAGTCGATCCTACACCGGCGTGAGATCAACAAGAAAACTCGTAGCGGGGAGAAAAAAGCCCGCAAGTCTCTCAAAATGATCAAAACGGTAAAGCCACACTCCCCGCTGTTCCAGGCGATATTGAGTTGTTGTATAGAAGCGGAAACAGAAGATGGCACCTACGACAGCAAATTTTCCCGCCATCCAGCTTCTAAACGATCCTCAGACCTTCGCAGAGAAGCTGTACGACATCCTCAACCATTACGACAGACGCTTTTCCCTCGACCACAAGATTCTCATGATGCAGCTTCTTGCGCGGGTGATGGGGGGGCACAAACTTTGTGTGCTCGGGTTTTACACATATATCATGAAGTATCTGACATACCATCAATTGCGTATTCCTGCGATTCTCGTTGCTCTCGCTCAGTCTGTCCATGAATATACCCCGCCAGATGTGCTATCTCCTATCATCACCAAGCTCGCCCAGGAGTTTGTCCACCCCGGGGTCGGTGCCGAAGTCATCGCGGCTGGTCTAAACTCAATACGCGAGATATGCAGGCGGCAACCTTGGGCCATGGAGGAAAACCTACTAAGTGACTTGGTGGAGTACCGCAAGAGTAAGGACAAATCTGTTATCGCTGCGGCTCGCGGTCTTCTCCAGCTATTCCGCGAGGTCAATCCTGGATTGCTAAAACGTCGTGAGAGAGTAAGGGTCTTGAACTAGTCTATCCTAGGTGTGGACTAACGATGTTTTTTCAGGGTAAAGACGCGAGCATAGGGATGACTGATGGGAAGCAGCCATTGCCATTCGGACACAGCAGCGAGGCAGCAATTGATATCGAAGGTCTTGTGGTATGTATTATACTCGTCTATTTTTTAAAAAAACAAGCTTACTGAGGTCTTTGTAGCTTCTCGAAGACCATCTCAAGCAGTTGAGAGAGGAGGATGGGGTGCTCTCTGGAGACGACGTGGACGACGAGGCAGCATGGGAGGGTTGGGATGTCGAATCGGATTCATCTTCAGAGTCTTCGGAAGGCTGGATCGAGGTAGAATCCGATGATGATGACGATCTGCAAATCAGTGATAGCGAGGACGAACATGAGAAACCAAGGGGCGACAAGTCGAAGATAGCTACAGCCGAGGCCGTCAATAATCAGGCTGTCGAGGGTAACGAACCTTCACGTGTGTCCTCGTTAGCTACAGCCAAGGTACGCTCGGGTTACGCTGTCCGTCTATGCATGCTTGCTTGATTAATCCGCCTTTCTCAGATTCTTACGCCGGCCGACTTCGCCCTACTGAACGAGTTGAAGATCAAAGCTGCTACAGAGTCAGTTGAACGAGGAGGAGGATCAGCAGCGAAACGAAAACTTGCAGCTCTGGAAGCTACCCGTAAAGCGAACGCTCAATTAGGCAACGATGAAGATACCTTCATATCGGAAAATGATATTCTCGGTCCTCGCAAGAAAGCCAAGGCCGACTACGCGGAACGTATGGCTTCGATCGAGAAGGGGCGTGAAGGACGAGAGAAGTACGGGTCCTTGAAAGGCAAGAAGAAGAAAGAGGCTCCGAGCAGTTCGACGAACCGCGAAAAGGCTAGGAACAAGCCTATCATGATGATTCTTGCAAGTAACGCTGTGAGGGGCAAGAAGAAGGCTTCTCTGAGAGAGAAGCAGCAAAAACTTCGAGCTCATATTGATAGGGCAAAGAAAGGCGGCCATTAGTATACTAGTATTTCTTTCGTATTGAATCCCATGTCATATATTCCATCGCTCAGTTCCTACAGTCCACCGATCTGTAGCTTTCTCGCTGTGTCATATCCATGTGCGAAGTGTGCAAGCTTCGCGTCGACAGTAAAGCCCTAGAATCACCAGTTGAGCTCTCCGTTCTTGGTCTCAGCATGCCGTCTTACCTTACGTTCATATTCTGTAGGAGATGTAGTCAGCTGGCAAAGCTCCCCGATACTACATCAATACTCACCTTTGAACTCTTCAGAGAGCTTACTCAACTCTACTACCCTTCTCGTGATAAACTCACCCGCTTCTAATTTCTGATCATATGTCTCCAGTTGGTCGGGGAATGGAACATCGACAACGACCAGCTTCATGTTAGCATTAGTCATACCTAGAGAACTCCATCGTCGAAAATTATATGGAAGCGGAGCAGGAGAACTGTCGCATACCAGGGTCTGCTACGATCATTGGAGAGCTTTCTATGACCTTCTTGGCTTTATATCCAGTTTCTTCTTCGAGTTCTCGGACTGCAGCTTGTTCCGCGGTCTCACCATCGTCAATTAGTCCTACAAAACGTAACTTTAACCCGATCTCTAGTAGAAACTAAGTCGCCTACCCGCAGGAAGTTCTATTACATGTTACCCGTTAGTTACAGGATAGTTTTTAAAGGATATGACGCACCGACAACAAACGCATTTACGGGAGGACGATATTGTTCAATGATAACGGTCGAGGTCGGGAAAGCGTTTGTCTCCGAGCGCAAGATGGCAAGTACGGCAACAGCTAACCAGAGCATCCTCAGCGAAGACGCAGTGTGGGTGTTGAAGAACACTGACCATCGATCCCAGAAGTGCCCCTGGTTGTCCGTTCGGCAGATTCCCATACTCTCTCCTTGCCGTTTGGGTCGCTCCAATGGATTTTTTTCAACGTAACCCATCTAGGAGAACCATGGTATATCAGCCAACATCCTCCTGGGGTTGATGAAGCTGCTCACTTTGCGTCCGCCGGTGCCAGATCCTCCTTTGACAAAACCTGGGGTTGTTGAGCCATATGAGGACTTGCCAGTGTATTTTGAAAATGAGTGTAGCGTAGGGTCAGAGAGGGCCTACGAATTTGCTTGAATTTAAGGCAGCCGTGGCCTGCGTGTACGAAGGAAACGAGCATGTAACCGGAGAGGAGGGCTAACAGCGCCACGAAGGCCATCCGTCCCGAAAAGGACGACATGGTAAGGACTCGAAGATAAATGTACAAAATGGCAAGTTGCTCTTTCGGTTATTATTGTGTTCAAGAAACTCTAGAAAGCTCTGCGAGTAGCAACACAAAGTCGGAGACAATACAAAGTCGTGGAAGGCAAGTAGAGCGGTATTACTAGTATTTGTATCAAATCTGGATCGTATACTTCCGAGCTCTGCATCATCCGGACCCACCAAGCTTACACCGGACCAGAACAACACACTCAGCATCTTTTAAAGCACGGTGATATGGTGTAGGCAGCAAAATACAACAAGCTCGAATCAATAACCTCCCCGGTCGTCTGCCCCTCTGTGGGATGCCATCTGTCTCCTCTGCGCATCCTCCAACTTTGGACAATTGGAGATGCCGTGACCCAGGCCTAAAATACGATTGTCAATGACCGCTTCATACAGAGTAAGATACGAGACATGCCTCCACAGACTGGACACCCTTTGAGCGATGCACCTTGAGCCGCACGGGGATCTTCAATGCTCATCAAGAACAGTGGCACTCTTTTGCGAAGATCAGCTCTCAAATTCTTTGTAACACCTGATCAAACTCACTTTTGACCAGCCTCCATCAACAAATACTTTAGATCGAGCAACGTCTGCTCCGGAGTATTCATATTCACGAACGTCGTTGCAATACCTGTCTTTCCGCTACGTCCCGTACGACCAATTTGGTGGACATAATCTTCAATCTCTTTTGGCATAGAGAAGATGATGACGTGCTGGATGTCGTTGAAATCAAGACCTTTCGATGCAACACCGGATGCCACCATCACATCCTTTGCGCCAGACTTGAAGGACTTAATGGCGTACTGACGCTCTTCCTGAGCTGGACATATGTGTTAGTGTTTTGTGACTGCAATACACGAGAAATGAATGCACTCTTTGACCCATGGATGGCAACAGCTTCCACGCCTTTGAGTAGTAAGTATTCCTGAATATCTATCCCTGGGCATGAGCAACTGTAGTAGAACACGACCGCTATCCTTGACGTACCATCGACTTCATTCTTATTTTCGCTGAATATGATGACTGGTGGAGGGGTCTTCTGAAGACACTCAAGCAGATATACCATCTTGGCCTCCTGCTTGACGTACTCTACCACTTGCAACACATCCAGGTTGGCAGCGCCGGCACGACCTACGTTGACTAGAATTGGTTTTACAAGGGACTGTTGAGCGAAGTCCTGAATTTTGCGCGGCATCGTAGCTGAGAAAAGGAGAGTTTGTCGCTGATGCTAAAGAACTACTATCAATATCGAGCTTGCACATAGAAAATGTGTAACTTACTCGAAAGAAGCTCATGATATTCCGTACGTCATCCTCAAACCCAAGATCAATCATCCGATCCGCTTCGTCCATGCATAAGTACTTGCAGTTATCAAATGTAAACTTTTTCTTCTCTAGCATATCAATCAGCCTTCCAGGCGTGGCAACGACAACGTGCAGCCCCTTGTTCAGAACATGGCTCTGTTCTCCCATAGATATTCCTCCAATACACAGGAGCGTATTCAGCTGGGGATATCGGCCCCCTGTTGACAATGCTGCCGTCCAAGTGAGAACATTCTCATAGGTTTGCGATGCTAATTCTCGCGAAGGACAGAGGATAACGCCGACAGGACCCTCGCCTCGAGTGAATGGTAGTCTGGTCTCTTCTTCCAGGGCAAACATGATGAGAGGCAGACAGAAAGCGAGGGTCTTGCCGGAACCTGTGAATGCGATCCCTATCATATCCCTTCCGGCAAACCTATGGGAACTCTCGTCAAATGAAGTGTCTATATATGAAGAAACGATACATACGCTGTGGGAATACCCTGCAGCTGAATGGGTGTAGGAGTTGTAATTCGCTTCGACTTGAGGAACTTTACAAACGGCTCGGGCACTTTCATGTCCTATAGAACTTAAGCAACATGTATATTGGAGATAACCAATCGAACGCACAGTAAAGTTCTCGATCGGCGGTGGGATGTTGTCCCCTTCCACCAGGATGTGGTACTTTTCCCGTAACCTTCGATGTTCCTCGTCACTTCGTTCTTGGATAAAGCGAGGAGGCTTCCAGCTATATAGCATGCGTTAATGTTAGAACAAGCTTCAATAAATAACTGGCTAACGATGTCTTCATAGGCTCGGTGTACTGTACACCTTTAGCTAACTCGAGGTCGGAAGCCAGCTTTCGCCTACTCGCTATTGCGGCGAGAATTTCTGCGTCTTGTTCTTCTTCCTTCTCCTCTGTTGTTTTCTTTGCGTCTTCATAGTATTGTGTCAACTTATGATATAGAGACGAAACATGATGGATTGACCTTCTGCAGCTTTTCTGTCATGTACCTCTTGAGCTTCCATGAGCAGCGTCCTCTCTTTCCTGGCTTTTTCTCTGAGTCTCTCCTCCTCTCTCTCCTCACCCTCCTTTTCCTCCTGCTCTTCTTCCTGGCGACTTGCTTTACCCTTGTCGGGGTTCGCACCCCAGGACGTCAGTTTCGCGAGTTTTGCCTGCCGCCGTTGTGCAACCGGGACATACGGAACGTAAGAGTCGCCATCGTCGTCGTCCAATTTGTACTCTGGTGTCGGCGACCTCTGGACTCTCCGCCGTTTTGCTACAGATTGCGACATGTTGGGAATTTTGAGATGGTGGAGGTCAGATGAAGGGCAGCAAGCTGTAATCGCTGGGTGGCAGGAGGCTCCCCGCACCGCCGGGCCGCAAGGACAGATCGACTTTGTGCTTTCATCCCAACGACCACCATGTCGCAACCCCCAAAGTCTCTCAGACTCTCTTTCTCTCCCATACCACGACAACCAAGACCTCTTCGGCACAGAGATGGCTGAAAGCCCATTCGATCCAACCTCTCATCCCCACCGCAGACGTGAGTCCAAGTCTTTTCACCATCCTTGAACCCCCCAAACTCACGTCGACCCCCCAGTAAACCCTCTCACAAACGAGTACACACTCGTATCTCCACATCGTATGAAACGACCATGGCAGGGACAGACAGAACCGCCGCAGCCAGCCGACCTACCCCAGTACGATTCCAAGTGTTACTTGTGCCCAGGAAACCAACGCGCTGGGGGTGCACAGAACCCGGACTACGAGCAGATATACGTCTTCGAGAACGATTATGCTGCAGTTCTTCCTCCCCCGGGGCCCGAGGCTCCTTCGGCTCCCCACCCGCTACTCAAGGCTGAGCCCGCGCAAGGCGGATGCGATGTGCTCACTTTCCACCGGAGGCACGATCTTACCTTGGCAAGGCTCTCGCTTGAAGACGTCGGGGAAGTCATCGAAGAATGGTGCAAAATCTATGAGAAGCGGGGGAAGCAAGAAGGGATCAACTACGTTCAGATCTTCGAGGTATGTTTCTCTCAGGACGCACTCGCACCGTTATCCGATTCCTCGATAGAATAAGGGTGCAATGATGGGTTGTTCCAATCCCCACCCTCACGGACAAGTCTGGTCTCTATCGACTGTTCCTACTTTACCGGCCACCGAGCTTGCCAATTTGGTCAAGTACTCGCTCTCGAAACCTACACCTTCTGATGCTCCGAGAGGTCCCAAAGGACAGCCCTGTTTGTTGTGCGAGTATGCTCATTTTGAAGTTGGGGTACCCCTAGAGGAAGGGCGGGTTGTACACAAGAATGAGCATTGGGTAGCTCTGGTGCCTTGGTGGGCTATCTGGCCGTTTGAAATCTTGCGTACGTCACTACCATGCCAGCGATACACCTTGTTGAGCCCTGATCCCCTTTAAACTGCTATAGTCCTTCCTTATAAGCGACATGTACCGTCCATTCTCCATCTTAATCCAGACGAGAAGGTGTCTTTCGCCGATGCATTGTCAGTCGTCACCAAACGATACGACAACCTATTCTCATGCTCCTTTGCATACTCGATGGGCATTCACCAACGCCCACTTCCCTCTCTGACTCTCGACATTGCGAACGATGATGATGATATTGCGCACCTCCATCTTCACTTTGCTCCACCATTGCTCAGAAGCGCAAGCATCCGCAAGTTCCTTGTAGGGTGAGTGTGATTTCGCCATTGTACCCGGGGCACAGCATGTCTGACAGATGTATAGCTTCGAATTAATGGCCGAACCGCAGCGAGATCTGACCGCTGAGCAAGCAGCTGTCCGCTTACGTGCTCTTTCCGCCACGCATTACCTGGATGCACAGACAACTGACGGCAAGCTGCATGGTTTTTGATGGTAGAGTTGTGTTGTAGAGCGTTAACTAGACATGTAAAGACCAATAAGATGCAAGATGTGTTGAATCATCGCCCAAGTCTCGACGCTCTCCCGAGGCTCGCAAGACCTGCCGACTATGAATTAAGCATGAAATTTACCTTCTTGCTCAGGCGGCGCCTGTTTGAAGGAGGGAGACTGGGGTAGGGTCCACTCGCGTCTTGTCAGAATGTTTGTCAGGAGCGAACGGCCTCTGACCACTACACCCAAGTCTGGCATGCTGCTAATACCCTCGACGCCTTCAGCAACCACCCACCACCTGCCATACGACCCTGAACAGCCCTGGCGGAATGTCGCTGACCATGCGTTCCAAGGCGGCGACGCAGAGGCTCCTGTCGGCACTAGTCAACGCTGCTCACATTTTCTCTTCCAAACGCACTCTAGCTCGATATCTCTCCACCTGTCTGTGCTGCATCGTCGTCGTCGTGCGGCCCTTCTCGCGTCTTGGAGGCAAGTATGCGTTCTTGGTGCTTGTTCTCAAAGAACTCGTGTTCTCTGTCCAAGCCAGCCTGGCCCAGCAACTGGAACTCACCGTCCTTAACATCCTCGGTGCTTTCCTCGGGATCGCGGTCTCTACCCTCGCAAAATTTATAGCGGCGATGTACCCGGGCGACACTGCCACCGCGAGAGCAACCTGTGCCGTGTTCCTGGTGATCATCAGTTTCTTTGGTGAGTCCATACCCAGTATCGACTTGATGGAGGGAATGATCTCAAGATCCTGTAACCTCAAAGCTGGACTCCTCAAAAGTCGTTTACCGCGGCTCCAGCTGTCCACACGGATATCGTGTTTTGTTTCTACATGGATTTTGACCAATGACATCGGTAACCCAGCGGTCAGTTATCACTCCAGCCCACAATTCCTCTCCTCTTACCCATTCCATCCAAATAGCGTGTTTTGGACGCCTCTGAAAATTTCCTATGGATTACTCTCTCGGCTGCAGTCATCTGCATATTCTCCCTTCTGTTCATCATGTCTCTTCTTCACTGGACCTCTACCAATTTCGAGCGGGAAATGGCCTCAGCATTCTCTGTCATCCATCGCTCACTTGAACTTGGCCTGTCGTCAACGTTCCCTCATCCATTTGATCCTCCGATAGACAAATGCGAATACGACAATCTTAGAACGGAACTCCTTCAGCGTTCTGTTCGCATGAACGACAGTTATTCGCAAGCGGCGTTCGAACTGCGTATTGGTCGACTTAGTTGTGAGTAATTTTTTTAATCACAACGTCGTTCGCTTATAGCTGCAACCTATTTCTTTTCAGTGCGCTGTATTCGCCCACTTGTGGGGACGGTGGAGCATCTTCGCCGCGAACTCGCTTGGGGCATGCCTCTGCACAGAAATACAGCCTCTCAAAGCCATGTGCACGAGAACGTTCGGCGCCCTCCAGGGTTTTCTCGTTCAGTGTTGACCTCGCCTTTTCCCTCGGCAGTGGATACGCCTATACCCTCAGCCTTAGTTTCCCCAATGCCTTCAACTTTTACTTCCCCGATGCCATCTCCAGGACTCCTGACAAGGAACATATACACTGCCGCTCTAGAAACTCCTGCACGAACCTTGGGAGAGGCTCTGCTTCATGCTACCAAATGTATTGAGCGCACCATCATTCTTTCTTTCCACCAGAATGACCCACCCGCTCGGCTATTCTCATGGACGATCCGATCATCTACCAAGGAGACTGACTCTATGAGTTCAGAGGAACCAAAAGGCGTAGGAGTGAAGGCCTGGACTACTTCGCAACTTGATGCTCTACATGACGCAGAAAGCAGATTAGTCATTGCACGAGATAACGCGGGGGGGGCTATCAAAGAAGTTTTCAACGTCAGCCTTGCAGAGCAACGAGAGTTTGGTATATCAGCCAGATTGCCTCAAGATGCGCGCAATTGCAGCTTGGCCATGATTGCCTTGTTACAGGTTCGTTCTGTCATCATTCTCCTGTGATATACTTATCAACACCTCTATCAGATGGCGCATGAAATCCGCTTAGCATTGCAAGCAGCCCAACGTCTCGCCCATAAATATGACTCTTCTAGTCCACGGCTTTGGTTCCCTCGCGTCTCCCTCGCATGGTTAGGTATCCCTCCTGGCTCCTTCATCTCCGACGACCCCAATGCTCTCATCAGCTCCGCAAGTAGAGACGACATGCCCGACGTGAACACAGACTTTGGCGATGGAGAGTTCAAACAAGGCCTTCAGGAGCAAGTTTATCGCATCGATGTCAGAAGATCTGCTGCCAAAGACGCTATATTGCGTCTTTCTAGGAAGACCGTGGTTCCGGATGGTACAGAGAAGAGCTCATGGACTCGTGGATTCCGGAGGAGTTTTTGGGCAAGTCGTAAAGCTTTGCAACTGCGCATTCGGGTATGGAGGTTCATGAAAGCTGTGAGGCATTCCAGTCATTTAAAGCATGCGATGAAAGCTGCAGTTGGTGTGGCGGTGTTGACATTCCCGGCCTTTTGCCCGGCTGAGTCGGCGGCTCGCAAGTGGTTCACTTCCGTGCATGGCCAGTGGGCAACAATAAGGTATGAGAGCATCGCTTATCTGAGGTTTAGTCTCTCTGAGAGACCTCAGTTATCTTTGGGTACTTGAAACGAACACAGGCGCGACATGGAGAACTGGATATTTGCGCATAGTGAGTCTAACCGGATCACTTCAAATATTGTGTTACTAATGGCTCTCATCTCTTTAGCTTGGGACGTGTTGCGGATCATTATATGCTTATATTGTAAGCGAGGCAGCAGACTTGCGATATAGGTTACTAACACGCATTCGCAGACATATGTCATATGTGGCACGAATCCATACGGTCTGGTCGCTATGATTACTGTGAGTATCCGCGTTTTCTACTCCTGTGTCGAAACGTTCAATTGACTCCAATATGGTAACAGGCCGCAGATATTCCTATCACCTGGCTGATCACCGAGAAAAGTCTTGGACCGCTTGCTGTACCAGCGTACCTTTTTCATCGTTTACGTTGCATGCAGCCGAGTAATGTTGTCCCCTTTTCAGCTCTATCGCTGTTCCGCCTATTGTTTTGGCTCGATACATTGTTGGCCTAGATGCAGGCCCAGTCATCAGTAAGAACTCAGTTATAACATTTCCTGTACTAGCTCTGACATATTGCCCTCAGTCTTATCCCTGCTGCGGGCTGGGATGATTTCATTGGGCATGATCACTGCTCTCCTCATGAACAGTCTGGTTTTCCCGAGACACAGTCGTGTGAGTAATGGACTTGTAGAATTAATTTATGTGAGCGATGTTCACCGACGTTCGTGTGCTATAGGTCTATTTCCTATTCGATACTAGTCGGACCCTCGGACTTCTCACCGATCTGTATTTGTCATTGAGCCAGTCAGTATTATTCGATTAGATAAATGGATTTATGATACTGAACCGTTCGTAGCGAGATATTCAATGACAGAGTGGCAATTAGCAGGGATAGCCGACACAAAGCATTGAAGGTGGAGCTTGAAGTACGGACCGCGTTGCATCGGCTGTCTTCGCTCATTGTTACCATGCAGAGTGAGTTTAGTCTCATGCCAGTACGTATCTCAAACTCTTTTATAGTTTATCAACGCTGAGATTGCCTTTAGAAACCCTTGAGGCGCTACAAACGCCTGGTATCCCTTTTGCAAAACATGCTAGACTTATTGACCGGGCTCAGGAAAGTCAGAGAAAATATACCGCGCAAGCTTACCGTCACCGATGTCGTCAAGGAGAGACGAGAACTTGTAAGCCTTGGCCCTTCATCATACTATGTTGCTCTGCTCTTATCTCATTTTCTCAGATGTCCTGCGTTTGTCTCGCCCTCTTTGCGTGCCAGCACGCTTTTAAAGCGCATGAGCCACTGCCCCAATTTCTCCCATCTGCGAGACATGCACTGGAAGCACTGAATGTCCAAGTACAAGAACGGATCTTTTCTGCTCAAAAGGATGATATCCATGCGCTTCGGCTGTCGCTGGTGAGTGCGTTTGCGGAGCAAGAGGTCCTGCGCAACATTGTCGATACACTTGAAGCACTGCTGGAATCTACTGGGAGCTTGTTTGGGACATCTGCCTGGCTTACCCACGACAAGCACTGGTCCAAGACGACTCTCAACAACGCTGATGAAGGGTATGGTGATCATGGGTGGTATAGCACGTTGCAATGGGATGAGGAGGCGTGACATATTGATAGTTTAGAGTGCAGTACTAGGGTAAGTATTAATATTTTGGATATTTTGCCAATTGATAAGCCAGAGGGATAAATAATAATATTATTGACTACTGTTTTCACCTGTGCCATGATCATGCCCGGGGCATCCCTTCTTGACTCTCTACCACCACCATCAGTCATTAGTGCCCATGTTTGTATCACAATGTCTACCACTGATAACACTGTAGGAGTGCCAGTCGCACCTGTCGACAGCGAACAAGCGACTGAAACTCATTCTGAGGACCCTGATTGACTTCCTCGAGGCAAATCCATCAAGGAAGCTCATTTCTCTCCTGTTCCAGAGCACCTCCCAGTTCTTCAGTGACTGCAATGAGGTGTGAAGGGCTTGTCACCGATGCCTGAGGCTCAGGCTTCAGGCAAAAGCACATCCCAACTACATATGGTAGTTGAATCTGTCTTGGAAACCTTTTTGGAGGGAGTACTCACTGAACTTCTCCCTGAAGTTCAACCTCTACGGTCGACTGCCCTATATATTACAAACTAAGGATACTATCCTTGCGATACACATCAGTGGTAATGATTCTATTGATATATATGGTAATTCATGCTCACTTTCTATCCTTTCCCCCTGCTAGCATGCCGATCACTCCGCCTTGGTCGCCTCGGTGCTCATTCCCAATGAAGACCCCCTCACTACACCTCACCGACGTTCGCTGCCTCTCTGAAAGTGCCTGCCCACCCACCCTTATCCAAGACTGTTTGCATTGTCGACAAACTCGTGGTTGGTAGCATTATACAATGAGGAGAATGAGTTCCAACTGATGAAGAATTTCACAGGCACAACTTTCCTAGCAGACACTGTCCACCAGGAGCTTGTACCAAGTCACCACCAGTAGCTTAAAAGGGTGGAGGAAGAGGGAAGAGGGAAGAAGGAAGAGGGAAGAGGGAAGAGGGAAAAGAGAAGAGGAGCGAAGGTGAAGACAGAGGGGGAGATAGAGTTAGAGGTTATAAGTTGGACATCGTGTATCAAAGTCGAACATAACAACCACACTGTAAGTTAATTGTTCTAATCTTAGCACCTTCGATCCTCTAACCCCACATCTCCAACTGCTCTGGTCACCATGTTCTCAAGACCTCATCACCCACACTTCTTCACCAAAAACACAACCCTAATCCCTTGGATGAACAGCAATAGCCCATGGCTAAAGGGAGTGCTAGTTGCACCTCCTGAATCCCAGCATAGTTGGCATGACAGTAGTCATGCTCCAAGTGTGGGGGATGGTTAACTTGTCTGACGGTGTCGGCCAAGCGGACACTGGGATCAGTGTGCATGTGCGGGCAAACAAAGTCAGGAAATATTAATGATTGATAGGTCCACTTCATTTCTAGCTCCTCAGCACCATTTCTTAACATACTGACCATTGACAGCTTCGTACTGCAAACACTATCGGATGAGGGAAAGGGAGCAGAAGCATGCAGAACGGTGATAGTGTCATCACTGTATGGATTATAGGTACGTTTGCACCTTACTATTCAGACTTTCAGCTTTGTCACGATACGGTATTGTAAACAGATACTCTAATACCTCTCCTATTGACTCTTCGCTCACTCTCCTTAGCAAATACTATTCTTCAATAATCAGCATGCTTCTTTGTTTAATACAATGCTTGTTCCTTTGACAGTGCTCTCTACCAATTGTCTGGATACATACAGGGTAAGCTTACTAAACTTTCTTTTGTCTTTTTTTTTTTTTACATTGTGTTCAGCTACTACATATATTTCCCCATCCTGCTTTTCATGTGTGCATCAATATAATCACATACTTCCTTTGACCTCTGATCTCATTTACATCTCGCATTGTTGGCTCACCCACATGAGATCCATCCTTGTTAAACCCTCGGGCCCTCTCCATGCACTTTGCCCTAGCATCCAATTGTAGCAGTTTCCTCTTATTGCCTTACAGTGCTTACTTGAGCTCTTGTCATCAACTTCATGAGAATCAAACTCGTCTGAGTCAATTGCACGTCACTGTCAAGACTGAAATCTCTCACATTTAGAAGCTGTAGAGCTAATGCAAGAGAAGCCACGGAAGCTGCAGATTGGCTGCACTTGAGAGCCTATTATGGGGGATCTACAAAGAGTGGTGATGGTGGTCAGTAGGGTGTAGTTAGCTTGAAAAGCGACATAGTGATTTTTTCAAAGGAAGGGAAAGAAGATCATCCCTGTGGTTAAGGTGCCTGTATAATTATTGTGGAGGGAGGAGGAGGGTGTTCAACAAAGTTATCTAGTATCAGCATACTGTGACTTGTGGTAGATTAGTATAAAAAAACCTATGGTGCTCATTCTGGCTTGACTATGCAAGAGCTCGAAATTGGAATGGTTGCTAGGTGGTTTGTGGAGTGGGCAGCAATGATTTGTGGTTAGTACAAATTCAATGCACACATTATGTTTCTGCCTATTTGTATAAAAGATAAATTTGTGATTGCATATAAAAAATACCACACTTCCATCTGGATTATGTGACGTTGTTGTGTCAGGAAACAGGAACGAGAGAACTGAGACCTAAAGATTGGTGTGGGAGAGAGAAAGAAAGAAAGAGAAAGAACACAAACAAACACTAACAACAAGTGTGCAGCAAACAAAGGATCTGAAAGAAGCGAACGGTGAAGTAAGCTTAGACCTGTGCTGGGTGGGGACAACTACACATGGGGGTGTTTGATGAGCAACGCTCTCCTGGTAACCTTTCCTGGGGAAGTCTTTTCCTGTTTCTGCTGAGATACGATGGACCAGTCGTTAGGTCGAACGATCCCAGTTGTTCGTTGGGAAGAAGAAGGAAGATGTACTAGAATTCAAGCTAGTTGCTGTTGGGGAACCGATTGGGGGTTGCTAACACAACAGTGAAAGCCCACTCAGAGAGTCAGTTTCGAAGAATCAACAATCAAGTGCAAGTGACAATGCCTAGAGCTTCGTCGTCGAATGTTGACAAACATTGACTGGCAGGAGACGGATGGAGTCTTTGCAGCTATATGTGCTAAACACCTTCGAGTGACCTGACCTGGTAGGAAACCAATGACCCTTCACAGCTCTGTGTGCCTGATGTCGTCGAGTAACCTGACCAAAAACAACACAAACCCTTCACGTCTTTAGTGTGCCTGATGCTTGTACAAACCCTTCACAGCTCTGTGTGCCTGATGCCTGCGAGTGTAATCTGTGTGCAAGAAACTAGTATATCCTTCACGTCTTTAGTGTGCCTGATGCTCGTGCAAACCTTTCACAGCTCTGTGTGCTTGATGCTTGCCTAACAAACCCTTCACAGCTTAGCGTGCCTGGTGCCTATGTAGCTGAACTTGCTTCAAGAGATCCCAAACCCTTCATGTCTTTAGTGTGCCTGATGTCCGTGCAAACCCTTCACAGGTCTGTGTGCCTGATGCTTGCCTAACGGACCCTTCACAGCTTAGCATGTCTGGTGCTTGAGACTAACTTGACCTTAAATCTTTGACTTTGACTTTGACTTTGACTTAGACTTTGACTTAGACTTAAACTTAGACTGGTGACTTAGACCTAGACTGTTGACTGAGGGTGAACCGGGTTGTGAGGGAGATTCCAAGCCAAGAAGTTGGGGGAAAATACCTTCAGATTGCCTCTGGTTGCCTATTTGGGGCCTGTAAGCCGGCTCTCTTATATACATGTGGTACTACTGGTTGCTAAGGGCACAGCTTTGCTATGCTGTTGCTATGCTAACTACACAGCCTTGCTAAAATGAGTCACTTTGTGCATAGCCTCTTACTATATAAGTTCTAATTATGCACAGCCCTGTAAACATGAGTCATTTCTGGTGCACAGCCTCTTTCTAAATAAGGTCTTATTGTGCACAGCCCTTCTGATAGGAGTCAGTTTGCCTAAATGCAGTTATATTAACTGCTTTTCTGGAAGGTTCTACCAAGTTCCAGCTGATTCTTCTAAGCTCTTTCCTTACTTACCACATTTGTCCCTCTTGTGTTTGTATACTGACAAACATGTAATAACACATTACAAAGTAATGGCATTACAGCGAGGGCAGGTTATAGTCCTCCAAACACTTGTCATGTTCCTTCAGAAAACACGAGATCTCTTGTAAAGCATGGTTATCACCCACGACAACATCGTTGCCTACTTGCAGAGTGTAGTCATATGCCATACTTTCATGAAATAGATCCCACAGTGCACGAGGGTTAGAAACACAGTCGTTTACAACCATGTAGATGTAGAGGACATGCAACAAACGCAGAGTTCACAGATCTGCAATCGCTTCCATCATGGCATATTCTGCCTCCTGGTCAGATGCGAAGAGACCAAGTTTGTTGGCTGCGTCTTGAAAGGTAGGGAAAATTACACCATTGGCCAAGTGACAGTCTTCGAACAAACAAACTGGATGATGCTGGAGAATAGCACGTAAATAGAAATGTTCACCCTCTGATGGACACGCAGCATGCAATCGTGTGAGATGTGGGAGAGTATCAGAACATAAAATAACATGCATGCGAGTAGCGCCTGTAGAGTTGGGTTGTTCAGGGTAGTGAAAGGGAAGGCCAACATCTGTAACTTGATATCTCTTGAGACGGAAAAGCTTGTAGTAATCAAGATAAGAGAGGTCATCAAAGGATTGTGTTTCTCCGTTTTGAAGTTGAAAGGTTCCATGTGGACGAAGGAAGTAGCGTTCCAAGAGAGAGAGTGAATTCGCATTCCCAGTATGATAGCGATGACGAGTGACGTGTGGAGAAGTGCAAACAGGAAGAGCTGTAATGGATGGTACCTTTCGGGTAATGCTATAGCCCATGATGCACCATGCACCTTCAGTTGCAGAAAGATACTGAGCAGACTAAAAATCGTCAATTTCATTGCGCACCACAGTCAGATCGTCTGTCACTAATAGACGAGTACAATCAGGACCTGTGAATGATAGAAAGTTTGTAAGAAAGAAAGAAGGGAAAAAAGGTATGGCAAACAAACACACCTTTGTGAATATATTTAAAGATGTACTGGAAAATATATGAAGGGCCAGCAGCCTCGAAGTTGATGTAACACTGAAAGGCATGTAACAGAGCTAGGTTATATGGGATGGTCATCTCATCACCAGCATGACGCTGTCTATAGCTTACACGACCCTCTGCATCGATGGTTGTTGTAGACTGCAAAGCATGAGGATAGTGAAAATGACAATAGCGATCGCCTTGAGCATTAACACACTGATAGTAGGTATTTGGAGGTTGCGACGATAGAGGATGCTTGTGGCGCATATGGCGGAGTACGAGCTCTGCATCACCTGGGTCATCAGGAACCTCGACAGAGATAACAGCGTTGATGTTCTGTGGTGTAACACAGAGTGAGCGATACTTGACTAAGATGTGGACGTGAGAAAGACCTTGTTTCTGAAACTCAACAACATGAATCAGATACGCTTGGCTATTGCAGTTGGGAAACATTATCCGCAAGTGCTGTTCTAACAAAGCAAGTTTACATTTGAAGACACAACAAACCACAACTGGAATGTCAGAGTAGACCTGGCCCGGACAAAGGCAAGATGTTATCTCAGGTCATTGAGGATTACACGTCATGGTTATAAAGAAAGTAAGTGAGCCAATCTAGGCCGCAATCACAAGAGAATCTGCAACTTGCTCAGCGGCACACCACTGAGATCCCAAGAAGGAGAAAGGCAGATACACGTTGTCGACATCCGCATGAGCATCAGGACCGAGTAACTCAGCATCTTGCATGCGAACAGAGTGCTGATTATCATGGATGTACTTGAGGTGACACTCCAAATTACAGGAAAACATATCGACAATGTACTCATTCGTTAAACAACCAAGAATCTCGAACTGTTCATTGCGAAGGAGTCTTGCACAATAATACCAGATTTGAGTAGTTGGTGAATTTCATTCGACCTGTCCAGTGCGATCAATGGTAGGAGCGACATCGACGTCAGCCAGATGACCGACGAGACTCCAACCTAGTGTTTCTTGCGGAAAAGCAGCAGATATGTGAGAGACTTCCATAAGCGACTAATGGTAGGAATGTTCATGACAGTCCCTGTTGACAGACGGGAGACAACAATGCGGCGAGGGTTGATCTCCGAGAGAGAAGAGTTGTCGAAGGAAATGCAAGTAGCAATTTCTGCAGCTGTGCTGTCTTGTAGAACAACATGTGCTGTTGGGAAAACAGCAGATGGCAAAGAGCCCAAAATGAGAAGATTGTGGGCAAAGGCATTGACATGGTTCAGCACAGTAGTGGTACATAGCAATGTAATACATTGGCTGACAGACCTCAGATTAATTCTGTGGATCTTGTCCTAGACACTCTGTAATTGTAATTAAGTTCAGTACTACTCTGTAATACATCTGTAAATACTTTCCTAGCTAGTGTAATTATAGTTCTATGTCTATGTAATTACTTGGAATGTCAATGTAATAACTTGGAACGTTAATGTAATAACTTAATATGTCAATGTAATAGTAGCTATCATCTCTGTAATAACTCTGGATAAGTATGAGGTTTATTACCCTAACATCTATTAGTGGACCGATGCTATGTCACCGGCTGTGCCCATTGCGCACTATCCAGAAGAACATAATGTTATTCTTCTTCGCCGTGCCGGTATCAAGGTTTGTCCTGGATTCCATGAAGTTGTAGGGGATTATTTCAAGGACTGACTAGTGGTTCATTTCCTAATTTTCTGTGCAAATATCCTTAGTTAAATAAACACAAAAAAAGAAAGAAAATAGGTAAAATTACATCACACTGATAGATGTGCTTGAGGTTGGCTCTAGTATTTGGTATCATAGTATTTTAGAATTCCATGAATTAACTTGTGTTAGCAGGGCCGACAAGTGGCAGATACGATTCCTGAGTGTTTATAAACTAGAATAAAATTAAATAATATATTAGTATATTTTAGTCATAAAAATCTGTAAGAAATATTTAAAAAATCATTATTTAGCAGTTATTAGAATTTCATTAATAAATTTAAGATTCTAGAATTTTTTATTCAAAATAAGATAATATATATTTTTAACATGATGAATAAGTAGAAATAATTATTAGTAAGCTAAGTAGTATAAAAACTCAAAATAAGCGCCCAAACTTAGAATTACCTTATTAGATAATTTTTAATAATTTTTTACTAAGTGTTTGAATTTTTTTAGTAATTTTATAGTTTTAACTTTGAAAAGCTAACATTTTTAATCTTTAATAAGCTTAAATTTATTACCTTACTTACTCTAGTAAGTAACTTTACTTATCCTAATAAACATTCCTACTTACCTCTATAGTATCTTTAATGACTCTCATTAAACATCTAAAGTTACTAAAAAGTTAATATTTTTAACCTTTAATAAGTTCAGATTTATTATCTTACTTATCCTAGTAAGCATCTCTACTTACCTCTATAACATCTCTAATGATCTTCACTAAGCATCTAAAGCTACTGAAAAGTTAATTTTTTTGATCTCTAATAAGTTCAGATTTATTATCTTACTTACTCTAGTAAGTATTTTTACTTATCTCTATATTACCTCTAATGATCTCTAATAATCATTTAAAGTAAGTAAATTTTTCACATTTATTATCTTACTTATTACTCTAGTAAGCATCTTTACTCACCTTCATAACATCTCTAATGACTTTCACTAAGTACTTAGAGTAACTGAAAAGTTCATATTTTTTGACCTCTAATAAGCTCAGATTTGTTATCTTACTTACTCTAGTAAGTAACTTTACTTACCTTGATAAGTACTTCTACTTACTCCTATAACATCTCTAATAATTTCTACTAAGCATTTACAGTTACTGAAAAGTTGCCATTTTTTAATCTCTATTAAGTTCAAATTTGTTATCTTACTTACTTCGATAAGTAACTTTACTTACTCTATAAGCATCTTTACTTACTTCTATAACATCTCTAATAACTCTCACTAAGTGCTTAAAGTTACTGAAAAGTTAACTTTTTTGACTTTTAATAAGATCAGAATTGTTATCTCACTTATCTCAATAAGTAACTTTACTTACTCTAGTAAGCATCCCTACTTATACCTATAACATCTCTAATGATCCTCACTAAGTATCTAAAGCTACTGAAAAGTTAATATATTTAATCTCTAATAAGTTCAGATTTGTTACTCTAGTAAGTAACTTTACTTACCTTGATAAGAACTTCTACTTACTCCTATAACATCTCCAATGATCTCTACTAAGCACTCATGATTACTAAAAAGTTGATATTTTTCAACCTCTAACAAGTTCAAATTTATTATCTTACTTACTCTGATAAGTAACTTTACTTACTTTAATAAGTGTCTCTACTTACTTCTATACCATCTCTAATGACTCTCACTAAGTACTTAAAGTCACTGAAAAGTTGATTTTTTTAAATTTCAATAAGTTCAAATTTGTTACCTTACTTACTCTAGTAAGTAACTTTACTTACCCTAATAAGTATCTCTACTTACCTCTATAACATCTCTAGTAATTCTTACTAAGCATTTAAGATCACTAAAAAGTTAGTATTTTTTGATCTCTAATAAGACCAGATTTGTTATCTTACTTATTCTAGTAAGTAACTTTACTTACTTTAGTAAGTACTTTTACTTACCTCTATACCATCTCTAATGATCCTCACTAAGTAGCTAAAGCTACTGAAAAGTTGATATGTTTTGACCTCTAATAAGTTTAGATTTGTTATCTTACTTACTCTGGTAAGTAACTTTACTTATCATTATAAGTATCCCTACTTACTCCTATAATATCCCTAATGACCCCTACTAAG
>MU274930.1:271382-321687 GCA_022160335.1 Irpex rosettiformis | reverse complement strand
TCATGCCACTTTTGATTTTGACTCATTGTGACCTCAAAAAAATCCAGAAAAATCCGAAAATATTCCCTGATACAGTCTATTACACTTCTAATATATCCACACTTTATCCTACTTCTAAATCTGTGCTAGAAGTGCAGATAACTTCAACTATAGCACTTAGAAGCACTTTAAAGCGAAGATTAAATATTTTGAAGTGTCTGGATGTCATCTGGTCACCTCCAAAGCCATCCAGCCCATAACTTCCTCAGTTCTTGTCCATTCTCCATAAAAATAGGACCATTGGATAGGCCTAGCTCTAAGCTTTCATCTGATATAGTTACCATGTCAACAGAGTGAGAACTTCTTCTTGTAAAAAAGATTTTGTGTTTGTAATCAAAAAAGTGCCATATTACAAAGAGTGTTACTATGAAAATAATGGGATCAAAGTAATACAAATTTGATTGTTATCTCTTTGTTATCTTTTGTATTGAAAGTTTGTTATTGGGAACACTTGTGTCACATCTCACACTTGGTCAATGTACTAGCACAGACTGAAACAATTCTTTTCTTCGTTTCACTCAGGAATCATAATACTTCTATTTAGCGCTAGTCTACTACTATATAAGATACAGAAGCATTAATACTATTTTCACACTGGGTTGCACTACTTTCTGTGTGACCACTACCTCAGTATCTGCTTAGCAGCACTAACTGAACTAATTCTCATACCTTGATAAAAGTCTGGAATTACCTTAGAGTATGAATATACATACAAGCACATCCAGGGTATATCTAGGCTTGAAAATGAGTGAAAGGGAACAAGCAATGAGAAGCAGTCAATGGTCAAAGGAGGACAGATCATAGTCAAGACAAACATAAGTGATCAAGATGCCTCTATATGACTGGAAGTTGCCTCCAGATTGATTGAATGCTCTCTCAGATACATCTAAAAGATGTCCTACTTATCAGAATGAAATGAGATCATGATTGCAGCATTTGGAGATCTCACGGAGTACCCAAGGGTTATCTAGACCTGATCTAAATACATCTCAAATATCTCTGGGAGAGCAGCATCTCTAGATGCAATTTCAGCTTTTGCAACATATACTTAGCTCTTAGTATTGTTGTTTTCCAATGATCTTGCTACTAGTACCATGCTAGACTCAGTGCATTATTATTGCCTGAGTATTGCCTATCATACTATAGACTTTCAAATAGTGTTCTGTCATCTCTTACAACACTACTAAATTAAAATATATGCATAACTATCTCTTTATCCCTGTGCACTCTTAGACCTGTTCTCTCTCGCAACACCAAGTCCAAGCTCAACATCAGAAATGTCAGGGTATCAAATTTTACAATGGTAGTAAACTTCCTGCACCCCGTAATGCCATCTGTCCACCAAAACGCAAGGTTTGTGTACCACCTGGGAAGTATGCTACTATGTATGAGAGAAGAGCAATAACCTGCAGTATACAGGATGGATAGAGTAGGATAAGGTGAGGTGAGAGATGTTAGTGCACAATAGTTTAAAGAGGCATGATTATAAAAGGGGATAGAGATAATACAGATAATGACCCACCTGTACGATGGCGCATATCAATGAGCCGAGATATGAGTGAGCCTGTTTAGTTTCCAGTATTTGAAATGGTGTAAAGGATTTGATATGAGGGCGAAGAAGGCGTTCATTAGGCCGTAGTGCGTTTAAAAAAGGTTCATAACGAAAAGGATAGAGGAATGGGAGAGAGCGACAAGAATATAAGCGTAAGGGTTGATGAATTTGATCACAAGGGGCATGCGGAAGAGCAAGAATAACAAAGGGAAAGTAGATGTATTTTAGTTATTTGTTGGGATCACAGAGGAGGAGGGAAACGCACCCCAAGCGAGAAATAGAGTGTTAGCCCGAGACTTGATAGGTAGGCGACCGAGAAGGGGAGACGTTCTCTTGATATCAGATGCTTAATGTGTGCAAGAGGTCCAATGAGGACTGCGAAACTTTGAGATATATGAGCACACGAGCTGTAATGAGAATTAACGAGGCCATACCCAAACATGACTAGCAGAGAGCCGAGGCTACATGAGTGGTCAGCCGTTGCGAGCAAGTGTGAGCCTGGAATAGAATGCGCACCTGAACGACAACGCGAACTTGGACGGTCGGAGGGCAATCATAGGTAGAGTTATGAAAGACACAAAGAAACAGACCGCAGCTCCGATGAGACATCCTCCAAAACCAAGTAGTCTTCACCCATCGACTTGTATGAGCACTCACGAGATATAGACAGAGGCTGGAACACACCTGTCCCATCTTGAGAGCGCAAAGTACGCTTCTTCCTCATTTGACCTATCGTTGGATCGTAATGGTACATACCCGCCCCCACTAGCGATAGAGTTGTAGAATCTTGAGAACGGATTATTTGTGGGTACCGAGTCGGATTGTTGGGAGTCATCGTTGTTTCCGCGGGCCCAGCGGAATTGGGAGAGATTTGACCTAAAGTTTTGTTCTGTTGAGTTCGCCATTGATGGGTATCCGTTCGTCGTCAGTGTCTGGGAGATAGAAGTACGAAAAAAAGGACGAGAGCGAGTAGACTGTGCACAGTCACGGTAACGCCGAGCGTGGGCCCGACATCGACGGACGCGTACTAGGCGGTGTACCGGCCCGGGAACGCAACCCAGGACTAAAAGTAGCGTTCAATGTTCTCACCTCAAAGGACCGTCTTAGACTCTTAAAGGACCTCTTCAGAGCTCGTCAAGGTACGCGTTCACATTTGCATAACAATGGGCATTTATTGTTTTTATTTACTGGAGTTATCTAACCACGTTGTCTGAATCCTAGGTTTGCGGTGGATGTACTCTGGGGTCATACTCGCTTTACAATCATGGCCATCCCCAAGTATAATCCCTATGTCGATGTCTATCTTCGCCGCATTAAGTACAAGTCCAAGTCTGCAAATAACTTCGCCTCCATTCGTCAGCCAAGTGTGCTTCCCCAGGCCCCCATTCTTCGCGCGGTTTAGACGACTTGCCTTTTCCGGCAATCATTGAATCATCATGGTTAGTCCGGGAAAGAATTCCTCACCACTCACCGCCTGGCGTGCATTTTACCGGAGGTGCCATCTCTTCGCAGATTTCGGAGTCGGCCTCGGATTCGGACCTAAGTCGAGTGACATCGGAGTGATTAGGTCGTATCGCAGCGAAGGGATTATTTAACGATCAGGCGAGCATGTGATCTCCCCCCCCCCTGCCTCGGTCCTCTCACTCATTATCTAGACTATAGACTACAACAATGCTCTCAACTCTCTCCAAGAGGAGGCTGCACACGTCTATAACTATCATCTCGAGAGCTGAACGCTGTCGCGCCTTCACCGTCTCCTGCACCCCACGGAACACAGCTAGTGATGTCAGTCGTACGAAGGAGGAAGGGGCTGCCGCTGAGACTCACGATGTTACCACCATGGACGCACTATTACGCGCTACTCGTGCGTTGCGTTTCAATCAAGTTCCGTGTTCTCATCCTAATCTCATCGTAACCCTGTTTATATGTGCATTGGCCTCATACAGGAGATAAAGCCAGTCCTACTTATAAGAGGTACGTACGTTTATTTTGTATATCCTCAATGCTGACCAGCTCATCCTTGATTACTTTCCCTCCATATCGTCTATAATATGACAGCCTCATTCCTATGCGAAGTCGTGGTAAATGGAAAGACATATTAACCCCCTCTCACTCTCCCGCATCACTATCACCTCCCTTTTCCTCTCTTTCTCCTCCTTCGTCCTCCTCGATATTTTCTACATCCCACTCTCGCTTAATTTCTCGATCAATGACCGACTCCTACTGCGAAGTCCTCCTCCCCTTCCACTCCTCCTCAGACCTACTCGAAGCCTACACAAATACCTCCGGAGGAATCCGTACAGGAAAGTTGATGGAACACCTCGATAGTATTGCGGGCAGTATCGCGTATAAGCATATGCTTGGTCCCGTGGAGAGCGTGGGTAACGTTACCGGGTTAGGGTTTTATGTCGTTACTGCGAGCGTTGATCGGTGAGCATCCTTTTCTGACTTTTAGAATATACGGATATGTCTGACAACTTCGATTGACCACCGTGAATGACTCCCAGACTAGACATGCTCGCCCCCCTCTACCCAGTCAGGGACCTTCGTCTCAGCGGACAAGTAATACACGTCGGACGAAGTTCAATGGAGGTTGCAGTCAGGATGGAGGCATTACCGATAGACGGCAAGGGTGAGGAGCAGACCGTCATGTTAGGTGAGTCATTGTTCCAGACCTTATTTCCTTAACTTACTTATAGTTGCTGCTTGTTTCGCGACGTAGGCCGTTTCTGCATGGTCTGCAGGGATAGTAAGACCCACAAGGCGCACCCTGTGAATCCGCTCGTGGTGGAAACGGAAGAGGATAGAATGTTGGATAAACTAGGTGAAGGTAAGTGTCGATTGCATGGACTTCCGTACCCACCAATTTAACTCACCTGTAATGACCCTATTGGAACAACGACGCCAGTCCACAAGAATCGACGCACCCAGTACGCTGTCCAATCCCTCGCCCGCGTTCCTCCATCCTCCGAAGAGGCCGCTGCATTGCACGCTCTATATCTTCAATCCACGCACTCTACCAACGAGAGCACCAGTCTGTCCGGGAAGAAAGGCGGAATAGAAAGGGTCGCGATTGGCGATACGAGGGTAGAGAAGACCCTGATGATGTATCCTCAAGAGAGAAAGTGAGTGTCAATTCTTTCCAGTATCCACGCCCGTGCGGTTAAACCGTTCATTTGTTGACCGGACAATTTGTAGCATTCATCAGAAGATTTTTGGAGGCACGTAAACTTACCGCGTTCTAGTATGAATAAAACGATCGGCGAAGGCGACTGACGGGATGTAATTGTGGGTTTAACAGGCTACTTGATGAGACTCGCATATGAGGTTCGTCTTTTTCGCTATCTCTCATTTGTACTAACCCGTGTTGACCTATTCCCACCTAATAAAACCCCGACTCGTACACGAACACTATAGCTTGGCTACACCAACTCTATGATCTTTACCCGTGGCCCAGTCCGCTTCCTCTCTCTCGACTCCATCGCCTTCGCCAAACCCGTCCCCATTGGCTCTGTCCTACATCTGACGTCGCACATCCTACACACCGAGAATACGGAGCAGTATCCTGCCTTAATTGTGAGTTCTTCGTCCTTGTCACGCTTTCTAGGTCGACCATACTTGAGATTAGATGATTGAAACTAATAATATTGTGTGTTTGTAGCATGTGGGGGTCAAAGCTACAGTTATCGACATTAAGACCGGTTCTGAGGATTTAACAAATGACTTCCGGTTCACGTGGTGTCGTGAGGAAGGGGAACCAGCGGGTAGGACTGTTGTACCTATGACCTATCAGGGTACGTTTAGAGCCTTCTATATCCCGATTTTAACCCCCGACAACCTCAATGTCGGGCAAGAACAAACCACTGATGACAGCTCTGTTGTTGCTTGTAGAGTCTATGTGGTGGATAGAAGGGAAGCGAGCATTAGACTTGGGTGCCGAGATTCGGGAGATTAGGCAGAAGCAGAGACACGATAGTTGAACGGCTTGTGCCTAGCCTCACAAACTGGTGGAATTCAGGTCACAGTTGAGAAGTGTAGAGATATAGAGGTAGACTACGAGACTTTAGTGCTAAATCTTTGAGTAAAGTTGGGTTTATCGTTTAGTCCAATTGTATCGTGACCTTAGAGTCCATAATAGTAGACCCTATGTGTAAGATCAGTTGACCATCGTCCAGGAGTGGTTGTTCACTGCTTTATAACTTCGTTTAGATGAGATAGACAATCTCAACGAACAAATCATCAATCATCAGAAGTAAAGAAAACATAAAATAGCACATTGTAAGATATCAATACACCGTGGGTCTCAGACGCGTACGCATATCATGAATGTTCATAAGCCGGGTTCGCGTCTTCCTCAGGACTCAATTCTGCCTGGGCATCATGCAATCCTGCTGCGTCTTTTAGCCTTCGCGACATAACTTCCATATACCGCTCGTATGACTGCCAACCGAGGCCCAGCTGGTTTTCAGTAGCCTACTCCAGGAGTTAGCATCTCAAATTTGAACAAGAAAGAAATGTATACGTACCATTGCTGATAACCGATGTACAACGGGGGCTAACTTTCGACTAGCATCCGTGCGGAACGAGTCCGCGTTGAAAGATGGCGTTATGCGGATCGACACACCCAGGTTTTGCACATCAGCCCCTTCATCGGCGTACACTGCTAGATGCCTCCATACTAGGAGTAGTAACATCTCCAGTGATTCTACGTACCACTGTATAAGAAAGCCATACAATGACGGGAGCAAATACAATACCTACCGAATAGTGTATGCGCTTTAGCACGGGCACTCCTCTGCCACTTCTGCAATTCGTGGTCAATCAGTGTTTGCCGTTGGTCCACAGTCAGGTTCTCAAGAACAACACCACTTGGGAGCTCGAGCATCTGTGTTACACGCGTCAGTCACGCCGCATTGCATTCGTGTTTAATAAATATGTACCTCTGGGATATTTTCCAGTGCATGATCTTGTGAAGCGAGCTCCGCCGAGAAATCTAGAAATTGCTTTAAGGTCTGTGCCAAGTCTTCAAGGATGTGGTTGAGGGTATCTATGGCATCTCCAGCAGTTGGAATTGTGACTATACGACATGACGTCAGAAAGTTCAGTATGAGATGTAAGGAAGAGCGAGTTTACCTATGAAACGAGAGGTAATGTCATCTTGTCTGGGTATACCGACGATAGGGGATAGAATCGGCGTAAATTCGTGTTCTAACGCAGGCCATAAGATTACATTTCCTAATATCACTGGGAGGCACTTACCGGTGAAATTGCTAGTATTGCCCATGTATGAAATAACAGCTTTGCGCAAATGAATCAACTGGTGTAATACTTTCACGCGGAACTTGCTAACGCCATGCGCTAGACAAAACATCAGTTCCTCGTTGCAAAATGTGACCGAGTCGCGTACCGGGATCTCTAATCGAATCCATAAATGCTTCATCCTCATTGGAGGGTTTCACAGCTGTTGCCCAGGTCCGTTTCCCAAGCGTCCTCGCAGCAAGACTAATAATCGCAGCATGCACACCGCCATATCCGCTTGTCGATACCTTATCAAAGATAATCAGCTCGTATGCTTTATCTGAAACAGCCAAATCATAATGATTCAGGGAATACGGATGTCGACTTACGAGCTCTGTCTTCGGAACGACTGATAGGATATTCGATCCAAGTGAAATAACCAGTCGCATTTCCTCCAGCACTGACATAGAAAGATCTTCGATATCAGTTTTCAGCAAGATCACAAATGTATCTCGATGGGACCTCAGAAACTCTAACACCTAAGCATATGTCCGAGACATCAATGTTGTCGTCAGCAGTTAGCTTGTCACGCGTATAAGCACGGCACACCTGGTTAGTTGCTGTGAGATGTTTACATCCCAGTGATGATATTATCCCCGCGACTGCTTGCAATGAAGGAAGAAGCAGCTGATGATAGCGCTGCGTTGCCGACGGCAGGAAGCTATCGTTATCTGACGGTGTGTCAGCCCATTTGAGAGTTAAGAGCCGACCGAAGATAATACCCACCGACGAAAGCTTGGTCCAACTCCGGTCTTGCATCGATGAAGTCGGAATCTGCCAGAGATGGAATGAGGCGGCTCTCAATGAGACGTTCGGCACCTCCTCGGCTCTGAGCCATTCTACATAGAAGAGACATTTTAGACTCAAAGATGTAAAGCGGATTGAGATCATCTAGGAGACAATGAGTGACATGAGGAATGAGAGTCGACACGAAACTCACCTGGATCAGGCTTCAAGACTATTTGCAGATGAAGGTCGGTCTCTTTGAGGCTACGAGCAAAGCTCGTGATGAATCCCGGTCGCCCTAATGCGGACAGGACATCCACTCGTCGCTCAATGTGAGATAATCGGACAAGTGAGTCAAGGAAGACAAAAGCCACCGTCTTCCACACTTCAGTTCCATCCGTAGCGTCACGAGAAACCAATGCAACCAGTCGATCCATTACTGGTTTAATGATGGCCATGCTTCCGTCGACCAATGGCGCTCCGTTAGAACCCCATGAAGACTTATCAACGTCAGACGAAAGGTCTTCTGTCCAACCAAGAGCGTTCTGTGGCCGTTCCTCGACGTCAGTGATCAGGCTGATATAGTTGACGAGGGAAGCATAAAGATTCCCTCGCACGATCTCGCTTTGACTATTGTTGGTAAGACACTGCAGAAGGCTTCTTAACAGAGCGAATAACCTCTCAGCAGGGAGTGCCGAGACGCCTTGGGAGGAAAACTGTGTTACAGTTTGTTGGTGCCGATCCTCGCGTAGCTTTGTTATAGTAGAGAGTATCGCCTCAGCTAGAATGGCGGCCGTAGGTTCAGGCGTATTACCGGACAATAAGGCGGCTGGCAAAACATGAAGAAGATCGAATAGAAGACCTTCACGACGTTGAGGGGCGACCTTCTCCAGGCACTTGACGAGTGTCATTTCCAATAGTCTTTGCCATGATTCGTAGGATACCATAGTTGCGTGCTGCACTTGGCGCCGGTGGTTCTCTACAGCGCAGCTCTGCATAATATAGGCAGTCTCATCGGAGACTTGCTGCAGATGAGCAGTCGTGACTATTCTCCCTTGTTGATGGAGACTTCGCCTTGCGTGAGTTAGGAGAGAAATAAGCGCCGATTTGTCCACAATCTCGCAACCAGAATCATCCAGCTGGACACAGGAACAGAGGTTGAGATGACCGAAAAATTCCAAAGGTATAGGGTGGACCATAAGGCTGTCTGACCAGTCAAAGTCCAAGGATTGCAGGAATTCTATCATGCGCAGGTGCGATTGACCGACGTCGCGAAATGGTCTGAACATATCATCAGCCCAGTTGGGACCGATTCGATCGCCTTCGTCGTCGTTGCCATAGAGCAGATCTAAAAGCTCGATCACACTCTTCGAGTGTCCCCGGCTAGTGAGCACGTGCAACTCGAGGGCAACAAGGTCGAATACGGCGGAACGCAAGCGGAGAGATGCGGTGAGCGCTGGTACGGTGGAAATAACTCGCGACGAGTCGTTATATTCAATCTCGATGTAAGGTTCGGAGAAGGTAGCACTGAGGTGGAAAGGCAAGGCTGCAAGGTGGCGGGTGAAGAAGTCCTCCCGGGATCGCAGGTATCTCATAGAAAACTCGGAAGTTCTGGAATGACGGCATAATTGTAGGATCACTCGATAACACCGTTCCGCGAAGGCAGGTAATCGTGAAGTCAGTGCTGTCCCTGGGATCCTCTGTGCTTGATGAGATCGTACATCTTCCCCTAGTCTTGGTACACCTTGGTTGAGAATATCCAGAATGGCATGTATACAAGCTCGCCGGGCTCCGAGGGCATTGGGGTCCTGAATTTGATTTTCAGATTGAATTTTCCCGAAGAGAAGAAGATGAGCGACGTTCGGGTAGGGACGACCAGGCTGGATATTCTGGTTGAAAAAGTCGAGAACTGCGAGCCTGATGGCTTGTGTTAAGACTTCCAGAGATTGCGATACATCAGGGGCTCCAGCACCGGTACATTCCTCTGCAAATGTCTCGGCGGTGTCCACATCAACAAACGATTCAGTGTCTAGAACATGCTGGTACCCATCGAGGATCCGATCTGAATCGCTGCTCTTGTCTATTATCACAGCTAACTGCGAGACATTTGAAGGAGTGGCCAATGTTGATAAGATCTTGACCGACAAAAGGCGGAGCTCAGGGTAGGCCGGATAAGAGATATAGGCTGCAAGTGCTGGGACGGATTGCGGCCCGTATAGCAGTGCTTGGTCGAACCTGACATAGTATGAGACCGGGTGAATCTCTCCAATAGCTGCCGCATCTTCTAGGCTGGATAAGGCCGGGACGAAGAGGTCGAAGAATATATCTTGGAGCTCCAACACTCGCTGAACGATACGCAGGGAACGAGTGATCGTCTTGGCGAATAGGGGTTCTTCTTCGGCAAAGCCCTTGTCGAAACCGTCCAGTCCATCTACGGCATAGGACAAGATACTCGCTTGGAGCTCGGAATGGGTAAGCATACGTTTGAGAATATCGTGGCCAGGATGTATGGCGAGTGCTATTAGAGCCTCTGTTTGGGTGCTCGCTTCTTCCTGAGAGGTGACGAGAGACTCTAGATCGAAACTAGCTAACGTGTTTTCAATGAAAGTCAGACAAAGGTCGTTGATGCGCCATCGGTCAGCCGGCCTTAGATATTCCCGCTGTGAAATCTTCGCGAATACCTTATCCACGACGAAAGATGTGTATGGACCGATACCAGGTGTCCGATAGGACTGCCCCAATGTCTCCGGGATAGTGTTTAGAGGTTCAGAGTCTGTGACCAGGTCATGCGTTGAGATGCTTTTCGGCGCGTGTATGAGTGTGCTTAGAAGCTTGAGGAAAGGAATGGTCTCTGGATACATCTTGTGAACGGCCTCGACCTCCTCCAATTCGACTTCAACACCCTTGACGGCAGCGATGGATGGACCGGCGAGTACGGCGTTGGCCCGTACGTTGATGACCTCCATACGTTCCATCAATGTCCACACAGACCTGCAAATTTCTACTCCAGGAACGCCCGCCCCAGGCAAACAAAAAGATGCAAGCGAATCAAATAGCGCGCCTTTGAGCTCGAGGGGAATGTTCAAAGGGACTAACGACACCAGAGTAGGGATAGGTCGGAACCGCGCATGCCCGCTCAATGTCGTACGGACAGCGACAGAATACCGGGCCACAGACCCCAACAGTCTCAAGAATGACTGCGCAAGCAACACATCCTGAGGCGTCAAAATGAGTGGTTGAGGATGAGCCTGATGCTGCCGCTGTGTCTGCTGGCCTAGCAAGTTCATTTGTGGAGGTGGTTGATTCGATCTTGGTGTTGATGCCGTAGCAGTCCACTGATCCAACAACCCAAAGATGGCATTCCATGATACTGCAGGACCCTGCTGAGACTGTATGGGAAGGCCAGAGTCAATTCCACCTCGGGCAAGGAAATTGTATGTGAGCTCGCTACATTGTTGGCCCTTTGAAAGGCCGACAAGCATGTCATATAGGGCAGCGAGCATATCGACATCTTTGATTTGCGTCGACCATACTGCCCACTGCAAGAACGAAGGAAGTCGCCCGGCGTTCGCCTCCATAAGAGCCATGTAGCCGTACGAGACAGGTTGAATCGGAACGATACCCCCTCCCCAGAACTGCAAGGCGCGTTCAGGTGGAAGCAGGGTGTATAGGATACCGATAAGCGAAAAGAGCATGCCAATGTCGTTACGAGGGGGTGGTCCACTAGCGTTGACTGTAGGCTCAGCTGGTGTAGAAAACTGTCTTGTATGGCTGGCGGAAGAACGGAGTAGCCTGTCTCCACGTACACCAGAGAGGAGGACATCTTCCTGTCTCTGTTTGATTTTCCGCAACTCCGAGCTAGCATAAGTAATAGTCCACCGAATGAGACTCTCCACAGCATCCAAGAAAGCCGCAGAGAAGTCCTCGTCGACGTCGGACCCACTGATAGGCAGAGGCTCGTTTTCAAACCGAGCAAGGAACCCAGAAGAAAGGTACGAGGTCGGCAAGACATTCGAGTCGTTTCCTGATTTCGCATGTACAGTCATCATAATGCGAGTTAGCCAGCTGAAAGAGTCGCCTTGCACGCCATTCCAAATCTGATTCTCCAGTTCATCCGTCTTGAACCCGTCTTTGTCCTCTAACGAAGGGTCACGGTGTCTCATTTCTGTCAAGAATAATGTCCACTTCAACAATAGCACCGCTCTCAACCCCGGAGCTCTCCATTCCTGCTGAGCTCCAGGAGCCGTAGTGGACGGGTTCAACTTCCTTTTGAGCGTCCCAATAAATTGTGCATCGTTTATGATCAGTTTCCTCGCGGTACCCCCGTCTGAATTGGGGTCCACAATCTCCCAGCAATTCATGACCCCAACGAGAACGTACAGAACCAGGGGGTTCCGTTCGTGGGCGTTCTTTTGAAGCCAGTCGATCATGTCCAAAATGTTTGCGGGTGCGACATAGCCAAGTCTGCAGAGGGCCACCAGAACACTGCCGAGAGCGCGACGCTCTGCATGTAGGGAGCTGAGGCGAGCCGAGAGAATATCCGAGCCTAGAGAACCGGCTAGAACGAATAAGTGGTCAGGATGCCATACATAACCACCAAAGCTAGAATCATGCATACCTTGGGTTTGCGACGGCCCAACGGTATCACTCCTTGCATTCTGCTTCGCCGCCTGAACCTTCTGAAGAGTTTCTCCGAGTCTATCAATCTCCTTCAACAGCTTCGTCGGGAACGCTCCCTGTCCGGGCGCCTGCTGCACCACACCGCCTCTAAACAGCCCCCCCAGCCCAGAGGCTGGTGCTGTCTGCTGGGCCGTAGCAGCAATCATTTCCTGCCTCACGAACAGTTCCAATTGCTCATAAACACTCTTTCCCCCTCCGGCAACAGTGCCCGGTCCAGTAACGAGCTCGTTTACGCCTTGTTGTCCCAGAACAGCCGCCTCCACAATGTACTGCAGACATTCTGCCAATTTTCTTCTTTTGGAGTGAAATTCGATGATAGCTGCTTCAACGAGCTTCTCACTCCCTGATACTTGTTGTGAAGACGTGAGATTGGGATGTTGCGATATTATCGACTGCAGAAGACCCGCGACATAACGTTCGGAGACGTCGAGTTGAGATGAAACGAAAGCAACTTGGCGAGCAAAGTCGGCGTTGACGGCGAGTGGACGGTTATTCACTGTTATTTGGCCTGTTGACGCATTCGAAAAGAATCGTAGTAAGTTTGAAGCCATGAACACATTCACGTAGTAGCGTGAGCAGCAATCAGACCAAAGGATACCATCACTCACCACCTTCGAGCTCTCTCCTTTCCTGTTCACTCCTGGGGCCAACGTCGAATAGCTTTACAAGGTATTGTTTAGAAAGAATCAGTTCCTCAAACAACCTCTGGACGCCGGTACCATCATCTGGATGGTGTGTATCGGTGCGCAAGGCCGCTGAAAGGACACTGAGGAGGTCGGAAGGGTCAAACTGTCGTGTTTGAATGTGTGACATTGGAGGTGGTAGTGTGTGCGTAGGTAATCAGAAAGGAAAATGTTATGGCGCGAATCCTGCAAACCAAGTTGAACGTCTTTGTATGGTATCTCAAAGTGGCGACTCACCCACCCTTGAGTATATGGCAAATACAGTAAAATTGAAGTCTTGGCGGGGAAAACGCATGCAACGAGGATAAGTAAGGGGAGGCCAGAGGCTACATTGCATCACCTCAGCCAAATTCTATAAACATAGGCCATACCACGCACCTAGCGAGTCCCAATGTGTCAGAGTACCCCGTAAGTCCCAACCTCTCCGTTGCCGACGACGTTGAAAATACGATGAACGAGGGGCGAGAGCTGGTTGTTGGACACGGTGGACAAAACTCGCGTTCGACGCGTCGCAGCCACAGCAAGGACCCCTGTCACCTGCCTGTTTGATTCATTTGCCAAATTTGGATAGAACAAACGGGCTTAACGCGAGACTCTGGCACGCTTGACTTGCCAGGGCGGTGTCCTAGGCGGGGACAGCCCTCAACGTCTCAAACCTCCACCACCACCACCCCGACGACGACGACAAAGGTACGAGGATGAGCTGCTGTGGGGAGTCCAGAGACAAGCCCGTCCCCGAAGAGGGCAACCGAATCACACCCTTCAAGGATGGCCAGCCAATCACACAGCAACCCAGCGCACAATCCGTGCCACAGTGGCAAGAGAAAGCCATTTCTTTCCAACCTCCTAATCTCGCGACACCTCCACCTGCTGCACAGTATGGCTACCAGCTGCAGCAGCCTTGGGCTCAACAACCGGTGACACAGTTCAACCCATACGCTCCAAACGGCTCTCCGCCGCCTGCGGTGGCTGCGACGAGTCCAATGTTTAACAGTTCGCTGAACGGCTACCCGGCCACAACGCCGTCACCTCCTCCAAATGCATATAGTCTTACACAGCCGGGCATAGCGTATACTGCCAACAAAATGACAGTAACTGGCCGAGGGTCTGCTAACAAACCGCTGAGTCAGAAGGACTTTGCCGCTCCGTCTGACGAGGGCAAAATATCTGTGTCTATTGACTTTGGTACGTATTTGACGCGCCTTTTTGTATCACCATCACTTACTTAAAACTCACCGTTCAGGTACAACATTCTCTGGTGTGGTAAGTGGCATCTCCCTAATGAATGTGCTTCCATTCTACGGCTTTCATTTCAATCTTGGCCTGTGGCAAATACCACAAACCAAATCGTGTCTCAGCAGCGTTGTCACTTTCCCATAAAAGACACAAAAGAACCCTCTACGTGATTGCTATATTCTCGGATAGCTTCATGACAAAAGAATAGCCTCCACTGTTCGTACAACCTTGGAGCATCCGGTCAGTCGTGGGTACGGATGAAGAACAATCGCACGCAGAGGAAGGCATATCGACGCGTTCCCATTGTCCCTGTGGCGACGAGAGCTACTCTCCAAAAAGAGAGTTAGTTCGTTAGAGTTTCCCTTGAACTTGGCCTCAACACTCGAGGCTGAGCATGGAGAAACGCGTCTTGCCCATGGTGTATGCGATTGGTCTGCATCTGCATCGTTCAGGGCACACCAGGGTCGTCCCCACAGATCTACTAAAACCTTGTCCCGATGGGAACGAGATTATGGCGCTCTGCTGAACGCAGAATCTCCCACCCCGTTGCTATTGCCTATGCACCAATTTCAACCCTTTACGTTGAGTTCTTCTCGATGTCTTTCCATGCTTGCGTTTGCACCCCCTACGTAGGCCTTTGGACATTACGTCTTCCCGACATCCAGGCATCGTACACCAATCTTACGGCGGGAGCCGACATGTGAAAAACCTCGCAGGGGACATCGTCTCAGATATGATTGACATGTCTTCTAGCGAAAATCTTGCACGACCGCAGTTTCTAACGGAATTCTCAGCGGTGGTGTAAACCGTGCTGGCGGATTCACTGGCCTATGCAAGGCTAGAGGCGTTTATGACGAAAATAATAAGCCTATGTTCGGTCATCCGGGTTCTAGCATTTATTGCCTTAAATGTCTCGTTTTACTTTTTCATCTCTCGCATACACGTTTTAGCACACGATCATCTTCTAGGAAAGTATTGGTGAAGCAACACGAGGCTGACAATTTCGACAGGCGTACGGATCGTCGCGGATCGCCGCAGGCAAAGTACAGCAAATTCTCAACTGGCCAGGGTCTTTCGAGACGTTCCGAAAAATCCCCACTTGTATGCTGTACGATGAATACGGCCAGATCATCTCGTGGGGCATCGAAGCCAAGAACGCAACCCCGATGGGAGGAGCTATCAAATGTGAATGGTGAGAGTTTTATTGCGCAATTTCTTAGGGCCAGAAGAGACCAACTCTTGTTATCAGGTTCAAACTATTCTTGGAGCCGCATGCTCTCAGAGATGAGAACGCCGTCGATCCACGTCTACCGTCATTACCTGTACGTACAAACCCCTAAGATACAAGAGCGCATACTGATCATTCAATATTCCGTCTGGCGTACGCAGACCGGTAAACAAGCTCTGGATGTCATTATTGACTTCCTGCGCTGTCTCTGGGCTTATGCGAAGGAGCAAATTACGCGCGAAATCGGCGCTGTTGCGGACCTAGGTCAGTCCTCAGCGCGTACAATACGGTATACCGCCCAGCCTTCTCACCCCTTTCGCAGATTCTGCTGATGTGTGGTTGACTGTACCCGCCGCATGGGATGCTCGGGGATGCCAGATGATGCGAGATGCTGCCATCGCGGCCGAGCTCGTCCACGCCTCCCGCGCTGGTGATGCCACTTGGCGAGAGCGTCTCCGAATAATCACGTACGAGTTATAACTTGACATTCAGCGGTTGTGTTGGAATAGTGGACTAAACTGTACTTTTAGTGAACCCGAGGCCGCCGCGGTGCACTGTGCATACCTAACGGATCTTCACAAACTACGCCCTAACCAGAACTTCATGATCTGTGATGCTGGTGGTGGTACTGTCGTAAGTTTTGTTGTATTTTTTGAACGCCACACCGCCGCCCGCAGGCTCATTAACCGCTATTCTTGCTTGGTAGGATCTTGCTGTGTACAAAATTATCGGCATGCTGTCAAACCTTGAGATTGCAGAGATGTGTGCACGGTCCGGTGCCAACTGTGGCTCGCTGTTCCTCGATCTCCGATTCCGTGAGCTCGTGAAGACTCTTCTGGCCGATCATCCTGTCCATCTCGATGGTGAGTAGCTTTTCGATGCTTCACGCGCTACGAGGTTGCTAACACCGAGCGTGCGTGGTCCTGGGAAGCCGGTTCCCTGGCCTACTTCCAACATAATTTCTCCGAAGCGACCAAGATGGTTTACAGGGGGGAAGCTGATGATGGTGAGCTATTGTACTTTTTGGTTCTCGTAATGTGTGGCGGTCCCCCGTTTATCTGAGCTAATTTGTTGACTGTGGCGGCAGACAAAATGTTCCACTTTACGTGTTTCAATACGGATGACCCCCACGACCCAACTGTCGGATTGGTCCATGGAGATCTTGCAATTCCTGGCGTCCTTTTGCGGAGAGAAGTGTTTGACCCGGTGGTGCACGAGGTAAGTAACCTAGTTTATGTGTGTAAGTCTAGAGGCGCTCAATGAACTAATACAATCCCGAAACGCGTTCTTGCTCACGCAGGTGCTGGAATTGATAGAGGAACAGACGAAGAAGATAGATCAGCCGGTCCACGCGTTATTGCTGGTCGGTGGATTCAGCGGTACGCTTCTGTTCCGTTCCTTCTTCGCGTTACGAAAGTAGTGTGCGCATGTGCACGCCCTGACTGAATCAATCACCCATAGGCAGCGAATACCTATTCCAGCGTGTGCAGGTTTGTGTTGTCTTGTATAGCTCCATCGGCGCGGCATTCCTTATCTCGGTTCCTTCTGTTTTCCTTTGCAGGCACGATTCGCTTCGCGTATTTCCGTCATTTCTCGGCCTTCGGATTGCGATACAGCCACGTTACGTGGAGCCGCGCAATACGGCCTAGCAGGTCGCGCACTAGTCTCTAGTGTCATCGCGCCACAGTCGTACATGATGAAGGTAAGTGGGAAAACCCGACAAGAGCCAAGTGTGAACTGCGAAAACACATTACGCGCGGTCCACGGTAGTTTCCTTTGACACATGACATCTCCTTGAGGCTCGTATTTCTAATCGTCCCTTTTCGTTTTGTTGCTTAGGTCAAATTACCTGCTGAACCAGAAGACCAACTCAAACGACCCGCGTATATCCGGACAAACGACGCTGGCGTTCCGATATGCGAGAACAGGTAAGTGGCGTCATGGTAACGTTGACATTGAGATGTAAAAAAGGCACCCCTCGCTGGTTCCCGCTCACATGATTCTTATTTGTCGTCATGTCTCGCACCAAACAAAGGCTGCAATACCTTGTGGCAAAGGGCGCGATATTGAGGAAAGGGTGAGTGAACGCTTGTTCTGTTTGGTCATGTTCAGGAACTGCGGTTTTTTGATCCCCGTAAAACTTGGATTGTGTTTTTTAGACAGCGAATTCAGCACAAGTTTTGGTAAGTGGGCTTCTGCTCTTCCCCCTTGTTCCCACCGCTCCCGCTTCGACCTTGATCCAAACGCCCATCTCTGACGTACTGTTTCATCAAGCAAATTTTCGCAGAACGGCCAAGGTGAGCAATTAATGTCGCTTGTTTTGCTGGGAAGGGGGTCTCCCCACGAGTGGAATGATGTGTTGGGGGTGAGAGGGAGCTGACCACCATCTTCACCTTAGATCGTATCTTTGTTGCGACGTTGTACACTTCGGACACTGACAAGATTATGCGCTATACGGACGAGGTGCGGTTTTCTCCCCCCCCCCTTCATGGGCCTTCTGAGAGCGGCTCGACGAGATCGGAATATGCTGACTCTTGTTATTGTCTCTTCTTCTTTCCGCTGGCTACGGGTATGAAATAGGGCGAAACCACGGAGCTGTGTCAGTGGACAGTAGACCTGAGCGTTTTACCCAGCTTCCAAGAAAGTAGCACAGTATCGCATCCGAATGGATTCTACACGGGTAAGTCTAGTGTGGGCGATTGAAGCTAGAACTAGATTGAATGTCTTTTCAACGTAGAATTTGAGCTCGGGCTTGAGCTGGACAGTGCCGAAGTGCGCGGAGTGCTCGTTCATGACGGCCAAGACTGGGGACGTGTCGTGTTCGACTATCGCACGTGAGGACTAGGGCTTTTTTTGAGATTTGAGATTTGAGATTTGAGATACCCAGTGACCTCGCTATATCACGACCGCCGTTTGTGCTTGGAGATTGCCTGGGTCTATATCGTTTTCTTGCTTGAATCTATGACCCATCTATTATTATTAGTCCTTGATGGAATCTGTATTATATATATGGAATGGCAGGAACATGCATTGAACGGGATTCGGGTGCGCAAAGCCGTGTGTTTTTAGTGTAAAATGACGACGGATGTGTGGTACGGCGAGTCGTCGATATGCATTGCACGACCTAGTGTACGCGGCGGAGACTGCGGACAGATGGCCTCGGTTTCTGAGAGCTTACACGATGGATCTGTCTAATGCGCTCGACGTTTGCATATTGGCATTTCCCTCGCCTGCGACCGAGATCATCTCTGGGAATCGGTGGTCCGACATGCACGCGAGACTCGAAGAGTGGATTGGTCGTGAAAAAAAAAAGGTAGGAAAGAGCTTGTTCATATCCCCACCAAGGGCCTGATGTTTCCCTAAAGCGACGTTGGAGATTAGGCTTCAATCGCTGGGGTCGTCTATGCGGATGTCTGGGTAGCAAGTCCGACTGGATGGATTAAGCTTAGATGGAAAAGGGCCATCTGCAGGGCATTGTCGGTTTGACGTGCTGTAGCTGGGCTGCTAGCCGGAATGGAGGCAACGTTACAAGATGGCCGTTATAAAATGGCCGTTAGAGTAAGATGGCCTCCTATAGTGTTAGTATCTGTCGTAACGTACAAAGACGACGTCGGTGGCCCTTGTCGACTCGTGGTGAAGCAACATTAATGTTCCCCAGGCTCGAATTAATGCAAATGCTGGCGTGCTGTGTGCGGCACATGGCGTGGTCTTTCGGATACAGATAGCGTGATGGTTACTATCTCGCAATATTTGTCTTTTTTTTTTTGCTCTAGCTTGGTTAGATCTGTGTGTGTGTTTTGCTTGCGCTCGGTGGTTGTTGAAGTGAAGTGAGCGTTGAATTAATATTCTCTGGCACACCCCGAGGATGTTCAGCAGACGCGATGAGCGCCTCGCGGCACGGAGGAGTACTAGCAGCACACACAGCAGGCTTCCTTCTCCGAGACTTTCTTGTTGTTGTTTTATTTTCGCCAGTAGCTACTTGTCATTATTTTGTATATTCGACTTATATTCGCCGTGCACGTTGCGGAGATTTCCAGCTCATAACTCGGCTGCCTCCGACGCAGTCATCCCGCCGCCGGCTGAGTCAATCGATCGACCTACTGGCGGTCTCACTGCATCAGCCCAGCCATGAAAAAAACATATAAAACCCAGCCAGGATGGACGGCGGAGAGCATTCGTTTCCGGGTGCTCGCCCAAGTCGCGTCCCTTGCTCGCCATGTCCAATCCACCGCCCCAGAGACTCCCCCTCGATGCCCTCTGCTCCCTCCTCCATCCCATCACCGTCCCAGCCACCGCCCCCCGAGCACGCTTCATCAACTGGGGCCTCAGCTACGAGTGCACACCCCTCACCGTGTTTGAGCCCGAGACAGAGTACCAATGTGAGCTCGTCCTGGAGCTGGCCAGGCGTGAAGGCAAGACAGTGCGCGCGGCAGGCGTCGGTCACAGTCCAAGCGACCTCGCATGCACCACTGGCTTCATGTTGCGCACCGAGAAGCTGAACAAGATCATCGAGGTCGGTGGTGTTCCGTTTTGTTTTTTGTTTTGTTTTTAGTTTATTTTTCTATCTGGTGGCTATCTTTCTGGCTGTTTGCTTTTCCATCTCCCTGTGGCTCTGCTGGGGATCTCCGAGGGCACAGAGATCTTGGTTGCGACATGTCAGGCACATGAAATCTCTCAGATTTCTCCTCGAATTCATCTCCAAATATCCTCTCTTTTATCTTCTTATTTATCTTCTTATTTATCTCAATTATCTCCTCAATTATCTTCTCCTCATATTCATAAAATACTGACATACTCCTCAGATTAACAAGGAGAAAAACTATGTCGTGGCACAGGCGGGGATCATCCTCAACGACCTCCATGCCGCCCTCGCACAGCACAACCTCGCCATGATCAACGTCGGTTCCATCTCGGACCAGACTCTCGCCGGGGTCGTCACCACCGCCACCCACGGCACGGGAATGGACTTCAAGGTGATCTCTACCCATGTCCTCTCTCTCACCATCCTCCTCGCAGACGGCACCAGAGTCCGCTGCTCACGTCAGGACAACCACGACCTCTTCGTCGCCTCTCTCTGCAGCCTCGGCAGCACCGGCCTCATTTTACAGATTCAGTTGGAGGTCGGCCCCGCGTTCCGTCTCAAGGAAACACAGGAGTCTATCCCCTTTCACGATGTCGCGGACAGTCTCGACACCATCGCACACGCTTCCCAACACGTTCGGCTCTGGTGGTTCCCTCAGGCAGACACCATCCGTGTGAGCTCTGCAGATCGTACTTTCGAGGTCAGTCTCCATCTGTCTGTCTTTCAAGCGGACCTTACTTTAACTGTTGCCATCACCAGCCTCGGAAACCCATCGCTACCTTTCTCTGGCACTCCCTCATCGGGTTTCACCTCGTCCAACTTCTTCTTTTTATCGGCCGGTACTTGCCTTTCATCAACCCCTTCATCTGTCGTTTTTGCGCCTGGCTCGATCGGACCAAAGCGGTTGCTGTCGATGACAGCTGGCGAGTGTTCAACATTGACTGCAAGGTGAGTCCTGGAACTAGCCCACAGAAAACAAAGTGCTCATCAGCCCCCGTATTGTCTAGTACCCGCAATATACAACTGAATGGGCCATTCCATACGATCAAACAAAGGCCTGCATGCATGAACTCCGAGACTGGCTTCAACGAGAACACGCTGATCCCAATGGCCTGCGTCCTCACTTTCCTATCGAAATCCGGTTCTCAGATTCCGACGATGTCTGGCTGAGTCCCAGTTACGGAAGAAAGACGACCTGGATCGGTATTGTCCAGTACAAGTACGCTTCATCTCACCTTTTCCTCTCGGCCCTCGCCATCCGCTGACACACGCCTCTATTTTCCGTCGTTTCTTCTTTTCACAGGCCTTACGGGTTCAACGTGCCGTATCGCAAGCTCTTTGAGCACTTCGAGCGCATCCTCGCACGCCACGAAGGCCGGCCTCATTGGGCTAAATCTCACCCTCTGCGCCCGGACGACCTCCGCCTGCTGTATCCCCACTTTGACGACTTCGTGCGAGTCCTGAACGATGTCGATCCCAACGGCATCTTCCGGAACGAGTACGTCCAACGGCACATCTTTGACCGACGGGGAGAAGCGTTTGGCGAGAGGGTTTTCAAGCGAATCAAGTAATCCTCGCCCCACCCTTACTTCTAGGCTACTCCGCTACCCACGCACATACCGGCATTCTCCCAGTTCATCTCGCATACTCTTCAATCTCTTTCGTGCGAACGTAGGTGTTGTTGTCTCATTTTTCATGCTGTGCATGTACGGCAGCACCTCGTCTGCACGTCACCTCACCATTCTTCTTCTTTTCCTTCTTTTTCCGCCGCCGCCGCCACTGCTATTCATCTTTCCAACTCACAATCTTCTTCAACCGGCCGTGCCGACGTCCCTATTTTCCTCTCACTCTATTTCTAATGCACAATTTTGTTTATTGCTGACTTATTCACACATCTCACCTTCCATTTCTTGCTTTCTCCATTTGTCTTTCTACCTGTCTCTCTCATCGTGCTTGTATTGCTGATGCCCTTAATCACGGTACCTATTCCTCTTGCTCACTCTGTCTCTCTCTGTGTTTTTGCCAAATACCGACTTGTTGGTTATTCATTACCTATGTAGCTAGTTAGTTCAACTCCACGGATGTAGTTAATGGCTCTGGTCTGGAAAATCATCCTCACCCCCACTCCCACTCTAGTGTACACCCCTCTGGTTTCGAGTACCCATTATATAGCCATAGTTAGTGTTAGTAGTTGTTGTGTCCAATGAGAACTTGAGTAAAACAACGCAGGACAGGAAAGACCAAACACTGTTTTTAGACCTCGTTCCCACATGAACGAGCATGTTCCATGCGTTCATCTGAGAGTCCATGGCTCGAGCCGATGGCGTCAGTAGAGATACCGAGGAACTCAAAAGCCTGCGAAAGGCTCGCGATCCGTGCTGCCAAAATATGCACGTTCTCGTTCATTCTCGTCCCTCGGAAGCTAGCATTTGCAAAGCGCACAAAGAACAAAAAGAACAAGACACACAACGCGTGGCGGGCTTTTCCCGCGAGTTTGTGTTGTGGAAATTTCATTTCAGTTTTCATATTAATGTACACTTTCCGAGTGCCCGATCCCCCCGAGTTCCGAATTGAATTCCCCCTCAGGTACCCAGAGGATGAAAAAAAGATACGATATCGCGTTCGTGAACGGGACGCCTGTTTCATTTCAGAGTCCGAGCTGTTGCTGGATCGACTCACGCACGATGCGTTCGTATTCCTACACGATTGCACCATCCATTAATTCTAGATCAGCATAGCTCCGAGAAGTGCAAGTTAAAACAAGGCTTGCCAAAGCAAGCGACAAAGTTCGGACGCACCGGCCTGTTGTCCCTGTATAGCTTGCAGCAATCGATATTGGCGCCACTCTCAAGGTTTGGCTCTAGTGGAAAGCGGTTTTAGTGGTGTGGGACGGAGCAAGAACGGACGTGAGCAGCAATTATGAACGGAACAATGCCAAACTCAATAGGAAAGAAAAGCGGCAGTCACAGATGACGTACCTGCAAGCATCGATATCACACTCAAGAGGACTTTCTCTACGCTCTGGACGGGACTCCAGCGCTCGGATGCTTGTTCGTACATCAGGGGATCGTCTCCCGGGTTGTGCAGGATGGAAATGCAGACCGTTCCGTCGGGATAGACTGCCAGAAAAGAGCATGTCAGCTGAAAGCCCGGCCGCCAAACAATGCAGTGAGGATAGCGATCGCATGCGCGCGCGTAGCGCACGTCGGTTGAATAGGTTTGGATTTCGATCGATAAACGCGAGATAAACGTAGCGCACCAATGGTGGCAGAGATAAGAAACAGATTCGACTCACTGTTGGGATGAAACAGTGGGGGTTCGAACTTCATTTTGAATGGTGACAGTGGGTAGTCTGAGGGCTAGAACGAAGGAGGAACGAACGATCGTATATGAAGGTTGCCAGAAAAGAGGGACCCCAAAGCACTGCTAAGACAGCACTTACGAATGTCAACTTGGCCGCGAATACTCCGCCCTCGAATGGGGTATCCTTTGGACCCATAATGAGAGCCTCCCAAGTGAAGATGTCGGATTCGGAGATTGGTCCTGCATGGGTACGCAGCGTTAGAGATGAGTCAGATGAGGCGGTTGGCACTGTCTACTAGTCTTGTGGACTTTTATTTATGCATACCTGCCTCGAACATTCCGTCTGGAGCACCTATGTGCGTTCAATAGCGAGATGAATGAATAGTTCCTTCGGTCTTACGGGCAAATGAACACACCTTGAGACGTCAGCTGCTTGTACTCTGTCATCAGCCGTCTTGCGGCCGTCGAGCTCCCACCCGGTGCCATTCTGTTCGAAAGATAAGTCGCGTAAAATGTCAGAGCACACAACAACACAGGATGATGAAGGAACTCGGCAAGCAGTGAACACGTCTTCCGGCGTTTATCTCGAGGAGACCCAGGGTGCCGCGGGCCGGGCCATCTCCGCGCCTATGTACATCGTTCGAAATATCCACTGCCTGAGTTCGACCTGATCCCAGAGACTCACCCTTATACCGGCACCCCTCACTTCCGACATCTTTCACTCAAGACATGACAAATATGTTCAATGTCAAATGCACTCCACAAACCAGTGCCAGATAATACAAATCTCATTCATCTCCTTATCCGGACCGCAACACAGACGTTCAAGACTTCATGTCTACTAATGGCATGATGAACCTTGCAGTTTGTCCCATAGGCTAGAACGAGCCAGGCTACTGTATGTTGACTCGTTCACTCTTATCATGAGGTCATCCTGTTTCATCAATTCACAAGTTTGAACCTGGGCCAAGCAACGCTCGGGCTGAGTAGCCGGCATCGCGGTACTCTAGGCTTTGTGGACCCATTTGTGACCGGTCCGTCCCAAACAGGCAGGTATTGAAAGAAACCGCAGTAGTGTCGATGCCATTCTGTGTTGAACGCGCAGGCGGAGACGATGATTCAGTGATCGACCAGTAGGCTTGGGCGAGGGGTCCGAACGTGATCGGAAAGAGAGGTGTATGATATGATACACATGCGGGGGAGAAATATTGATACATAGATTAAGTTGCTTTTCCATCTAAACCGTGTGCAGTCGTAGGTTTCATGCGTCGTCGAGGACCAGGCGAGGGACAATGTTCATCGCCATCAACTACGCAGACGACGTGTCAGTCAGGGTCCCCATTGATAAGGAAGAACATTGCACGCTAAGGCAACATTGCACGCTAAGGCGCAGAGCAAAAGCGCTTGCTCACCTCTTGGAAGAGCAATTTAGCAGCATACGGGATCGTAAGCTGGGCCATCTTTTTCGAACTTTTGCAATATGTGCACCAGCCGTTATACCCCATGAGTCCGCATTCTTCACAAGCATTAACTTCAAACTTGTCGGATGAGATCATAAGCCGTTCAAGCAGTAGTTGCGTGGCTCCGTATCCAATCAAACAATCACGCTCCATCTCGCCGAGACGAAGTCCACCTTCGCGAGATCGTCCCTCAGTGGGTTGTCGTGTCAGCGTAGCACGCGGCCCCCTCATTAACTCCGTCAATAGGCATTCAGTGTCTCAAAGCAGCCCAGACACTCACCTGGCCCGAGCATGCATCTTATCCATGACCATGTGTTCTTATAAAACTCCGTGTTAGTTTCCCATATACATTGACGGCGATAAAAAAGCATACTGAGTTTCTACTTGGAGTGTCAGTAATACCGATCTCTACGGAATGGTCACTGATTGACATACCTGATAATAGATGGGTCCAAAGTAAACGTATGCTTCTAAAGGTTCACCAGTAATGCCGCTCGTGAGCATATCTTTTCCAGCATAACTGAAGCCGTTGTCGATCAAGATGCGAGACATATCTTCAACCTAGCAGGGTCATCTTGTTGGCAGACGTACTCTGACAGACGCAAAGGCGAGCTCACTTTTGATCCACCGAACGCCGTCCCATATTGCAGCTTACCAGCAAGAACTCCGGCCTAAAAGCAGCCGAACGTAAGCATCAAACCAAACAACTTTGCACGAAAGCATGAATGAACGAGCACGAGTTAGTCTTGCTCCGTACGCACCTTCCCAGCCAATAATTCAATCATCTTTCCAACCGTCATCCGAGAGGGGAAACCGTGAGGGTTCATGATGGTGTCTTTTACAGAAATTGCTTGTCAGCGACCAAGGTTCACACATACTACCACAGAACGCACCAGGCACGATGCCTTGATCATTGAAAGGCATATCTTCCTGATTGACGATCAGTCCGCAGACACCCTTCTGTCCGTGGCGCGATGAGAACTTATCCCCTAGTTCAGGGCGCCGCGTTTGACGGATGAGAACCTTGATGAGGGTGTGGTCGTTCTCAGTGTCCGTGATCATCACCTTGTCAATGTGCCCCGCCACAGGAGACTTGTAGGTCATTGGCGTATTTTTATACGGGACTGTGGCGGCCTGACCCGTGAAGGACGTATCATTCGCATTGGCATTAGCATTCGTAGGAGTCTGCTTGTTGATATAGACATCTCCCGGATCGACGCGTTCACCGACGCCAGCGAGGCCATCTGCTTGGATGATATCGTACTTCTTCTGCACCTGTCCGTTCTCATCCACCGGCGCGTCTGCCAAACGATCGAAACTAATCAGGCACGATGCAACGCATTCAATACATTGCTCCGATTCAAGACAGAAGTTAAACGCGATAATAACTCACGTGCCATTGGGATACTTTCGGATGAGTGTGGCATTCTTGCGGAGGACTTGGCACCGTCCATAACCACGATCTAAACTAGCCTGTAGTATAGCATGTCAATATGTTTAATAGATAAACGATGAGCGCAGGAGTAGGATTCCGATGAAAGCCACCGAAAGCTTATCGTAGCTGTCTCAAATGATTTCGACGGAACGCGGAGCGCGAAGAGTTCTCAAGTCCAACCGAACTAGCTGCGACACGTTATCGATGAGGGTACTATGAAGGGCGACTCACCTTGTTTTGAATCAACGCGTCTTCGATATCGTACCCGGAATAACTCATCACTGCCACAGTAGCGTTCTGTCCAGCCGGAAGCCTGTCGTATCCGATTAGCTCGATCGTCTTGGTCTTCACCATGGGCTGCTGTGGATACACCGACAGATACAGTAAGGTGTCGATGCGGTTAAGCTGGTTATACCCAATTGCCCCTATAGCTTGTTTACCCATGGCACATTGATAGGTGTTACGAGGGGACTGATTGTGGTGAGGATAGGGGATAAGGCCAGCAACAGCGCCAAGGAGCGTGAATGGCTCGATCTCCAAGTGAGTTGTCGTCGGTACGATATCTGCCTCATACAGCGCAATGTATGAGTCATTCTCCTCGTTGACGTCGAGATACTCCACGAGACCCTTGCGCAGGAAGTCGTCAAAGGTAAGGTTCCCCGCTTTCAACTCCTGCAACGCACGTGAGTTCATACGGACCACAAGAGAAGCAACGTAGCAGCACGCACCGCAACATGTCCAGGAGTAACCCGAGGACGGCCGCGCTCGACGATAATCATCGGTCGACAGATGCGCCCACCATCGCTTGCAATCAAGACAGTGCGGTGATGGTTGTTTATGTACACGCTAACAAACTCGCTCACTCGACCCGCTCGACGGAGTTTCCGGAAATTCGACACGAAGCGGCTAGGATAGCGCGTGAGACCGATGATTGAGCCGTTCACATTTACGACGTAAGTGTGAGGACCGTAGATCTCAGCGCCAGTAGAAAGAGCAATATCTGAAACGATAGTGATAAGTGCGCTTACCGCAGTATCGACAAGATCGACTAACCTTCAACGCCTAACATGAATGCGAGCTTAACAATAGGTCCCTCCTCTACATCGGTCGTGATGTGTGTCATTAACGCTAAATTCTTGACTAGACCGCAGGCTTCTCCTTCGGGAGTGTCACTGGGACACAACATACCCCACTGACTAGGCTGCAGCGCTCGAGGGCCGCTGACTTTACGGGTCTTTTCGAATTGAGATGAGATACGAGTCATCATGCCCAGTGCGCTAATGTAGGATAGTCGGCTGAGAACATGGGTAACTCCTGCACGCTCCATCTTGAATCGTTTGAGCGACCAGTTTCCAGTACTGATGGCGCGAATGAAGCCCGCGGTAATATGATCGCCTTGGAACTTCATAGTATTGAACGCGTCGAACTCGGACGTTCGGGATGTTTTACTGAGATTCTTGTCGATCGCGGACTTCAAATTTGTATTAAATGTCTTGAAGAGATCTTCGAAGAGGAGCGCAAGCAACTGGCCTGCTCTATAACGCTCGTCAGCTTCATATGCGATCGAGAATTCGGGAGACGTACAGTTCGAGACGCTTGTTTCCTACATAGTCACGATCGTCCACCATTTTTTCGTCATCCATAGCCATGAGGACTCTCCGTGTCATCGTCGCCACAAAAATAGCCTTCCCCCGGAAATCTAGGTTGACGACTGGAACATGTGCAAGAACAATTGTAGCGAGAGCCTCGAGAGCCTCCTCCCAGACAGGCCGACGAGGACCGATCACCTTGCGGTTCACTTTGACCTTGCTTCCAATATACTCCAAAGCCTGGTGCCTCGTAAATACTCCGAGCTTCGCCGCCTCCTCGAGGTTGGGGCTGAATGTAGACTTGTACGCGTCGTGATTTCCGGCGGTGAGTAAGAGTATCTCCTTGTCAGATTGGACGCCGAGGGCCTTGAGAGCTATGACGATTGGGATATCCTCGTGGAGGGAATTATGACGGAGGTAAATTTTGGACTTCTTTGTCGCAACATATGTTTTAGACTTCAAGCCACCATGAGTCGAGGACGTACAGGATGCCTGGACGATCCCCTTTACAGGATCGACTTCGACGATGATACGGTTCTTGCTGAGCTGCTCCTGTACAAGAATAACCTTTTCCGTACCCTTGACGATAAAGTACCCCCCAGGATCGAGAGGACACTCGTTCATACGAGCTAAGGATGCTTCTGACTGACCGCTCAGGACGCACTTGTTACTTCGTAGCATGATAGGAAGACGGCCAATATTCACGCCCGGTCGACGTACAAGCTGTTTCCCTCTTGTGTATTGTATTGTGACGATAATTTGTCCGGCATAGGTAGTATCGCGCAAGCGGCACTCGTGAGGGGTGATAGACTTGTCTATGGCGTCTGGGTCTGTGCGGTCAGGGAAGCTGACATGAACATCGGTGTACTTGAGCCAAAAACGCGGGTCTACGTCCGAGGTAACTTTGCTGTTCGCTTTTACGATGTTCTTGATGTCAACGTCGACGAAGTAGTTGAAGGAGTCAATATGTTGTTTTACGAGACCTTTGACCTTGAGAAAGGCAGGCAACAACAGCCATTTATCCTGATTACGGAGTTATTGGATTGAGACAACGGGTTCATTCAACACGCACCTCTACTGCCTTGACAGGGTCTGTGAGCGAGAGACCTCGCCAAACTGGCACGGACGAATTCCACCCCTCCTCTTGGTCGTCCATGAAGCTTAATACCGTTCTTTAGGCGCCCATACAGGCCAAATTGAGTCACATTGTCACGCGTTTGTCACAGCATGCGGAGCACATATCTCTGAGCCAAACGTGTCAAAAACTAAAAACTAAAAACGCGGCCCAATGTCAAGATAATAATCAATAAAATAGATTCCACAGTTTTTTGCGACCATATAGGGCAGGTTTTGATTTTATTCGAGAAAAGTCTCAATGATGTCCCTGGGGCCAGCCGGGCCGTTAGTCCGGTACTTAAAATTACCAACTAAGCGCCCGTATCATTACCGCAAGTCTGAGCCACTACAAACTCAAGTTCACACTTCGTTCTTTCTTCGACGCTCGCAATGGGTAAAAAGGCAGCCAAGTCAACGCGAAAGTTTGCAGCAAGTGGACAACTGAAGAAAACTATTCAGCAGCGCAGAAAACATCAGGACATCAAACGCAAAGCGGAGCGTCGCAAGACCGCAAGCAGTAAGAAGGGGAAGGAGAAACAGCATGAAGACGAAAATGAAGATATTGATGAGGACGTTGGTAAAGCAGGCGAAAAGTTGGTCCTTTTTCGCTTCAACACTGCTTCTAATCATCTGACTATATGTGAAGGTTCAAAGGGATGTCAGTAGACGACTTTCTGGATGGTGGATTTATGGACGGTCAAGAGGAAGACGAGGTAACGGATATTGTTATGCATTGTATATTTCTTAGGACCTAACCACACGAACAGGAGATGCTTTCAGCTAATGAAAGCGAAGATGAGGACGAAGATGAGGACGGCGGGGATAGTTTGTCCGAAGACGAATCGTTTGCCTCAGTGGATGACTTTGACGGTATGTATTCCAACCATATACATGCCGTATACGTCTAATCTTCCCTTCAGATGAGGACGAAGGACGATCCCATCTGCTTGAGCTGTCAAAGTTGGCTGAAAAGGACCCGGAGTTCTACAAGTATCTCCAAGAAAACGACAAAGACCTGCTTGATTTTAACCCGGACGCTGCTGAAAACTATGATGAGGATATGGAGGATGAAGAGGGGTCAGAAGCAGAATCATTACCTGCGCTTACGAAAGATATTCTGCAGAAGTGGCAAAAATCGATACTCGAGGTACATTGCCCTGCATATTCATAGGGTCTCCAGACTGAAGAGAATTTTCTAGCAACGTTCTTTGCGGGCTCTACGAAAACTGCTGATTGCCTTCCGCTCTGCGGTTCATATGAACGACGACGAGCCCGACCAGGCTTGGACAATAGACGATCCCACAGGTAATGCCGCATGTCCTTCCGTGCTCATATCGTTCTCACGGTCCGAAATGCAGTTTATAATAAGCTCATTACAACTGCGCTGAAATACACGCCTGTTGTGCTTGCTTATCATTGCCCCTATAAGACCCTGGGAAATGGCAAATAGTACGTTAACTATGAATTGCTCGTGTTACTATCCTCATGTGTATTTGCTGCAGCAAAGGTCCTACCCAAACACCGAAGTGGAAGACTCTCCAGAAACTAATCATTTCGTACTTTCACAATGCCTCGCATCTTCTTACACAGATTACGGATGGTCAACTTCAGGTCTTGGCCCTAACAGAGACCGCAAAGATGTTGCCGTATGTAACAAGTAACCGAAAGGCCGTCAAGGTGTACCTAAAGGTACGTTTTATGTCTGTCTATCTGCGAGAACCTACCCAACAAAAACATTTTCAGACATGTCTCGACTTGTGGTCAAGCGGCGAAGACAATGTTCGTATAGCCGCGTTTTTGTCTGTGCGTCGATTAGCCGCTGCTACAGATGAGTCGCTCATGGATTTGGCTTTGAAAGTGAGTGTATCGTTTCTACAAAAACTTTTCATGAAAATAACCACCATCATCGCGTAGAACACATACTTGACCCTCGTCAGAACATGCAAGTCAACCAATGCGCATACTCTCCCTGCGATAAATCTTATGAAGAACTCCGCGAGTGAGTTATATACCATTGATCATGCCATGGCATATCAACATGCTTTTGGCTATGTTCGTCAACTGGCAATTCTTCTGCGCAACAGCTTGAAGGTCAAGAGCAAGGCCAGTAAATCATCGCTTAGCACCCGTGCTGCGGCCTAACAATAAATTGTGGTATACAGGAATCGTACAAGCAAGTATACAACTGGCAATATGTTCATTGTATCGACTTTTGGGCTATTGTCCTAGCAAGGGGTTGTGATCGTCAGACGGAGGCTGAACGTGGGGGCGAAAGCGAATTTAGACCTCTGATTTACCCTCTCGTCCAAGTAACTCTCGGTGCCATCAAGTAAATACTTTTCTACTTTTCTGGAAAGACGCGCCGCTGATACAATTCTCCAGATTGATACCAAACGCTCGTTCATATCCCTACCACCTCCAACTAACCCGTTCCCTCCTCCACATCATCCAACACACCTATACCTACATTCCTCTTGCACCCACCCTGCTCCCCATTCTCACCCACCCGCTTACCTCATCATCTTCCAAAGCTAGCACACTTCGTCCGCTCGACTTCGAGACAAATCTCCGTGCGCCTCAACAATACCTCAAAACGCGTGTCTACGCCGAAGGTCTGACAGAAGAATCTTCCTTCCTACTTGCCGAATACCTCACCAGTGCACCTGTACATGCGAGTATTGGGTTCCCCGAGCTGGTCGTACCTATCGTCGCTGCACTCCGTCGGAGTCTCAAGGTTGCATCGAAATCGAAAGGAAAGGGGAAGGAAGTGGGTACAGTGAAAACCCTCGTCGAACATATTGAAGAGAGCGCCAAATGGATCGAAGACAAAAGACGTGGAGTGTCGTTTGCGCCAGGGAAGCTTCAGGATGTGCAGAGGTGGGAAGGGGAGGTCAATATTGCCGAATCACCTCTAGGGAAGTACGTGCGTGTATTGAGGAAGACAAGGGAGAAGAGGAGGAAGTTGGTTGAAAAGGTGAGTACTTCTTGTTCTCATGCGTCGGCCGTTATACTACTTGTTCGTGTTCCCGTTGTCTGACATAGAATTATTCCAGGCACGAGAAGGAGAAGGCGAGATTATAGAGGAGTAGTTAGACAACCTTTGGAAAGGTGCTGTCTCGATCGCTTACTTATCCCACGTATCATGTCTCGCTCGTTTGATCATCCTAGATGAAGGATACAGATTTTGCTTGATGTCAGGATGAAACCGCTGATACATGTGTGATAGCGTGTGGTCCGTCTAAGATACAGCAGGTGCGTCCGGACGAAGTCCAATAGCATGAGTCATAAAGATACACTAAACTCCTGTCAGCAAACCCTGGTTCTGATCCCTAAACCACTAGAACTCCTCTTTTGGAGCTAACAACGGCACCTTGAGGCCGCGCCAGATCTGTCCCTTATCGTATGTGTTTGTCCAAACGGCTCAAGATCTCATTCTGTTCCGTCTGGGACTTACGGGCGCTAGTTCGGCCCTTGTCAGTTAATCACGTTTGCATGAATATAGGGAGGTGAAACTCACAATTCCTGGGCGAAAGTCGGAAGGTCGTCTATACTGTCCACCAATCCTAGCTCTAGAAGAGCCTTCTGGCGTGCTTGGAGTCTGAGGACCATACATCAATATCACGATTTTTTGAAACTACAGTCCCTGTACTTACTTCTGTGCTGGAGTAGGTGCAGGTTTATGGTGAGACCTTTTCGGTGGCCAGGTCTTCTCTCGCACTAACGGGGCGTTCTTGCCTTTACCCTTAGCAGCCTTCTGAGCAATCTTCTTTTTCTGTAGTGACATTGATCGATATCTTCGACTACTAGGTAGGAGTAAATGAACATACCTCGTCCTGGTAGTGCTTAAGCCTCTGCTGCTGGATAGGATTCTCTGCGATCAGGTCTTCGTTACGGTGAGTATATTTGACACCGATGTCTTTCAGAGCCTTTTGTATAGGGTCTTCCCCCTGCGACTTTGGTACGACTACGCCAGGGTTAATCATGAGAAGAATAATGAAAATTATTTAATACTCACAGATATCGTCAAAGAGTAAAGCCCCAAGGCCATTCAGTTCGCTCTGGGAGCAGGATGATCAGTAAGGACGTTATGGATGAAAAACCAACGAAACAGACATCTATTTTCTTTCCTTTCGCTTCGGCTTCGTAGACCCACTTCGTCCCATCCGGCTTCCGCTCGGGTTTGATATTAGCCAATGCCCAATCAAGGTCAGACATCGTAGCTTTCTCAATCTGTACAGTTGCACTTAGGCATCGTTCACATTATAATTGCATACTGTGAGACGTACTGCCATCTTCGTCGCCAATGTCTCTTCATGTAGCTTAAAGATATTCTTTATACCGAAAAGCTCCCCTTGCTTCGTTTTGTCTCCTTGAACTCCTTCGAAATAACGGGTCTGAAAGCTGGCAGTGTATCCAACGGCCATTTGTTGCTGCTTATACACTTGACGGGCGTAGATGAGTTCTTCTAGCGATCCCGCTCCTAAAAGGCGATAAACTGAAACGTTGCGGGTCTGGCCATATCTATAGGCACGGTCCATTGCCTGTAAATCGTGTGCAGGATCTAAAACGGTATGAGTGATATATCTTTGAGACATTCGAGAGAACATACTCCAGTTTGGGTCTAAGAACATGCCGGTGAGATGCTACGGATTAAAGAGGACTTAAATGTACGACCTACCAAAAATCACCACTTTATTCGCTGCAGTCAGGTTCAAACCGGTACCTCCAGCCATCGTGGAGATAAGGAAAACAAAGATATCTGGATCTTCTTGAAACTGATCAATCAAGCCCATGCCTACAATGGCGATGTATTCAGTGAAGCACAGCGATATAGGAGGGGTTTACTTACGGTCATTCTGCTTCACTTGTCCGTCTAATTTCACATGTCCTAACCCTAATGTTTCTCATACCATTAGCATATATTAAATCTACTCCAGGGGTTTTTTTTAACGTACCCTGAGCCTTGAGATGGTAGTCCAGCATTTCGAGTAGCTTCACTGATTTGGTGAAAATGAGAACCTTGTTGCTCTTGTCTTTATGCCATTCTTTAAGAAGAGACTCGAGCACCTAACCAACGCTAAGCACTCGAGAACAAAACTAAAAATATCATACGTACCCGCCATTTTCCACAGTAATTTGGATTGAGCATGGCGGTACCATACTTTGGAACTGCATTCCTAGGGAAAATCTGTTCGGATAACTCCCTGTTGCGAAGCACCTGTTCAGCTTTATCTGTAGGAGCTTTACGTGCGGAATGCGTAAGTTATGAACATGATCATCTATAAAAGAGGATATACCAGGCAGAATGAGAGCAAGGTGGTTCGAGATTTTGATAAGGGTCGACATGTACTTGAATAAATCGCCTTGATCAGATTTGTGGCAGCAGCTTTTCCGACTAATATATACCATCAGCAACGAGTATTGTAGTATTCGTATTCGTACGCACGGTTTTTTGGAGCCACATTCGCATGAACAGTCTTTGCGCAGCAGGTTGCGTACAGCCTTGGTCTGTAGAACCCGTTTGTATGCTTCAATTTGCGTAAAAGCCAGAGGACAGAAGACAACTTCATCTGTTTTCTGAGGCAGCTGATCCTTGATCAATTCCTTTGTTCTACGTACGCAAAGATCAGCATACCGCCATACCACCCGATGAAAGACACACACCTCCTCAAGAAGAACTTAGGCAACAAAATATCACGAAGGATACGAGCAACTTCCTGGTAACAAGCAATCAGTGCATGTTGCCTAGGATACCCGGTAGGAAATGCTCACATAAGCATTGCTGAGTTCTTCGGCACTCGCGCTCTTACTTTGTCCCCTCATCAGTGGCTTTGAAACGTAACTTTCCCATTGGTTACGAGTCCCTACGCTTCCACGATTTGCCCAATCGAGAATGGTCCACAATTCAGAGAATGAATTCTGGATGGCTATAGTAGGGTTAGGAAGAAAACCGGGGCGGATGACCATATAATACTCACCTGTACCGGTCAGTCCAAAACGGATATGACAGCGGAATTCGTTGAAGGCATCTGTGAGCTTCGACTTCGGGTTCTTGACGCGATGAACCTCGTCGACTATTATACACGACCAGGGAAGGTCATCTAGGAGTTTAATATCTTTACGAGCCAAATCAAAGCTAGTAATAACTAATGAACGGGTCAGCAATGGTAACGGGGGTCGCGCACTCATGCACTTACCAACATCAAGTCGACCGTATTTGAAGTCTTTCAACACCTGAGAGCGCTCCTCTTTCCCGTTGGCATAGACTCCCACTTCAAAATAGCTCCACTGTATTGTTTATCGTGAGTTGAAAACATTAAGGGGCTATACTCGATAACGCACCTTATGAAACTCGCGCTCCCAGTTCGGGACAACACTGCTGGGAGCAATAATGAGACACGTCGGCCACGTCTCGTTCGCAGGAGGAAGAGTCCTGCTCTTCTTCCAACTTTCTTGATCCATCAACTTCGACACAAGCTCCCTTCGCCGGTTCTCGTCTCGATTATCCCCAATCTTTCCCATGACTGCAGATAAAAAACCAATGACTTGAATGGTTTTGCCTAAGAAAAAGTCAATGACTCATGAAAGTACAGTTGGTGCATGTGGGTAGTTCACCCTAGACGTAGAATTAATATAACCATAGGCCAAGGATAGTAAGACACGCACTAGACCCATATCGTCACCGAGCAAACCCCCATATCCGTCCTTGTATCGTTCCCAGAAGAACTTGATGCCATCTCTCTGATAATCCCTGAGATATGTATTGATGCTTCCCGGAACTTGTGTCTTCTTCCTCCGGCCCTTCACCCCACCTTGGTCAAGTACGAACGGTCCGAGGAGAGTTTGGTCGGGCTTTCTTTCGAGGTTAGGTCGAGGATCAAAGTTCTGCAGGCACAATACGAAAATGAGCAAAAAGAATACTCATATCAGGTATTACGCACCATCTGGGGAAGCTCTGCATCTGATTCCGGTTCTGTCTCTGACTCGGTCGACTCGGGTTCCGTGAGGCTTTCGTCTGATTCTGGTTCTGTGACACTGTCGTCGACCGGAGTAGCTTGCATCTCCGTCTGCGTCTGAGTTTGTGTCTGCGTCTGTGTCTGTGTCTGCGCTTGTGTCTGTGTCTGCGCTTGTGTCTGTGTCTGCGTCTGAATCAGCATCTGAGTTTGCGTATTGGTTTGCACGTCATCTGTCTTTGCCTTCTTAGCAGCAGGTATGTCGGAATCAGGAGAATTGCGCTTCTTGATCCATTGGTAAGGCTGTCCTAGGCGAGGAGGCTTGGGAAGAATGTCTTCTTCAGACTCGGAATCAGCGTGTCCTAAGTCTGGTTAGATATATTTAATAAGATCGCGATATGGACTCACCTTTGGCTGTGCCACTGGGCCCAGCTCGGCCACTCGCGGGGATCCTACGCTTCGGTTGGGTCTTGAGAGTGGTTGAGGTTGCCGGTTGTTTTCCCAAGGACAGTTCTTGTTTCCTGAGCTGAACATTGTCGCTTTCATCATCGGCATCAGAACCGTCTTCTTCTTTCTCCGCCTCTTCCTCTTCCTCCTCCTCCTCCTCCTCCTCCTCGTCTTCGCCACCTTCGTCATCAGATATCAACTTAAGACCAAGGCCAGCTACAAATATGAGATAAACAGACTGTAAGGATTCAAAGAGGACGATAGTCGTACCGAAATACTCGGAGAATGGGGTGAATGTGTGCAATGGCTGGGGCTTCGAAGGGCCTATTGGAAGTTGCTCAGTAAATTCAAATTTGGCAAGAGAATCAGCACTCACGTTTGGATTGCAACGATACCGAGTTGTCTATGTCGAATAGATCTTGTAACCTTAATCCTGATTTCCTAGGCTTTGTGCCTTCAGCTTCATCCTTCTGTGACTTCTTGCCCCTCTTTTTCTCAGGGGATGGTGCAAACGCGTCAGGATCAAACAACGGGTCGTCATCCTCCTCTGTTCTCCATTTCATCTCAGTTATTCACAAATGATAGAACTATCGTTACCTAAAGGGACCGGATTTAGAGGGACCTTGTAGTTTTCTTGTGTTTGTAGGTCAATGCGGAGCACATACAACTAAGTCAGTGTAAAAACTTACTCATATCGTATACATCTACCTTTCTTTCTTTCTTACGCGGAGTGCGAGACATAGTAGAAGATGGTGGTGCAGGAGGAAGGAGTGGTAGACAACAAAGTTGAGTTTTGGCCGGAATTGACGCTGACTATCCTTACTTTCCCTTTTGGGAATCTGCTGAGTTTTTGATACGTCGGCGATCAATTAGATAATCTCCGACAGACTCCGACAGTCAAATCGGGCAGCTCATCAACTGGGCCACGAAAGGGCCCTACTACGGGTACAAACGTATAAAGACTATTAGTCATATGATATTAGCACGATATGGCCTGGTAATCGCAGAATAACGCACCAAAAATGTGAACTCAAGGTTACAGCGCATGCATTCTGCCGGGGACTTCCGCTAGTGAAGTGGTTGCTTGCAATGTAGTCGAACACGACACGCCTTTTGAAGCCGGTCTTCTGTTTTCTTGAGTTTCGTTGCAGTCTCTCGTGCAAATACTTTTGAAGTCAGGGCTAGGATTTGTCGAGCACGTCCGGCTGAGCCGTCTCGTCGGAATGGTCTCGGGATAAAACTCAACAGACGCCGTTCTCTAGCGTGTTTTGTTTATGCCTGTTTGTACGCTACCACCGCTAACATGACTGTGACCATTGAACGCACCAAATACTTCACCCTACCCGACGCGACTCTGCTGTAGTAGGCTTGGAAGGTAAGTGAGTCTATAACAATATTTTAGATAATTATTGTGCGTTGCTGAAGGTTTAGGTAGGCGCGAGGATATCGCTGGCAGCAACTTCCCACCATAGGGCCATTTGGAACACCTTGCCAAAGTTGTGCGTTCCTTGCACATTGGAATTTAGCTGCCAGTATATGGGCTCAGCTCCCCGCATTACCACCCTTGATTCCTTCTTTAAGGTTGAATGACTCGACTGTGTGCGAGAAAGAGATTTCTCACTACGATACAGTTTGCTTCCTTAAATGCTATCATCCTCTAATGATTATATGATAGATACGTATACTGCTGACCGCCGAGAGGGCCCGCAGCTACGGCATGACCTGCAGCGTGGTAATGTAGCAATCCTTCCTCTCTTTCCCTTGGCCCACTCGCAATCTCTAACTTGAAGCTTGGTCGGCTAATGATGAGTGCTCCTCAAGCAAAATTCACAATAGCAATCGTGTATGTCCGACCATTATTTAACTCTATCTATTCCTATGCTCACTAGTTACCGAACAATAGAGGTGGTGGAATCGGCGGCCTAGCCCTCGCTGTGGCTTTAGCGAAGACAGGTACCACTTTCGACGTCGATATCTACGAAAGTACGGCAAGTTTCGGAGAAATCGGCGCAGGGCTAGGCGTGTGGCCCCGTGTATGGAACACCCTTGTAAGCCTGGGTCTCGAAGAGGATCTCAAAGCTAGAAGTACCACGATGGGTGAAGGTGGGGCCCCAAATGCGAGGCTTTGTAAAGTTTGCGTTCTGAGGATATTCAATAGATGGAAAGATGGTGTATTACAAGGCTGACCAAGCCGAGTCCATCAACAGTGGAAAATCTAAACGTAGGTGATCACAAACGTCAGTATCATCCATCTCACAAGTGGATTTTCGTGTACCCTTCAGAGGCTATGCAGTTTTACCATCGAGCCGAGTTTCTGAAAATACTTGAAAAACACGTTCCTCCAAGCTATCGCACCCACTTCGGCAAACGACTCGTGTCATACGAGGACTCTTCCCCTGATCCCATCGTCTTGCACTTCAAAGACGGCACTACTGCTCAGTGTGACATGCTCGTTGGTGCAGATGGAATCAGATCTGCAGTACGAAGAGCCATGTTCACTGCGTTGGCCGCCAAAGCGCAAGACGACGCTCTCGCTGCTACCTATCGACAATGCGTAGATGCTACTTGGTCAGGTGTGGTCACATATCGTGCTCTTGTCCAAGCGGACGCTTTCAAGGCAGACTATCCTAACCATGCTGCTCTCTCGACTCCAATATGTGTATGTCCTCCATTCTTGTGGTAGTCCCAGACTCATCGCACTGGTCTAACGTGTTTACTCCCTTTCAGTATATGGGGAAACATGCGGTAAGCACATGCTTCAATGAAATTGCTCTGTATTGTTTACAAACTCATCATAGATTGCTCTCTCGTACCCTATATCTCAAGGACAACTAGTCAACACCGTAGCACTGGTGGTCACACCCAATGCCCGTGGTACAACTTACGAAGGGTCTTGGGTAACTGAAACTGACAACGACGAAATGATATCCTACTTCTCACACTGGGACCCTCAGGTGTATGCTTTACTGAAAGTTAGTAGCTGTAGACCATCATGACAAAGTTTTTACTTGTACTGATATACGTCAACTCGAACAATAGGCTATGAAGAACCCATCAAAATGGGCAGTTCACGAACTCACAAGATTGCCGACGTTCGTATCTGGTCGAGTTGCTCTCTTAGGTGACGCGGTAAGTCCTTGCCGTGTCTTTCTTAGTCGTATTCAGGATGAATGACTTGTCGTATAGGGGCACGCAATGACGCCTCACTTGGCGTCTGGCGCAGGCCAAGCGGTCGAGGTACGATTCGGCTTGTCGCTCATAAGGTAAAGACTCTTATTATTTACGTCGTGGTTTGTAGGACGCCCTCTTTCTGTCAACTCTTCTCGGACAATCCGAAACCACCAAAGCTACCATACCCTCCGCGCTTGCAGTCTACGACGAGATTCGCCGTCCGTTTGCACAACACATCCAGGAACTCTCTTTCAAGACTGGTGAGATAGCCTGGTTGGATGGCCCTCGCACGCAATCATATTCCGCTGAAGAATGCGCAGCTGGTCGTATACCTGAGAGCGTTTTGCAGCAAACTATATCCGAGGATATGGCTGGCGTGCAGCGTTGGACATGGACAACAGACCCGCAGGCTGATCTGAAACTTGCTGTTGAAAAGCTGAAGGCGAAGGTGGAATTATGACCATTCATTTCTGGCATTCATCAAATACTCGTCAGTAGTTCATCTTACTCTTAGTTTCCTGCGCTGATTTGTAAGATTTTCAACTGGAAAATGGATAGTCGTCCCGCGTCTTGAATAATTCGCTCAATCCTCTTGGAAATGCAGAATTCAGCGATCGTAGAACCAGTTATACCTACAATGATACTTGGATCCATGGATAGAACTTCATGAGTTCATGGGGAAGTCAGAGTCTACGCAGTTACTAGTACGATATGATGCGTGGCCCGTAGATTGAGGAACTGTGACTGTACTGTTTCCCCGTCTCAATGACAAGCACTTATCGAGCCGAGGACAACGTAAAGGTTTGTGCTCATTGCCTCAAGAGAAGGCTCTACCGGTGCGCCCCACACCCTTTGGTGACCCAGCCCACTATTTATAAACCCATCGCTCGACGGGAGAGAACAAACAGCAACGGACCGCCTTAGGATGACAGCCGCGACGTTCAAGATCGGGCGCGTCAGCAAGTGCTTACTCCGTTACGTGATATAGACGCTAATGTTGACTTTGAGGCGTCCGAGCGCCTTGCAAGTGCGCACGGCCGTATTACGGCGGGCAGACACCGGAACATTTGATGAATCCCTCAAGAGTCAAGAATCAAGATTATATTCCTTCTGTTCTGGAATTAATATCCGTTGGATACACAATGGCTTGAATGTGTGATGTACACCTTTTTCAACCAGATGAAGTTGTGTCACGCTATCTAACCACTCTCCATGGATAGCAGGGCTGACAGTAGAGAAAATAAGTAGGTACGTTCGGCATTTCGCTGGCTTAAAATATGTATTGAAACGTTAATTTAGTGACCAAGATGGTTTACTAAGTTTAAAGCTCGTTTCAGAGTGAATTTGAGCGACCTCTGCTTTGCGCGGGGTGGCGGGTGTTGTGGTAGAAAGTCAACCAAGGCGCCGAGGCCACTTTCCCACGGTACGCCGCACCAAACACACCCAAACATGTCAAACGCGTCGCTCGATCGTTGAATAACGTTGAATATGGACCAACAAACCGCGTCAAAACCGCGTCGGGGGTTGGTGTACCTCCTCGGAAAGGAAAAATTCTACATTCGGATTGTTTGTTTGTGTCGAAGGCCAGCCTCCCTCCCAGAAACATATATATAGAGGCCTGTTTCCACCCCTCCTTGGACTCCCCAGGCCAATGCCGCCCCAAGTTCTACTGACTCCCATCTCCCCCTCTAACCACCCTTAGGTGAGTCCACCCTCTCTCCTTTATTGTCGTCGGTGTCGAGTCTGACCCTCTGTTCATTGTGGGGTGCCACTAGTAGCTTTGCAGGTCACCTCAAGGCTCAGCTGGCGTCGTCAAGTTGAAGGCCATGAGGAACGTCGTGAAGACTATGGAGCTCAGGCTGGACCTGAGCTTGAAGATCGAAGGCCGACGTTGAGGTGGCCGACCGACGTGGTGGTGGCCGACCGACGTGGTGGCCGACCGACGTGGTGGCCGACCGACCTTGGATGGTGGAAGACCAACCTCGGATGGTGGCCGACCTCGGATCGTCAAGTTCGACAACGCGTCAAAGAGGACAACAACGAAGACTGCCGTACCCGTTGGCCCATGACCCATGACCCGGCCGACGGGCCTTTTTGCACCCCCCCTACCCCTACTCCCTGTTCCCAGTTACCCTTTTTATTATTCTCCTTGTGTTTACCTTTCTTCTTCTTTCTTTTGCTGACGCGTCTCATACTCTTACGAGGGTGTGGGGCGCGCCAGTAAACCCTTTTTCTCGAGGGATGAGCGCGGACCTTTACGTGGTCCTCGAGATAAGTACCCGCCAGCAAAGCGGGGAAACCAACACGCGCTCCAAGGTAGATATTCTGCTGTGATGCCGCCTATGCACTGAACAGACGCACCGATGAGACTAGGACACGACCGAAGACCAGCTCCTTTGAGGTAGCTGACCGACGTTAGAGGCAGCCGACAACCGATTCAAGAGAACACCAGATGCGGGGATCCAAGGACAGGTACTCAAGATCCTCGGTCAACCTACCCCTAATATTTCCACTTTCTGATTCTCAATTTTACTTCTTCGTTTCAATTTCTCTTCTTTTAAGTTACTGACGCATCTCATACTCTTACGAGGGTGTGGGGGGCGCCAGTAAATCCTTTTCTCGAGGGACGAGCGCGGACCTTTACATGGTCCTCGGGATGAGTACTCATTGGTTCTGCGGGGAAATCAACACGCGCTCTATCTGTTCTTGGGTTGCACCTAATGGTCCCCTGAATGGTGGTCGTGTACGACCTTCAAGTTCGCCAGCCGTTTAAGAGCCTGGCGAAAACGAAGGCACTAGCACCGATGCACAGGATACTCAAGACGTATTCCCCTATTATTTCTGCCTTTTAGCATTCGTTTTACCTCTTCATTCCTATTTTTCTTCCACTTGCTAACACATCTCACACTCTTACGAGGAAGTGGGACGCGCTACTTAAAACTTTCTCTCAGAAGTGTAAGCACGAACTTTTACGTGGTTTTCGAGAACAGTACTTGCTGGAGGCGGGAAAATCGATATGTACTTTTAAGTTTTTGTTATTGGCTTCTCTCCCGTATCAAGTCGCGGCTGACGGCCACAGACAAATGCTACTGTCTGCTCCTTTTTCCTCATCCCTTGCGCTGTCTTTGACCAGATGATTGTGGTCGACTGCCAGTGCATTCTCCTCTGTCTCGATCCGGTTTTGTTTCCTTATCTCGTCGTTCATTCTTTTTGGGGCTCTTATCGTTGTGATTGTGCTACTTCTGCTCATTCATCCGGCATTTTTCCTGTGCTGCTTTGTTTCGTCTCATCTTCAATGTGACGTACATCACCGAGTGTAATCGACGTAGGAACTCTCCGTACGATGCACACGGCCATATCATACGAGTCAAGCTGCGATCTTGAACTCAGTATCCATCCGCGAGCCTATCACCCTTGCCGCTGTCCTTGTCCTAGTCCCAAAGTTAGGAGACGCCACTGACGTACACGCCAAGCTACGAACACCTTGCAGGCCTATGACGAAGTTCGCAGGCCGTTTGCATAGCGAATCCAAGAGCCATCGTACCGTGCCGGCCAAATCATGCAGCTAGAGTTTTGTAACGCTCAGGAAAAACAGAACCGTTTAGCTGGAAATATAAAGAAGGTGATGGAGGATATGGACGACACTCATACGTGGCTTTGGGATACAAACCCACAGGATAACATAAAGGAAGCTATCCAGAAGTTAGACCAAAGGTTGGATTTTAGACTCGGCCACTTCGCAATGATCTTTAAATTCTACAAATACTGTACTAGGCGTTCAAAAACGTTTAGTAAATCAGTTGTCCCGATACTACCTGTTTGCTCTGACTATCTCGGATACCAAGCTGTTTCCTATTTCGCCTGTTTACGTTGTAGTATTAGGCATCAATTGAGTGGTACGGACACCTCTAGGACGCTGCCAATGCGCAACTCACTCGTAACGAAGAGCGGAAACATTCCATTCGTATTATAAAGTCAAGAGTCAGTCGCAACCGCCTTCAAATTCTAGGAGCATGCATTGTTCCAATCCATTGACCCAACAATCCTCCACTTCCTGTTTATCTCATCTCTCAAGCATTTACTTCACGAAAGTCGGGCGCAGGCGTTTCCGTATACTCCTCCTTCCCAACTACATCGTGCGGTCCATTCTCCAAGAACACATACGCATCCTCAGTGGGCGGGTTCGCTCTAAACAGTCTACCAAGGCGCTCGTATACGGGATCTGAGGGGAGATGGTTGAAATGTTTGAGTGTCCACCTAGTGCCTGCGGCTTGTTCGTCGCGGCGTCTTTGGCGTTGCTCATTCTGTATAAAGAACGAAATTAGAAAGGAACAACTGGAACTATTGGGGATGCAGGATGCCTACCTCGATTTTACTCTTCTCCCGGCTAGCAAGATCAAAGTCACTTTCTCTAATGCCCTTTGCGACCAGCTTCCATAGCTTTCGGCTCTCCCAATCGTTCTGCTCCTCGATAGGTGCAACAGTGACCTCTTCCTTCGGTCCCTGTACGTCTGTAAATGGGTCCAGGACTAGGGGCAAGAGGATATCAGCGATCATGGTCGCAAGGCCTTGCCATAGAAATGAAGGAGAAAAATTACGCACTACTAGAGCCTCGTCCAGGCGATGTCTCCTTACTCGTGATATGCCACAGGCCTTCAAATGTCCTCGCAGCGTTGTTCGATCCAGGAGGTGACAACACCGCCTTAAACTGGTGCGACTTGCCTCCAAAGTACCCCTTGCCTTTGTACTCGATCTATCGTACACATCACAGTTATCATGAGTAACATTCTACATTGTCAATAGAATGATGGCCAGAGAAAATACGCACGGTACTCAACCATCCAGTGCTACTTTGGATGTAACTTGTATCCGTCAGCTCGATGTACGGACTGCCGTACCACAGTCCGTCAATCCGCAACTTGGGGAGAGTGATGAGGAACTCTTCAGTTTGACCAGAGGGGAGTTTGACATTGAGGACGGCGTGGCCGATTTGTTTGACGATGATCGAGCCCGCTAGTGAACAAAGACATTCATTTGTAAAGCTCACGTCTATCTGAAAAAAAAAATAAAGAAGGAAGACATACCACTGAAAGAAGTCTTCTGTGCGCTATGTCCAGTCAAGGTGAGTCCCTTATCGGGGTTGGTGATATAATATGCAGTGATAGGTGGGTGGTGAGAAACTTGCTCGACAACGAGGTTTGTGCGTGGACGCGTAGCAGTTGCGGGCCAGTAACCATAGAAGAGTCTAGTGCCCGGTAAGAATGTGGACCTAGCATCAGAAAATGCTTTCACTCACTCTCCAAGCACTGGGTTCAAAGGCCTGAACGGCACGTTAACCGAGAAATTTTGTATATGGAACGAACAGAGACTCACTTCTTCTCTGAGCCAAGTTTCTCATTTCGAGAGGTGTACTGGCCCTTGAGAGTACTCTGCAAGACACAATTGTGGATTAAGAGCGGCATGTCAAAAGCTGATGAAAGACTCACAATGAACCACTTCAATACAGCGACACTCCTCTCTTCATCCGTATTCGTGTCTGCGATGGCAGCAAACAGCTCTGGACGCTCGCACCAGTACGCTACAACTCTCAGTCAGTAAATTCACGCATTACCCAACGCGATCCTTCCAGGATAGCGGTGGCGCGTAAATCAGGTATACGTACCAGGGAACTCTGTCAGCGAGATTGGCGACAAAATGAACGGAGGAGCAGTCAAAGAAGACAGGTCGCCTGACACGGAGGCGATTCTGTTGTGCGTTCGTGTGTTCCATATTATCCACGTGTTCGTCAGATTTTCATCGTTTCGAGGTTGGTTTCATTAATCACGACGGAACAACCATGTTGTCGCAAGCAATTGGCGGGAATGATTGGAACCAGTAGAGAATCATATAACGAGTTATGAGCGGGGTTCATCGCGGTGGGCGCAATGTGGGGTTTGAAGTAAAGGAGAATATAAACGAGTCAGATATTCGTCAGCATGGTTGATAGAGGTGTTTGCAGCTCGATGAGAGTGCTCGAGGAATGCGGTGAAAGATGTATTGTAGATGGAACGTGGAATAGGAACAGGAAGTAACACGTACTGCTTGATGAAAGTCGCCCAGCTCGACTTCTGAGATTGAGGAACAGCCTACACGCTCAATCCATGAGCACAACAGCCATACGAGGCAAGGCGACATGACGGAGATGACAAGGAAAGATAACACATCAGCCAGTGCTTGACAATACATCGAAATTGAAAACGACAGCGCACCTCACCGATTTCTTCAGACATGATTATAGATTATACTCTCGTTTAATATTGCTGTTGATAGCAGGCACGCTGTTGATGACGACGACGACGACGGACTGGCAGTAGTGGGTGGTAGATGGTGGACGTCCGAAAGCAAGAGACTGGGAGCGGAAGCCTCGCTGCTGATCTGACTGGAGACTTCATCTCGCGTAACTGCGAGTGATAGACGCGTATGACGACACTTTGCTCGCTCATGCTCAAGGAAAATGCGAATATAAAATCGATAAATAATAGGGAGTATCTTTGAGCAGACCACTACACACGCCAGACACAGACACGAAGAGAAAAGCCGAATCTCGTATAAGCGCAACCACCGTCGAATCCAAGTCCAGATATCACCCGTTTGCTACTACTACACGATCTAATCGTCGGTGGATAATGACAGAAGCGGGTGGAGAGGAAGCGTTCGATGGGTGGTGCGCGGGGAATCATAGTATATACAGACAGTCGGAAACGCGAAGGAAGGGAGAAAGAAATGGTCCAGAAACGACGGCAAGTATGCGTTTACTCGTCGTCGTCCTCGTCGCCACTGCCGCTGCCGTTGGCCTTGTTCTGGGGTATCATGTCAGCCACCGAGACATCAATTACGAGAAGAGCACATACATCGTAATCCTTTTTCTCCTGCTCAGCTCTATCCTTATCCCTTGCAGCTTGCTCAATGTAGGGCTAGACCAACACGACAACTATCAGCATCCATTGTCTGAAGCAAACGGTGGATACGGACCTTCTTCTCCTCGTCGCTCAACTCCTTCCACCTGGCACCGAGCAACTTCCCAATTTCTCCGAACCCAGCATCGGGGTTCTCAGCCTTGACACGTTCCCGCCAGTCCTGACTAAAGAACATGTACGCAGAGAGAGCACGCTTGGGTGCCTTGGGGTCCTTCTTGGCCTTGCCACGGCCGGCGGGCTTTTCAGCCTTCTCAGTCTTGCGAGACTAAAACGAGAGGTAGGTGAGCACGCTGTCGTGAGAAGGTTTAACAAAGGGGGTTGTGGCGACGTATTCCATCAAGGCATATCACGAAGATAGTCACGCGCAATGGCCCATGTACGCGCATACAACGTGTTGAAGTACCGTCATGCACAAAAAGGGGGCATTTGGTCAGCGAAACAAGTTTTGACGCTGTTCGCCGTGTAACACGTTGGTGGCGCGGGCTCGCACGGTTCATGCACTTTTCTCAACATCGCAAGGCCCGCCCCAGCCATTTGAGACACATGTATGCGCCCCAAAACCCACCCCGAAGAGTATCTCTTATGTAGGCATGATTCGACACCATCGATGCGACCGTGTAGGAGTTTGGACCATGACGACGCTCAAAGTCCTCCTCGATGTCCAGCATGGCCAGAAAAACACATAGCCACACCGTCCAGACCAACCAAAATGCATACACTCACCCTGGTAGACTTGCTGGCTTCCTTCGGCATCTGTAAAAACACAACGACCAACACGCATGAGCTCACGATTCCTCTACGTGTCAAACCCCCAGACACAACTCCAAGGAGCATAGGAGAGTCAAAAGGAGTAGGGGAACGCGTCGAGACACGAAGACGCGACGCGGCGCGTAAGGCGCTTCTATCGCGCTCACTGTCCTGTCTGCGTATGTTGTGCCCGCCCCGCTGTCGGCGACGACACCCACGACCAACGCAATCGATGGGTCGTACGCACCTTTAGCAACGTATGACACGTATATCAACGGGAAACAAAGGGGATAGACGAGAGGGAGAAGGGGAATATAAAAATAATCGGCGGGTGTGCAGTGAGTGAGGGCAGAGACGGATTTGTGCTTTTGCTGGGTGAGGGATTGGGCTTGCCTGCGAGTTGAGTGAGGCTTCCCCTCAGCCCAGCTCAGGCGCGGCTTTTTGCACGCTGGCGGGTGGGAAAGTTGTTTTCCTAATATGGCAATCCATCAACGTGTCATGTGATCAATAATGGTGCACGGACCCCCAATGCCACCGGGCCCGCTAGTCTCCTTCGAGGGTGTATCCCCACAGGTCCTCTCTTTGTCTCCGACAACGTTCTACGCGCCGCCAAACCCTCCTTTGCACCCCTGCAGCGCCCCCGTCGGCAATGCCATCAACCCTTGGTCATCGCAGTGCGGTCTTGTGAGCGGCCTTGAGGCCTTGTGTTCGTCCGCGAGAAACTCGGTACGTACCTCTCACCACCGGCGCATACGTAATACACCAGAAATCTGTCGCCGCAGTCTATCTGAAGAGTATCCCAGCGGGCAGCGTTGATAAGAAGAAGACCCGACAACCGGGCAAGAGGCTTTCACGGTCATATGCGCGGAAGCTTACTGCATAGTCTTGTATTTCGGGCGACCTTTAGTGTGGCCCGTGCACATTCAAAGGCTCGTAAGTCTTGACGCGTGAACGGTTGGTATGAACTTGTAAGACATGCATCACAGACAGTCTCAAAGGCCGGCACGGATGTGAAAGTTGGGAGACAAAGCATGCACAGAGACCATGACCGAAAGCCAAATAAAGGCCATACCCACATATAGCCACTCGGTCGAATAGCGCCGATATGTGTGCATGTCGTTGCCCAATGTTGTCTGCTATTCGCGAGATGAGTGACTATTTTTGTATACACGTCTGTGTGATGCTCATCGCGTTTAGGCAAGTCAAACATTCCGTACCAGGGAGAGGAATATATAAGATTTTGTCCATAATCCCAAAGAGTGCCGTTACATGTGAAGGAAGGTTAGTATGGCTGGTCAACAGAACTTTTGTATGGGAGTGACTTACGCTAACAATGCTCTTGGTCAAGGAGATATTGATCACTATGTGGCCTTGATACGTTCACATATTTGAATATGGTCGTACGGATCTTGCCGACAATTTATGGCCGTTGTCACAGTTTATGAAGCCTTTGGCCATAACAGACTATTCTTAAGGCAGTCGTAATCAACAGTGTGCCCTTTGCTTCACGTATAAATACGACTGTTACTGTCTGGCACGTTTCCTCGTTCTTCTGACCCTTTAGTGCATCATTACACCTCAACATGAACGCGAACTATAACCCTGCTGATCTAACTTCTGTCCTAATACGCCAGTACGTACTCCCTCTCTTTCTCTTTCTCCACAAATCTGTTCACCTCTTCCCTTCACGCACACACGCAGAGGGCTCATACACAACAGGTCCGTCTCCACCGGACAGTGCATCCGCCCCCTCCAAACCCTCCATAACCCTACTCTCGAACGGCCTGCTCTATCCAGCTTTAGGGCACGGTGGTCAAACCCGGATCGGCGAACGACAACGCTTCACCTCCCCACTAATCATGTTTTGGACTGGGAGCACGAGATACTCAAAAAGCATGACGGGAGCCCTCGTGATGAGAATGGAAATGCTGTATATGCTTTTGGAAGGATTAAGATTAAAATTTTGAACAATATACTGTGAGTATCTCAATCTGCAACTTTGTGAGGCCTCTTAAAGCTAACCGCCTAGCTTGGTTTGTAGTTTAGTTAATCTTTGTCGCTTCCCGGAGGTTCCATTCGAGCCTGACGACGATACTCTAACTCAGTGCGCTTGTGTTGTTGCTCATGACTACAATTAGCTAATCAAATATCTCTTTCGATGCACTCAGAAAACGTAACTTCCTCCATTCCCAAGGCCGACTCGATGAATATCGTGGCCGACATAACCCCCTCGAAGGTATGCTTCCACGTATGAATGGCCAGGCGATGGAGCTTCCGTGGTACGTCCGATATGGACGAAGGGCTGATCAAACTGTCAATGTCCCCTACGAAGAGGGTGACAATAGTTGTGAACTCGACAACTCTCAGGGCACTACGGCTGCTATTTCCTCTAATTTGGACGTTGAAACAGAATCCTCAAAGAGCACTACTGCACTCGCAAGCTCCAAGGCACCAAAGATGAAGAAAATACTTATCATGAACCGGTCGTTCAGGCTCGCAGATCATAGATTGCTGTGCCCTTGGTGTATGACTGACTTTGAGAGCTCGAAGAAGAACGCAGAGAAGCATATGAGGAACTTTCATCGACACAAGATTCGTGTTCAACGTGATGCCCCGTCCATTCCGCGACCCAGTCCAACGATGCAAAAGAAACAACCTGCTCCGCAAGCGGAACAAGACTGGTCGAAGAGGTATATCTGCCCCTGGCCATTCGACAATGAATGTGGTCTGCAAGCTCGCAACGGAACCCTGACCTCTATTGAAGAGATGATCCAGCATATGGTATCACACATTGGTGTTCCATTCTTCTGTCATTTGTGCGGGGAGTTCATGTGGGAGAAGAGCGAGGCGTTGAAGCATCCAAGCTTCTGTCGTACCCTTGGGAATGAGGCAACGAGAGTGGAGGCTGAAAATCAGCTAGAGCAGTGCGAGAATTAAGGCTTTTTTCTCTTTCTGTTCGCGTCTCTCCCGTAGTCGTTCAGCTAGTTTATTCTTGCCAATTCAAGAAATATATTATAGACCATTTACTGAAGACATATCGACGGGTTTTCATACGACAGGGACTTGTCATCCACCCCGCGTCAGCCTCATCGCGATGGCCAGTC